>JANRGV010000023.1:18098518-18111566 GCA_024734035.1 Alethe castanea
TGAGCATATTTTAATCCTTCTATTTTAAGTTGCAAGCTATTGAAGCAAAGTACATCTAGGTGTGGCTGTGTTAGTAGGTGCTCTCATTTTAACTGAAAGACTGTTCCCCTTAATGTGGAGATGCTCTCTGATTCAGGTCTGGGTTCATTCAGCAAGTTTAGGACAGATAAATGTGGGGGAAGTGTTTCAATATTTGCTCCTTATGTTTATGGAGAACCAGTGAAAGTTTGCCACTCCCCAGGTAATTAACTTCCAATACAGGAAACATTTTGGGATGATGCAGAATCTACTGAACAAAATGGAAAATATGATGAGATATGAAATGAATTATAGACAGGTGAAGGAAATGGGGAAAGTTTTAAGAGAAATTGTTTTATATAGAATAGTTATTATAACACTTAGTCATTAAAACAGCAGTAATAAAATCATATTTATAGCTGAAAAAGGAGTCTCAGTGTGATTAAGATATGGAAGTAGCTAATTGGACTGCTGAAATATTAGGATATTGAAGTGATGAAAAGTATACAAATGAAAATAAAAGTGCATAAAAATTAATGAGGAGACTGAAATAGGAAATGGAATAAAGGAAAATAACAAACGAAGCAAAGTAGAATGAATAAACATCCAGCTGCTAGACAAGGAGATATTGAGGACATTGCAGAAGTGAGTGGGGATTCATTGCCTCAGAGCTGCTGCTGCTGCAGAGCCGTGGCTCAGGGTCGGTGTTTGGGGTTTGTGATTTTGGGGTTTGTGATTTTGGGGTTTGTGTGCAGAGGGTGGATTCTGCAGCCCAGGGTTTCTCCCTGGGCAGGGAGTGCTGTTCTTCCCCTGCTGAGGAGCCAGGCTGGCTCTGCCTCAGCTGAACCAGCCTTGGCTTTTCTGGGGCTGCAGGGAAGGCCAGGCGTGGTTTTTGGAGGGAGAGCTTTAACCTGGATTTGTTCCCTGGGGCAAGTGCTGGGAGCAGGAGGGGACTGTCCCATCAATTCCTGTGCTGGCAGAAGGGAGGTGGCAGTGCCAGGGCTGGGCCAGGCAGGGACTCTGGGGGAAGGTGGGGTTGGAGCTGGCCTGAATGTCCTTTTCAGCCCCCCCTTTTATCTTTCCTGGCTGATCAGGTTCCTCATTTCCCTCCATCCAGCCTGGCCTGGAGCTCTGACACATCCCCAGCTCCTCAGGGCAGCCTCTCACAACCTCACAGCCAAGATTTTCTCCCTAAATCTTGTCTAGCCCTGCCCCTTTTCAGTGGGAAGCCATTCCCTGTGTCCTGTCACCCCCTGCCCTGTCCCCAGTCCCTGCCCAGCTCTCCTGGAGCTCCTTTGGGCACTGCAAAGGGCTCTGAGGTCTCTCCTGGGGTTTTCTCCTCCCCAGGGTGAACCTCTCCTCTCAGGCTGCCTTCACAGGAGAGCTGCTCCAGCCCCCTGAGCATCTGTTTTCTCTCAGTAGCAAGGTAAGAAAAACTGTTCCCAGAATATACTATATTAAAAAGTCTATTAATCAGATTATTCTAACTTCTTTGACTTGTATTTCAATCCTTTCAAGATTCTTATAATAATTTTTCAAGATGTATTTTCCAAGCATGGAGGATTTGGAAAAATACTAACAATTTGGAAAACATATAAAACATTTATTATGAAAACGATGAGATTTGCTGCACACTTCTATTTGCAGCTTTGCAGTGATAAATTCAATAGAATTGTTACTGCAATTATATATCAGGACACACAAAGTTTATGCTTGCACATAAATATGAGATGAACTCTCCTGCCAAGCACTTTAAGTAGCAGCTGATGTTTCATTATAACCCTGATTTATACCAACAAGGTAAGAAATTTACAGTTAACTAGCTCTGTAAATAATTTTGGCCTCTGAGATACCTCAATGTGAAATATGGTCAGGAATGAACAGCAAAACAAGGTGTTTGGATTAAACACATTATTTTATTATGAGAAAACAACTTTACCTATATCTATCCATTTCAAGGGAATTCTGTTTTATACAGAATTATCTCATTCTCTTCACTATATGTAGCTAGAAAGGCTAAACCCCAAAGCCACATTCTCACTGCACACTGTGTTAAACAGACATGGTTCCAGCAGTTTCCAATCCTTGCAGGAAAAGGTGCAATTTTGATTTAGATGGCCACTGGGTCTTCAGTTTCAGATGCTTTTCCCCCCTGAGATCTGTGGTTTTTATCACGACCAGTGTGATGCTGTCCAGAAGGAAAAGGTATCCTGCCTGTAGAAAGGCAGATTACAGCTCTCAGACTCGTGTGTGGAATTGAGGGCAGGGGATTGCAGCAGTGTCTGGGAGTTGCTGGAGCAGGAGCAGCCTGGCTGTGGTTTTGTGTCAAAGCAGAGGCAGCAGCTCCAGAGCTGTGCAAAGCCCAGGATGAATCCTGGCCACCCTCACTGCTCTGCTCTCTTGTCTTTCAGGTCCTTCCTCCCAGTGCTGGGGGTGTGTGAGCAGCCCTGAAAATCGAGTGTTCATTCACTGGTGACACAAATAAAGTCAGACCTGAGCAGGACTCTGAGAGGGAGTGAAATGAGCCCCAGAAGCAGATGTGTGGGGATTTCCTCTGGCTGTGACCGTGGGGTGCTGCCTGGAAGGGACATCAGGAGGGCACTGAGTGCAGCTCTCCTTGCTGAAACAAGCTGAACATCTGCCTCCTTCCAGAAAGGTTCTCTGCATTTGCTACCAGAGGAACCAGCAGAGCAGTCCTTGGGATCAGCCTCACTATTAGGATGATGTTTTTTCCTCTAATATCCAGCTTTGAGCTTCCTTATGCCATTTAAAGCTATTGCTTATTCACTGTGGCCATGAGGAACAGATAATTCCATTCCTCTTTTCAACAGCCTTTTATTTTCCTGATGACTGCTATAATGTTGTCTCATTTTTCTGTCTTTAGGCAAACGACTGCAATTCAATTATTCTTTTGGCACAGGTGGTATTGATTATTCCTAAGTATTCTCGTCCCTAGCACTTTTGCCATTTAAACTATCCTCTGTTTTAAGAGCTAATCTCTACCTCAATAAATCTGTCATGTGGAAGCTTAAGAAAACACAAGTATTTTTTTTTTCATACAACGTGTAAATAAATGATGGAAGACTTTACACTGGGCATTGCAGGAGCCAAATTATAAATGGGTTCAAAAAAGGATTATACACAGCCCTTATGGAAGAATGGTCCAGAGGGAGCAGCTGAAAATAATTTTCTAAATGCAACCTCTAGCACAGGAGTTCTGAAATTATGGATTGTACCTGGGAGGGATGAACAAGGAAAGGGTTGTTCTTTACTCGCCCTGTTTCTCACATCCTTTCTCTAAGAATCTGTTACAGGATGTTTCAGTTATGACCTTCTTTTGTGGGATTGCTTCATCCTTAATAAGCTTAGGATACACTGGTTTGCATATGCATTCTGTAAATTTGTTGGCTTATTATTTCTGATAAAACTCATAAAAGGATTATGGGCCTCTTATCTCCCACCAGATTAATTGTGAGCTAAAACAGCAAAGGTTAAGAGGCTTGCCATTTCCTTTTTTCTCCTCTTGCAGATGGCTGCCTGAGTCTCTCTAAAACCATTTATCCTTCATCTTGTTCATTAGTTGTTGACCTATACCTTGTAATACAATCCTCACTCCTTTTTAAGATAAAGGAAAAGTATTATGTAATTATGGAGACAGTCTCATTCTTTGAAATGTCTAATTATTTTTTTGAACTGTCCTTATTTCTTGGTTTAACTTAAGACAGGGAATTCCAATTCTGAATTATTCAAGGAAAAAAAATTATACTGCTGGTTTTTAAGTAGCATTATTTTGGTTTTACTTACTTCCCTCTTCTCCTTCCCTTATTCTTATCGTTAAGAAATTTGGTTGAGATTGGTTTTTGGAGGAGAGTAAATTGATTCTGTACAACCTGGATATTATTAGTGGGTGAGGGAAGAACCAATTAATTTAGTGCCAGGGCTAACTTTTCCTTTCTATTTTCTGACTCATTTTGTAATTTCTTGGTAATGCTTATCTGCACCTGGCTTTCAGTGCTGTGACGTGACCACAGAATATTACTTTTCTTTTATCTGCTCTGGCAAAAGATTGTGTATTTTGATCTCTAATCTTGTCCTTCCCAGGGTGGGGTGGCCTGCAGACTGAAACAAATGAAGAACTTGAGGTGCCAGTGCTGTGCTGGTGTGGCATGGGCAGGCTGCTCAGAACAGCTGGCTCACTCTGAAATGAAATTAAATTAAATGGAGATTGGGCTGGGGAATGAAGAATCCCTGTGAGGGTTTGCAAGCCCTGCGAGGTGTTGATAGCCCTGACCTGCCCCAGCTGGGGCATTGGCATCCCCACCCAGCCCAGCCCAGCCCAGCCCAGCCCAGCCCTGGCACTCTGGATCAGCCTTTAAACCCATCTGCAGGCCCTGGCCTGGCTCTGCCTCATGGCCTGGCTCTGCCAGAGCCCCTGCTGGAGCTGCTGCCATCTCCTCTCTCAGCACAGGTACGATGTGAGGGGCTCTGCTCTGTGCCCAGCCTTGTCCTCTGCCAGCCTTGCCCTTGGAGCTGGGCTCAGAGGGGCAGAGCTGCTGCCTCCTGAGAGCTCCTGGCTGGGTTTTTGTGGGTTTGCAGGGGCTTTTTTGTGGGTTTGCTCTGCAGTTTGTGGGGTCCTTGGGCGTTTGAGAGTTGCTGCAAAGTTTGTTTCCTTATTGGAAACTTCTCTAAAGAACTGGTTTGAAAAGAAATGGGTTTGGGGCGTAGCTGGTGGATGTCAATGCCAGCCTGTGCCAGCTTCAGTTCATAATGATGTGTTAGATTAACAGCTGAGTTGCTCCTATTGGCATTGCTTGGTGTTGTGGTGGCTTGGCAGGAATCCTGGAGAGGGGCAGTGTGGGCAGCAGAGGATGGGGATGTTTGAGCTCTTTCTGATTCATCTGTTTATGAGTGTGAGTTCACTTCCTGAATCACAGGCAGTTCATATTTTTCACTGGCCTTCACTTTGTTTTATGTCCCTCACCTGCTGTGATTTCAGAAAGGGAATATAAATGTTGCTCTTGCACTGAGGAGAGGTGAGACAGCTGTGGAATTTCACTTGTTAATGAAAGCTGAAAATCTTCTGTGCAAGTCCACAGAAGTGACTGAAGAGTATGTAGCTAAAATTCTATAACTTGTAATTATTCTGTTCGTACACCAGATTTGATCTGCTTGCAGGAACCTCAAGCTTCACTGAGGTTTGATCCAACCATTAACAACCACGTTAAAAATGAGCTTGTAACAAGTACCTGGCTTAATTTTTGTTTTGAGGTGTGTTGAAATTATGGACTTCTGAAAGCAAAACCCAAATCCCAGTGAATGTGGTCAAAATAGAGTAGAAAGATTGACTTCTTTGAATTGATGTTGTCCTCCTTGATTTTTATTTTTAATTGATTGCTCTCATTTTCCCTTGGAACTGCAAGGGTCTGGTTTTTTTCCTTCATGATGTCACATACATGTAGCAAAGCAAAATGTTGACTGATGTGCATTATCTGATTCCTTGTGGAGAAATTCTGCACGGTAAACATAATGCACAAAAACAACACAACACTAATTGAGAGATATATCTTAAATTAGATGAGTTCTTTTCCTAATTCTTAACAATTAGTAAGCATTTTTATGAGCCAGATCCCATTCGTTGCTTTCCACAGTAAGTTTTGTAATTAACAATGGAAATAAGTAGCTTCAGGCAGGATCTTTGTGTGTGTGTGTGTATATATTTATGAGATAATTTCTCACTTTCTGCCAAGAAATCTATCACAGCCATATATTTTTGCTTTGGCAGGACCTTTATTGCCTTCTATAAAGTTTTTAATATTTTGAGCACAGCAGTAACTTTTTTTCAATTGTTTGTGAGCTCATCTCATTTACACTTTACTAGTTAACTGAAAGCAGCATTGCTGGAGAAAATAAAATGGACATTTCAGACTGGGAATGCGTGTGATGCTGTATCATCTGGCTTTTTGAAGATAATAAAAATGAAAATAACTAAATGCAAAGGAACAAAATTAATGATAGCTGATCTTATGTAGTGGAGTGTTCCTCTTCTATAAACTTTCAGTGGAGACAACAGTTACAAATTGTTTTGGAAAGCAAAGTCAGACTTTAAAGTGTACAAGAGGCAGCTCCATGGTCATTATACTCACTGAACAAGCATGCAGGCAAACATCACAAAATTCAACATTTCAAACCATTTCAAAAGATGCAAGGATGCATTTGAAAGGCACCCAGTTCTATCAGACAAATAACTCTAGATGAAGACTCCAGCTGAGAACAAATTAAGAATGGCCTGGAATGTGGCTGGTGGTTTTGGTTTAATCCAGTACTGAGCATTTCATATCAATAGATTTACTTCATTGAAAAAGTCGGGCTGGGAAACTTCCTGTGGATTCCATGACAGAATAACCCTTGGGATGCTGTTACTGTGCAGTGTTTGATGGGAGAAAATGAAAATGCAGCAAATGCAAATGTGGCACACACTGACAAAGCCAAGAGACTCTGGCACCAGGAGCTGAACTAATCTTTCACTGCAATTTATGGTCATTTTATATTTTTTTTTCTTTTTTTTTTTCCCCAATAAGTGGAGTTTTCAGAACTCTTCAGATTCAATCAAGATTAAAATGCAAAACAGGGCATGTTTCTCCATTATTTTTATCACCAGTGGACTTCACTTAACATCCAGTTAGTTACAGATATTCTGTAGGTGAAGGCTCCTGTTAATAATCCTTGCACATGCAAATGCTCAATCTGGTAGGTGCCAGTAACAGAGCACGTGGATAAATTTGGTGAATACACTTGGCTTGTGTAATTCTGAAATGCAGAAATGTTTGTAAAACAGAGGTATTCTATGCTTGAGACTGGGTTCAGCAAGTCCTTATTTACACCATTTTTTTTTCCCTGAAGTGCTGGTTTGGACTCTAGTGTGTAGCAGTTAAATATTATGGGCTGCCCACCATCCTCTGTGTTGATATTTTGGTGTGAAAGCAGGCCCTTAGTTTGGTTTTGTATCCAAATGAAAAGCTCCAGTCCCTTGATGCTGTAGTACACTAATGAAGGGACTGATACTGAAGATATTTTTTTATCCCCACTGCTACTTTATCAATGAAACTATCGTACAATATGTTTGAGTAATGAATATGACACAATAAATGTTGCTACATTTTTTATTTTTCGCTGGAAGATGCATCTCGTGGGAGAGGTTAAATCTAACAATATGATCACTTGGTGGCTTAAGCACTCCACTGAATCAAGGCTTCTGTATTCTAATTAGAGCTTCAAAATTGTCCCTGCCTGAGGATGCAGGAGGAACCTGCAGGATTTCAAATGGGCAACCAGCAGGAATTCCTGACCAGTGTTCTCAGAGCATCTTAGGGCTGCTTTAAGAGATGAGGGGAATCTTTATGTTCAGCTATTTCCCTGAATTTCAGGTCATATTTAAAAAGAAACGCCCCTCAAAAAAACCCCAAACCTTTCATATTTTCTCTCTTCTTCATAACCAAAACGCTGGTTTTTGTTGCTTTTCTTATACTTGCCTGTATAAAAATCTGAAGGTTTTTTCCTTTTGGAAATTACACTTTTTAAATTGGCAAAATACCAAACATAGCTGATTATCAAAATTAGCTTCATATCCTTTGATCTTCAAAAATACCTCTTCAAGATTGAAAGAAAGAAAATATCTGGTATTACTTTAGCCTAAAATATTTTTAAAAGTACAGCTGTACTAATGCTGACCCTTCATCTTTAATGGATGTGCCTTGCTGTAAGAGAACTTTAGTTTCTCTTTTATTTTACGTGTTGTTAGTATCTAGTTCTTGAAATCAGAATTGGTCTTCCACTGTTCTTAAACTTTCATCCTGTTGGGAGTGAGGATTTTTTCCACGGTTTTTTATTTCCTTTCTGTCCTGTCATTGAGGAGTTGCTGGGAATGTGTCCATACAGGTGATCTGATTGTCCAGCTATTTATAAGAGACTTTTATTATTTTATTATTAAGAGACTATTTACAAGAGACTTTTTCTGACTCCTACTACTGTTGGTGAAATAAGGGATGAAAGGCTTCTTTTAAAAGAAGTTCAGAACACTGAAAAATCAGTTATTGCTTCACAGAGCCTTTGGGACACACTTAGGGCAGATGGCAATTTGCCACCAAAGCACTCAAAGTTTTTGAGTTACTTTAACACTGTTGAGCAAGTCACAGACAAAATTCTGTCTGATTTCTGGTTATTCTTCTATTATATTAAATGGGCCAAGCTTAAGTGAGGTTTACCCTGGAGAATAGTAGGAATAATGATGCCTTGCTGGAAATACTGAAATAAGAAATCTGTTGGCTTTTAAAACTTTTTAGTAAGAATCTCCTGGCACATGTTACTAGTTCAGAGAAAAGAGCTGTATCCTATTTTTTGGGTGTAAAATCTGCAATCTTTTTTTTCTTTTGAGAAAAGCATTCATTAAATTGTTGAGGACATGAACTTCCTCATCTTCATTACAGAAGGAGTCATTAGGTGCTAATTGAGGATAGCTGTTACCCACCTTGGTTCCAGGTACTCTAATTCCTGCATCAGCCTGGATGCCCAGTCTGGCCCCAGAGCTGGATTTTGCTGTTCCACTCAAACTGGTGCACCTGGTTTGGGAAGGGATCTGTGAAATGTAACAGTGCAGACACACAGTCACATACACCCTGCAGTTTGTAGGGGGATGTTTGGATCCCAGAACAAAGCAGATGCAAATGGAGCTTATAATAACTTTATTTATGCCTATTTTTTGATGGCAGCTCCTGGACCATGTCAAACATTATCCTGAGATTATCCTGAACAAACCTTCTATTTCCACCAGTACTCACTCCACAAGTTTTAGTGAGCATATGCATTAGGTATTTTTAAGTTTTTATGGGAAAGGATAATCTTACAGACTTTCTCACCACCATGCATGAGATTTTTGATCAATATCTAGCTGCTCAAACTTCTTAGTGGCTTTAGTCTTTTTCTGTTTAAAAAAAGAAGACCCAAATGGCACAAAAAAGGCTCCTCAGTGTTCTGTTTAATTCCCTAAAGTCTAGTTCAGATTCTATAACAAGGTTGAGTTTTCTGGCTTTAAAATTCATTCCCTTTATAATGGACCTACTTAACATAAATGTCTTGAGTATCTTTTTGCACTGGATGGAGAGCAGAGCATCCTTCCAGCAATTCAGCTGCACATTTCCCCTTCAGATGGAAAAGGAGATTGAATTTTCTTTGTTTTTAGCAGTGAATGGCAAATCTGCCTGATCACTCATTGTTGTGCCATTGGTTAGTGCCAGAAGAATACCTAGTCTTAAGAAATAGTATTTCTATAAATTATCTAGTAAATGTTGAGTTCCACATGTGTAATTTGCAAAAGCCAATAAAATCTGAGTGGGAGCCACCTAAAATAGACTCTCTGAAATGCCAAGGAGAAGCTCAAGGGGTCAGTTGGGCCAACTCTTAGCTGATGACTATGAGTAATATGCAGAACAAAACAGTTTGAACAAGTCTCTTCAAGAAAAAACTTGAAAACCCAGTCATTTTATTCCTGGAGAATGACCTAAGTGTGAAAGAACTGAGTCAAAACACGTCCTTAAATGAGTCTGATAGAAGAAGTGAAAATAGATCCCCTCTTTGCTGAGTATCTTCAGGGGGCTGTTGAACAGACAGAGACACAGGCTGGCCAAACAGCTCCCAAATGTTTCCTTCCTCTTGCACTGATTATCTATAGAAAACTCCATTTCTCCAGCCAAATCTTTATTTTCTGAGAATATTTGACAAAATGGGCCTTGCAAGGGAGGAAGCTGTGGCTTAAGAGTTTTCTTGTGCCTAGGAGGAGAGCAGAGCTTAGACCAGATGAGAGATTGGGAGACTCTCAAGTGATAGAGTTTCGTGATTTCCTGCTAACAGGAGGTTCCAGTGTCTGCAGGGGCTCCTAGGTGAGATTCCTGGGATTTGTGCAGGTGGTGAAATAGCAAGGAGAGCTGCAAGGGCTGTGTTGCTGCTTGGGCAGCTTTGTATGAGCTGGGGGTCAATCCTGGGAGGACCCAGGGGCTTGAAAGGAAGGCTGCAGAGATTTCCTTTGGCATTTTTGTTGAGGATTTGCACTTGGTCAGGTCCCATAGGATAGATGGATGTGCTCAGCAGACCTCCTCCTTTTCTGGGGCAGGGTGACATGTGCTCTTTTCTGCTCTGGTTTATTTTTTTTGTGGCTGGAGTTGGTTTCTGCCTTTGAGGCTGGATTAACTGGACATCTGGTGCTGGAGATTTTCTCCTCTTCATTAAAGAGACACGAGTTGCTTCCATGCCAGTCTTCTGATGTCTGTCCAGAAGATCCTGCAGGCACTGAGTCGTGCTGAGTTGTGAGTTTAATTATCCTGGCAGGTTGTTAGAGACAAAACAAAAGATGGGAATTGCCACTCTGATAACAGAAGCCTGTACAGAAAATTCCCGAAGGAATACATAAAAATGTAAACTGCTCAGTAATATGGCACTTTTTCTGCTCGAGAGCTGCCTAAATGAGTTCTGCATGTTTCTGGAAATTCCAGACTTGTGATTGTGTTTACTTTTAATGCTTAATAGACACTATAAAATGACTGTTTATGGGGTGAAAATAAAATAAAGCATTTGCGTTTGTTGATATTTTCTCTGTCTGAAAAGCAGGGGATTGTTAACTGATGCCAATCAAATTTGGCACTGGATTCTACTGAGTTTGATACAGCTATTGGCCAAAATATGTTTCAGCATCTTATTTTAAATGTTAAATATTAGTATACATTTAAATAACTCAGTATATAAAATATAGTTCATGTTATTTCCTATAATTAACCCTGCACAGCTACCCTGCCAAGGTTAAAGCAAGTTTTGGAGGACTTCAAGACTATCCAAAACTGCAAATGATAGAATTTAGAAGACTTTGGCATTATTTTATTCAATTTATTTTCCAGGATTGAATAACTTACCATGCAATAAAAATGTTCATGTCTTTTATGGGACTGGGCTGTCCATTAGAGTGACCTGTGTGGTACCATAAAGGAGATGCTGCAGTACAGCCTCTGGTAGCAGCACACACTGATTTCAGCTTTGCTCTCACACCTTGGGCAGTTCAGCACTGGCTGGGGAACCATTCTCACCCAGATGTAAAACCACAAGTGAAGAAAAACTGCTCTTGTTAGTCCTGTATTCCATTCAGGGCAGAATCACTCCTCCAGGAAGACAAATTATGATGAATGTATTTACTGTGAAATGCTGGCAAACCAGCAAAGCACATTTGGAGTCTGATAGATAAGGATGTAAAAAGTGTGTGGCTGAGTGAAATGTCCTGGCTTCCCCACATTCATTCCAGATATCCTGGACAGACCTAGGTTTATAAACAAAATTACAGGTTCTGAAATAAGGTCTTGATATTTCCCTTGCCTTATGGAAATATTGGGTGACAGTGGTTAAAATCCAGACAGAATGTTAGGAAATTGGTAAAGAGTGGAAAACAAAGAATATGATCATGTCCTTCATGGACATCTCATATTGTCTGTTGATTTGATCTTTGTCTCAGGGTGAAGTAGAATTGCAGAAGGTCTAGAAAAAATGCTGCATGATAATCAGCAGAATGGAACTGTTGTTTTTAAGTAACTTGTGCTAGGAGCTTTTAGGCTGAGAAAAAGAAAAGAGAGAGGAAGTGTGAATTAGCTGGAGAAAGAGAACAGGAGGGAGTTGTCTTTTCCATATGAGAATTAAGAGCTATCAAACTCAGCAAGTGCTTGGCTCAGTATGATTAAAGCAAACAGTTCCTCACACAGCGTGAAGTTAAGCTGTGGAAGTTGTTGATCCAATGCATTGTGTGTAGATAATAAAATCTGTGTGGGTTCAAAAGCAATTGGACAAGGAGGAAACAAATTCAAATTATTAAGGCTTACTGTATTTAAAAAAATTACTTCTCTTCAAGAAGTTCTTGACCCCTGAATCTTTGGCTGGTAGCACATTCCCAGAGAACAGTGTGTACACTCTGTCCCTGGATCCTTGTGTTCTCACAAGCTTCCTCAGTCATCTGCTGCTGCAGGATTGAACTGGAGGGGTCTTTGGCTTGACCTTATATTTCTGTTCTTACAAGTTAGATTACTTATATGTATCTGGTTTAAAAAAATAAACTTTTAAACATGTGAAAGGGAAAAGAGCTTACATCTACTTCCAAGTATAAATATAAATTGGTAACTAAAATCACAATACATCTTATGAGTCCTTGTCTCTGACTTCTTGGAAAAATGAAAGCTGGGGTGCCACATTAAATTAACTGGGAGCACTGACCTCACTCACAGTGTTTTGTTTTTTTCTGACAGAACCTGAGAACTCTGTGATCATTTCTAATCTAGGCAAGCCAACAAATCAGGGAATACAGATCATGTAACACATTTAACACGTGTGTTATTTACACATATGGAATTGTGGTGTGTCATGGGCAAGTAGTACCAAGGTCTCTGAATAGGAACAGGATCTATTTCGCTCAGACTTATGTGTATCTTACAAGTCTGTCTTTTTGATCAACAAAGATGGTGAGCTCTTGTATAAAATGGGAGTTTACAGTTGTCAGACCTGTGAAAGAGATTTTTCTCCATGGAACAGTTCTGAATATAACAATGTCTGTAGCACTGTTTAGCATTGAATTGTATATTCAGCACTTTCTTGGGAGGAGAAAGATCTCCTGCTATCCACAGAGGTATTCAAAAGGCTTTCTTTCCCCATTCTTCAAAAGACCTTTAGTCTGTTATATTTGCCTTTCTGTGCAGGAAGAGCAAAACAGTTTCTGGAAGTTGCTGAAGCAGAGTTTTGAAGAGGTGAAGAAGGGGGTGAACTTTATGGTGCATTTTGATTATGTCCCCTCACAAATGGCATTTAAAGTTCAGGGTTTGGGACCCCAGGGATCAGCAGCAGCTCCTGTGATGCCTGGAGAGGCTGAACTGGAACAGAGGCTGGGCAGAGTTAAAGGAATAAAGCAGGGATTTATTAAAAGGCTTCAGAGGATTCACCTTGGGCAGTGCAAGAG
>JANRGV010000023.1:18111666-18146576 GCA_024734035.1 Alethe castanea
AGGCTGGGCAGAGTTAAAGGAATAAAGCAGGGATTTATTAAAAGGCTTCAGAGGATTCACCTTGGGCAGTGCAAGAGCTTGGTCAGGGCTCCACCCAAGATGGAGTCAGAGTCACCAGTTCTCACACTTTTAAAAGTTCTGGTCCATTTCCATCTTGGGTTCATTGTCCAATCCCAGCTCCAGGTTCTGCAGTCCCACCCTCCCAGATCTCTCCTCAATTCGCTGCTGTTTGCATTTTTGGGGCTGGAGCTGCAGAGCTGTCCTTGGTTCTGGGGCTGGAAAAGGATTGTTCTGTGTGACTGAGCTGGGAGGAGAACTTGTAACACTTTATATGGAGTTCAGAGTCCCACACCAGTGCAGTACAGGGTCTGGAAAAGATGAAAGCTGAAACTTCAGGCATCCCCTGCACTGGCTCTGCCCTTGCTGAGGGTAGGAGAGGCTCGGTGCCAGTGCCACATTCCAGAGCCTTCCCTGGCACTGTTTGGGTCGGGCCCTGCTCAGGTGTGGGGTCAGAGGGACCCTGAGCTCGCCCCTCCCCAGCTCTCAGCTCTGCTGCAAAGGTCTGGTACTGCTTGAGGTGTTTGTGAAAATAAATGCCTTGCAAGCTGAGGGAGTTGGTATTGCTATTTCTGGTGATTTGTAGCTTCCATTGCATTGATTTGTGGTTACCCCTGTGGCTGGAGAGAACAAAAAACCCCAAACCTCAAACCAAAGCCTCCCCTTCTCCACCCCAAAACAGCCCCTCAATGCAGGAGAAGGCTTTTGCTACAAAATCAGATTCCTTTAGAAGCTTTTGCAATTTGTGTAATTTTCATTGGCTGTTTCCTTCCTTTTATGCCAAACCTTTATACAGTAATCTTTTTCTTAATCTATTTTTTTAATACAGTTCTACCACCACTGGCTCCTAACAGGTTGCTACATAATTTATTCTAGTCTACATTACAGTAAAATGTGCAGAACCAAAAGCTATGGGAGTTTAGTGCAACCCCTAATGGAACATATATCTAATTTGGAAATCATAGAGGTTTTTAAACTGAAACTCTTGGGAACTTGGGTTTTTTGCATCAGCGTCAAATTTTTAGATAATTGTTAATTCCTATTTCTTGGAGTTAGAGCTGTTGATCACATGGCTTCACTGTTCTGTAGTTTAATTCACAGAAATATTTTACTTTTTCCTTTTTTGCAGAAGATAAGATTTAGTATAATACCTAACAAATTCATTATTTCTACTCTTGAATAAAGTCAGTGATAAATGGCCTTTTTCAAATTAGATAATGTTTTGTGTGCTTTTTCTAACCAGCTAAAATTTAAAAGAAGAATTAAAAAAAAATCACAGCTCTGTTGTTGTTAGTGTTGTACCTTTGAAAGGTATTAAACATGTTTTGACTGGTACTAAATTTCTGTAATGCAACTTGATGATAAAAGAAACACACAACTTTACAACACAGTAGTTGCTAGGGATTGGCAGCATTTGCAAATTGCCAGAACAAGTCAAGACCTCTGGAATAAGAAACCAATAAAAAAAAAATGTTTCAGGCACATTAGGAGAATGTGAGCAGAATTCTCATGATAGACGAGAAGTTTTTAATAAAAGGAGAACCAAGAAGTTTAATGCCCTGAAGTTATTATAACTATTTTCTTTTAACAAGTAGACCAAAGCTGTACAGCAACCACAGCAACATAGGAAAAAGGTATATAGGTCTCCTATATTGTAGAAAAAAAAAAAGATTAATGTATTCTGCATTAAAATGATTGCTCACTTTATTTTTTCCCCAAGACTTTTCTTTCTTTTCTGTTTGACAGAGCCAAACACAAGGAAGGTCATTTGTCAGTGAGCTCTCCAAATGGACTAAACCTCCATGGCTTTCCAGCTTAACTCTTGATTTGCATCTTGAGTCAATTGTGGTTTCATGCAGATTTGTGTCTTTTCTGTAGGGCTCTGCAAGAGTGATTTCATTGCTGAATGCTGTGAAGCATGTTGGTTTAGGTGTATTTTTCTATCATATATTAACTCTCAAAGCAATAACCTGCTTTGCAGTAATTTATTTTGTCTTTGTGACCAGATCTCACTGAAAATGTTGAAATATTTTTGGGTGAGAAGATGGTTAAAGAAGGAACATTCAAGGCTTTTATTGCACTTGGTAACTGGGCATTAATTCTTCTTTAACCAGTTATTTTTAAATCCTGTCTACCCCTTTCACAATGAGAGGTGACTGCTTGTATAGGGACTAAATTTTTCCTCTATTCTCAGTACTGTGGTGAGGTTTTTGGCTGCCAGTGATGGTGGGGAGGGTGTGTACAGTGGTTTGTGATTAAACAAATTAAGCAAGTGGATTTTTTTTTGTGTCACACAATCCATACATAGAGTAAGAAATACAATAATAGCCTGTAAAGACCTCTCTAGACATGCAAACTGACAAATCTGTGTGCCTCTTACTTGGAAAATGTTATTGAATAGCTATTACTTGAACTGAATCAGTTAGAAATTGTTATAATAGTTTTGCAGTGAAAATTACCAGCTGAAGGCTAATTTGTAAAAGGGATTGAAGTCGATTGAATTACTTTTCTGGTGTAGTAGGTGGAAACTATTCTGGCTCTTCCCAAACTGTGAGGAAGAGCTGCAAATGTGATAGCTGCATGTGAATTAGTGCAGCAGGTGCTGGCTTAGCTCTGTTAATATCAGCCTAGTGTGAAACCAGCCTGGCTTTGAAAGGACACACAGATTTTGGGGGACAGCAACCCCCAGCACAGAGGGACCATGGTCAGCAGGAGGAGAAACCTGAAAACCCAACAGTGCCCAAGGTGCTGAGAGCTCATTTGGCCACACGTGCATCAAGCTGTCAGAGGCGTCACATTTTGGGGTTTTTTTTGTGCTGTTTCAGCCACAGTAGTAATTCATGACTTGGACTTCTGGAATCTCTGGGAGCAGGAAGGTGGGGAAGTTGCTTTCTGCTCATTCTGGTTTTCTGCAGCCTCTGAAAACAGACTTTTTACTGTCAGCATGAGCACGTGGAAGGTGAAGTACTCTTACATGAAAGTCAGACCCGTAGTAAGAGGCTGATCCCAGCTATGAGTGGAAGGAATCATAGTGAGGATCTGTTTTCAAGGTGAACCTTTCTCTTTGAGATTCTCATCTTCTGCTTCATCCACTGCTGTTTGTTTTTCATGCACAGCCCTTTGGAAATGTGTCTGTCAAACCTGAGTGCAGCAGCCCTGAGGAATAAGGATTCCACCAGCAGCTCCTCTCGTGCTTCCTCTAATCAGCTGAAGCACTAATGAGTAATCAGCAGCAGTGGGGAAATTTACAGCAGGTCTGTGTTCCATGCTCAGCGTGCTGAGCAATATTTTGCTGCTGTTAGGTCCCAGCTTGACATGTGGTGATATATCTCAGATGTCTGAGACAAGCTGAGAGGAGAGGGATGGGCATCTGGGGTGCACTTTGCTGGTTTAGAAGCCTGGGGTGAGGAAACCTCGACACCTGGAAGGGAACATTTCCATTGTCTGAAAAGTGCAATGTGAACCCTGGTGTTTTACAGTGATGGCAGATGACACCAGCCTTATTTTGTGCTGTAAATTCAGGTTTTGAGAGCTGATGTGTGACTGAGAGTATGGCTGCAGGGGTAGAAGGAATAAAAAGAACTTTCCTGTAAATGCTTAGCCCTAATTTAATCTTCCTAGGGTAAACAATGAACCTGTTCCCTTAGTACATCATTTCAGTAAATATTCTAGCAGACTGCAGTCATCCAAAATAGTTTTGGTACTGATACAGCCAGTAGACCGCTAAAAGCTTGGAAAAAGTGCAGTAAACATTTCAGCATCCAAGAATGTGGATTTTAACAGAAAATGAATAGCTCAAAAGTGTATGCTTTGGCTTTGATGTAGCTAAATATGTTGAACCACAGAGACTTGAAAGAATTTGATAAATACTCTGAAAGAAAATCAACTTCCTCCCAGCAGCCCAATAAATAACTTCCCCACTCTCTTGTAACTTGTTTTGCAGAGGAGTGCAATAGAAAGGCTACTGGAAAACATTAAATCTCAAAAACTGAGCCAAAACCAGCCATGTGAGCAGGAAGCCTTCCCACAGAGGGATGGAAGATTCTAGCCATAATCCCATTCCTTAGTAATCTACACGCCTAATCTGCTCCCTGCTGCCAGGGCAGGGCTGCAGCATTGCTGGCTGAGCCCTCAGTGCCAGGAGTGGGTGTGCAGCATGGCAGAGACAGCAGGATTGGGATTTCCATGTGATTGGGATTTCCATATGGATCATACAGCACGTGATCCAGAATGATACAGCAGTGGTGAATGGAGAGGCTGTGGATAAAATCCAGAGAATACTGGATTCTTGTACAGTGGGGGTTTTGTTGTTGTTGAGGCACTGGAAATAGAAGGGTTTTGTTTAAGTTCATTCCCCCTCACTGGAGGATTGGCCTCTGTCCCCCCCTGCTTTAGCTCCTCTTGCTGCTGATGCTGCAGATACTGACACTGATTGTGCTTGAGAGGGAATTCAGCCTGCAGAAAGAGGAGACCATTGCAAGGCAGCTGGAAAGATGCTGTGGATTGGAAGCAATGCCCTTTCTGCATCTTCCTTGGCTGAACAATTGTGTGTGCTGTGAAAGCAAACAGAATCCTGCTCTGGCTGTGCCATGGCTGAGTGGAGTCATCTCTCTGTCACTGAGAGCATCTCTCTTGAGAACTTGCACAAAGGCCCCAGCATCGTGTCATTATGAATGTCAGCACAGAAACGTTTCTGTATTTTACAAACTGAGCTCACAGCTGACCTGAGACCTGGCTTTCAAATTAAGAGTGCACAGCAAAGGGGATTTAGCATCTCAGAAATGGTGGTACTCAGAATGTGATACCCACTCACACACTTCACAGGTTTCCACTTGTGGATTCGCTGTCCATTAGTAATTTGATAGCACTGAATATATCTTGGAGTTTATCTTTGGATTAGGTAGGGCTGAGAGACTGGACACTCCTAGATCACTCTGCAGTGCCAAGCAGCATATAAAAGAAGACTACAAATGTGAGATTTTTTTTTTCCTAAAGTCCTAGAATGCTGAAACAGATACACATTTTTTAAGCCACGCAGACACAGTGAAATAATGAGACTAATGCTGAGCTGCAAATTGTGGTCCCTGGTATCTTCTGCTCAGGGTTCTGCAGAACTCTGTTCAAGAGGAATATCTGGAATACATTCGAGACAGGAGAAAATTTCCATTAATTCTGTGGTTACCTCTACATGGTGCATGATTTTCTTGTGTTCAGTTACTCCTTTTGACTTGGACACTGTTCATAGCAAACTTGTTGCTTGAGACATCAAGGCAAAGGGAAGACTCTGAGTAAGTGTTCAAACAGAAAACTAAACTGACAAACATCTCCAAAGTGAAAGTTTTCAGGCAGTGGAGTATCACAAGCAGGTAACACAGGCTGGAAAATGCACTTATTAGCAAATACTGAGATAAAAGTTCCTGTAGTATTATCAGCTTTGAAATCTGTCTCTTAATGGTTGCAGGTAGCACATCTGGAGGGTTCAGCAGCCTGAGGCGCTGCTTTAGTCTGTACAAGTGTAAATAAATTCCAGAGTGAGTGATGTCTAGGTAGGGAGATCTGGTCAGTGATCTTTGTGCTAATAATTTTTAGGTATTCTGCTACAAGTGGCTTTCATCTCAAGAATTCCTGCATATTGGATTTAGATGCTGGAAGAACCCAGAAGTTTCTAAAAGCAAAGGTCTTGCTACCTGTCCAGAAAAAACTGTAAATACATAACACTCTTAACTCAGTAGCAACACATGCACTTCAGACTTGGAGCTAATATTTGCAGTGATTGTCATTTAAAAAGGTTTATTTGGGCATGGGAGTAATTACTAATGATGGATGCCAATGGCTTTAGGTTTCTGTGCATGGAACTTAGCTCTGCTTATAGGATTTTGTTAACACCTCTCACTGGAGATTAACCTGATCTCCCTAGCACAGGAAATTAAAACTCCTTTGACAGTCATCTTCAGATTATGAGTGGGAAGGCAAGATGAAGTGTCTCTTAGCCCCTTAGCATGCACCTTTCTCTTCTATTTCCTTGAGAGAGGTAGGAAAAGTTGTAGGGATTTAAAAAAAATCCAGTGGTACTGACAAGCAACACATCTTTCATCTGGGTTATGGTGCTTTTCACTTCTCTGGGTGTTATTCAAGTAGCTGAAAGTGCTTTTATGTTTAAAATTCAGCTTTCAAAGCTTGTACCTGAGAATTGGGTAAGTTATTGTAATTTTTCAAGTGTTTTAATCCTTGGGTAGTGCCCATAAATATTTAACAGTGGCTACTACAGCATGGTTTAATCTGACTGATAGACATGGGCATTACTGCAGTGCAGGTACTAAATGTGAAACTGGGGGGACAAAAAGAACCTTAATAACTTTCTTCCTAATTTGCTCTCTTGCAAAACTTGTGGGTTTGTGGTGCTAAGCCCCATCCCAACAAAACTCCTGAGGTTTTATTTCTGTCCTGCTTCTCTGCCTGATCCCAGCCTTCTTCCTTACAGAATGGAGTGGCCAGAGGAGTTTTGGAATGGAGTTGTCTGTGTGTGATTAAACCTTCTGCTGGTGTAATCAAGAGCCAGTTTCCCTCTGTAACTTTCAAGAATTAAAATGAAGTTGTTGGGCTTCTTTTTTTAATAATTGATGGATAGAAAGGCTCTTCCTTCCATTTTTGTTTGTAATTCCCTGGAAATAACTTTGCCAAGAGCTGGCTTTGTTGCCCTGGTGGCACTGGATGTAGACAAGGTTTATAGTTATAGGAGAGGAAACCAGATAAACCCCTGAGGGTCAAGTTCTGTGGGTGCTTTTTTTCCCCCTTCTCAGGGCTGTGGACATCCTCATTTTGTGGCAACTCAGGGATTTAGTGGCTGCATCAGCTTTTTAGGAGTGGAATATTAAACTTAGAATTTGACTTGCACAAGTGCTGCATCTTAGCTTTTCCTAAACACAGAGAGTCCCAGGAAAAGTTTCCTCTGACAAAATCCCAGAATGGTTCAGGTTGGAAGGGAGGTGTTCCCCTCACAAAATCCCAGAATGGTTCAGGTTGGAAGGGAGGTGTTCCCCTCACAAAATGCCAGAATGGTTCAGGTTGGAAGGGAGGTGTTCCCCTCACAAAATCCCAGAATGGTTCAGGTTGGAAGGGAGGTGTTACTCTCACAAAATCCCAGAATGGTTCAGGTTGGAAGGGAGGTGTTAGCCTCACAAAATCCCAGAATGGTTCAGGTTGGAAGGGAGGTGTTCTCCTCACAAAATCCCAGAATGGTTCAGGTTGGAAGGGAGGTGCCCTGGACCAACCTCCCTGCCCCAGCTGCAGGATCTCGATGCTCCTTGGGGAGAGAAAGGAGTGCTTGGGTTCTGCTTTCAATTGCTGAGCTTTGCCAGAGTGCTGGGAAGCCTTCAAGGGAAAGGGTGAAGCTTTAAAGAGAGGAAAAGAGACAGCAGTGGGTTAGGACTTGGTGCCTTCTCCACCTCTCTCAAGGCTGAGTGCTGTATGTTAATGGCTGCTAACTTTGGGGTTCAATTCACCTTTCCTTTTTTTGTGCTGTTTCCTAGTTCATTTGTATCCAGCTCATAAAAATAATAAAACAGTTCTGTAGTGGATTTACTAAGGTGATGGAGTGTGTTGTAAATTTCTAAAGGAAGATACTCAGGGTTTTAAGTGTGAGAATTAAGAGGGTTGTTGTCATTAGTCCTTTTGGGTACAAATAAAAATCTCCTGCTCCTGTAAGTGTGGCTGCCAGGATCCCTGTGAGCAAAGCCTGGGCAAAAATGACACTGGGATACCTGGATGGGTGAATTTAGGAGAGAAGTGAGCATCTCCTGAGCTGAGCAGTGGCAGAGTACGTGTTCAAAGTCGTGTACCTGCTTCTTCCATCCAGCTTGGAGCAAATCATTTCCTTGGTAGGAAAATCAAAAGCCTGAAAGGCAAACTGCCCCCCCCCCCCACCTTGCTGCCATGGGCACTTAGAGCTAAACTCCCTTTGATATCCTAATTTTTAAAGCTACTTGGTACTAGGCTGATTCATTTTCATAATCCTTTGACTGCACTATGTGTATTTTAGTCATAGCCTGTGTCACTAAATCATGAGTTTGGATCTGAATTCTCAGTAATTTAGGAAACTCAAAAGGTGGTTTGGGCTGGTTACATTTTCATCCCTCGTTTGCCTCTAGTTTTGCTATTGGAATTGCATTCCAGATGGGAACTGGGAGTTCTTAAATCCTCTAAGAAGTGATGGAAGTGGGTGGTTACTGGCACTTACTGACACCTGAAGTGCTCTGTGCTTCTGTTCAGCTGTAGAGAATCACCCTTTCAGTGATTATTTGTCCAGTTTCATAAAGGGAAGCTGCTGTAATTCATCACAACCTGGTTTATATCTAGATTCAGCATGTCCAACAAACCCAAACCACAACAGAAATCTCCCTGAAATGAGCAACATCACAAAAGATGCCATTCCCTCCTTCCTAAATTCTCCAACTCCTCCCCTTGCACAAAGGGGCAATTAAATGGAATAAAGGCAGGATGAGTATTGCTTCAGGAGCTTAGGAATGCCAAATTCAGCTCC
The DNA here is from genome assembly GCA_024734035.1 of Alethe castanea. Taxonomy (NCBI): domain Eukaryota; kingdom Metazoa; phylum Chordata; class Aves; order Passeriformes; family Muscicapidae; genus Alethe; species Alethe castanea. The sequence continues at coordinate 18,120,263 of JANRGV010000023.1, forward strand.
ATCAGCTGCTGTGAAATCACAGAAGGTAGAGCAGAGAGATAGCAGGTGCTGGTTTAAAATAAATAGAGAAAAAAATTATTAACTTGAAAGAATTTTGTTTAAACATCACCTGGCAGCCAATGCATCAGATGAGATGAAAACACAGAGTAGAACAAATGGAGAAAAATAAAGGTCTGTGTTCTGGTATTCTACTTTGATGTGCAGTGTGTGCTTATGAGATAGTTAATAACTGTTAAACAAGAAGGAACAGAAAAAAATCGGGCTCAAAAGGAAATTAATTTCGAAGGCCACATTCTTGAATGTCAGAAATCAGATAGATAAGGAGAAAATTCTAGTGTCAACTGTTAGGGGTTTTGTACATGATCTAACTTCAGATTTCCCCGAGTTAATATAAAACTCCTTTATTTGTCATCCAGTACTACTTCAAATGATCTGCTTCTTTATTTCCTACCATAGAAGAAGTATGAAAGGAGGAAAAACATAATTCTGATGAAGGAGACAGAACGGTTTAACCTTTCCTTTGACATTTCTATAAGAAATCCACTAAAGTTTATTTTACCCAAAAAGTTGTAGAGGAGGAAATTGAAGCTTCAGGAGAGAATGAAGGGAGGGCAGCAGTTTTCAAGCATGAAAATTCACCCAAATCTTCTCTTGAACGAGCATTGTTGTCTTTAATTGTTCAAGTTAGGGTCAGCCTGGGGCAAGTGGGTGTGAAGAGCCCTGAAAGCTCTGGAAAAGGAAATCAGGACAGAATTTGCCAGGCCAAGCCTGGCACTGTGTGGACTGCAATCTTCTGCACCAGGGCTGGGAATTTTTTATCTGCCCTTTGGGGACTTTGTGCAGGTTAATTCTTTTCCTAAGCAGAAGTGGACATGGGCAGACCTCTCCTTTTTAAGTTCTTTTTGAAGAACTTAGAGCAGGAAACATTTGAAACCTGCCTCGTGGTTCATCATGCAGGCAGCAAGCCTCACAATTAGAGAATGCAGCATTTATAGCTGACCCAAAGCTTTATTAAATTAGAAATCTGGGTGCCTACTGCCAAGGTGTATGAAAATCAGATTGAGACACTTCCACTCGGGCCTGGCTTTCTGCTTTTGAACAGATTGGAGCTGTAATGACATCACAGATGGAAGCTGAAAATATATTCATTCTCATGAGATATTCTTATCTGGAATGTTGAGAGGCCTGGTTCCTATCTGAAGTGTCATATAAATATATGACTAAGTGGAAAAATGCTTCTCACTACTCAATGTGATCTTTCTTGTTTGACTCTCACAATTCAAGGAGAAGTTGGCCGTGCTGTCAATCTCTCTGCTGCTCTGGGAGTGTTCTTCAGTGAGAGAAGTCAGATCTCTTTTGCATTATCTTTGTAAATTTACCACCAAAGGTAGTTTTTAGTTTGACCAGGCTTGTTTAAGGAATCTTTTTCATTAGTTACAGATTTTCTTAGGCAGCAGCATGTTTTTTGAATGAACTTTCTGGATGAAGAACAAATCAACTTTCTGCAGGTGACACCAGAAGAAATGAGCTTCAAAAGAAGTTTTTATCCAGTCTTTGTGAGGTGATTCATGTGCAAGGCAGTCAGTGGTTTGCTCAAGGCATCCATGAACTCAATTATGTGATTTTGCAAACACGAACACATTTGGGTGTCAAAACCATGGAAAATCGTATCCTAACCCAAAAACTGAGATGAGGATCAGACTGAGCCACTGGCAGCTGAAGCAATGTCACAGTCTCAGTTCTGAGCCAGACTGAAAATCTCTGTTCTTTGTGCTGAGGAAGGCAGTCTTTGCTCATCCATGTCCTGGCAGGGCTTTTCAGCTGAGGAAAATTGAGAAGTTATTTCACTTTTTTGCTCTTTGACTTTCATCTAAGAGGGAATGTCAGGAAGAGGGAAGAGATTTGATATTATGCAAAATCCAAGTTAGAAGGTGAAGCAACCATTTCCATGGAAAGTTAGTTTACCAAAAAAAACCAAACCAAAAACAAACTATAAACAACCTCGCCCAGTTTTATTCAGGTTTTCTACAAGAGAATTATGTGGGAAACTTAAGGGAAAAAATAATTTATCAGTCTTAGCATGATTCTGGCATTTCTGTAGAATTCAACAGAGTAATTATTTCAGTGGGGTTCAAGTTGCACTGCATTAACACAATTCCAGTTCTAGATTAGCTGAAATATGTGTCTGTGAAGCTGCTGGCAGACTGTGTAACACTCCAGGCAAATGTCTTCATTTCCTTTATCAAAATCAAGGATTCTCATTCTTTTTCAGCTGTTTTTAATGTCCTTTATTGTAGTTTCAAAGCAAATGATACAGGTTGAATTTTTTCTACTGTGTCTACAAAATATGAGATTTTTGGGCACCTATTAAGTACTATAAATAGGGTGGTTTTAGTCAGGGTAAAACTTTGTTTCTATTGCCTCTACTTCGCTCAGTAACTGTTTAATAGGAGTTCATTTGTGGTTAAATCAATACTGTTAATGAGTATATGTGATGATTATTTTAAAAAAACAAACAACTTCATCAAAGAACTATTTAGGGGAAAAAAGCCCCACAAACAAATGAAGACAATTTCACTCATGTCCAAGTAGTGTCTCATTTCATGCATGTTTCAAGGCTCCAGAGAATCTTACAACTCTTTCATTAAGTAAAAAAGAAAAAAAAGGTAAAAGGGTTGGTGCATGCAGAATGTTGGCACCTCTGCTAATTGAAAGAGAAGATAAAATAAATGTGTGAAGAAATTATTTCTAGTGGTTTTCACCTGTGGGATTAGTGAAAGCAGGTTAGAGATGCCCTGTACAAAGTCCAGCTGTATTTCACCTTTGAGTACTTGTCTGGACCTTAGGCAGCCACCACTCCACTTTAATTGTATGGAGAAAGGGGGGGAAAAAATTCATATATGAATGTGAGCAATCCAAGGAAATTGGGGAATATTCCCCAGGTGATTTTTTTCATATGGAACTGAATTTCCATCTCTTATTGTCCTTTGCAGCAAAATGAGCAGGACAGGCTCAGTGTTAGTGTTTCCTGTTTAATCTGTGTTTTCCATCCCACCTCCTCCTGGGCTCCTGCAGTGGGCCAGGTTCATGTTTGCTGTCATTAATTTCAATTTGGCAGTGTTGATTTACAGTACCAGAGAGTTTGGCCTGGATTTTTAAGAGGCTGGCTAACTGGAAGGAAATATCAGTACATATTCAAAGGCTCTTTTATAACCACCATGGAGTAATTGTGAGTATTTTGGTAGTTTCAAAAGAATAGCAACTCACTGAGGGAATTAAATTAAGCTAATGAAAGAAAGCCTTTTACTTAGAACCAATAAAACGTATTAGACTTTGCAATAATCTGTCTGAAGTGGTTTTGAAGCCCTTTGCCTTGATTTTATTTGAAGTTGAATTGGACAGTACATTTAACATTCTGTGGGAAACGATCTTGAACTGGCGTGGGGAGCTGTTAAATTGGATGTTAGATCTCTCCCTCAGCCCGTGCAGCCACAGAGGAATTGATGAGACTGAAGGAAAGATCTCCCTGAATGATCAGGCTTTGCCTGCCTGAGCTAGATTGACTTTTGGAGAGGAGGGGTGGGGGAAACTGAAACAAAACAGCTTGGGGTGATTTCCCAGGTGGAGATGTGAGGGTGGTTGTGGGGGGACAGAGACCCTTGCTTGTTCTCTGCTCTGTCCTGGCCATTGGCACTGAGATCTGGCTCTAAATGGGATGTGGATCTCGCTTTTTGCCTGGTAATTCCCATGATCTGTGTGTTTTCTTTTCCCCTTTTCTTCCCTTTACAAGATTTTAATACAAAACAACATTGGAATTGTCCTGTTCAAGCACCAATGAATATTTCATAGAGGATTGTGATGCTGCTTGACTTCAGATTTTCCTTTCTCATTCCTCTGCATCTTTTTCTTTGACAACAAATAACCTGGCAATCAAAATAAGAAACAAATCATATAAAAAGAAGGTTCATTAGAATATCACATTTTAATACCTTTCTGTTGTTAAGATCACCACTCATTTCAAAAATGAATGCAAAATTTTTGCGACTTTATGGGTTGTTTTTTTTTTTTTTAAAGTATTTAGTTACTTCTTGGATTTAAGTTACCATTTTGTGCTATCATAACATACTGACAAAAACTCCGGTAAGAAAATAACATCCATTATTAAAAATTTCCCCAGGAAACGTCCAGCAGATAAAAAAAATTGCTAGCTATAGCTGTTACTCCTTTGTTCTTTTTAGCTGTGCTTATCAAAATACCAAAATTTCATTCTTAATAATTGGAATAACCATAACTTATATCCAGTGGTTTCATGTAAAATACTATCTCAGTGCTTTTATTTCATAACTTGTTAAGGTGTTCTCTGTGCCTGAAGGCTTTTCCTGTCGTGTCTTTTCTAGAAGACAGAAGTTTGGGTTTTGCATTGTCAGAAAGTTTATTTCTCATTTAATGTGTCACACATCTTTTTCTCGTGGTCACAACAGGCTCCAACGACAGTTTGCCTCTAAATTCCTTGGTTTTTCTCACTGTTGTACAGAGGCTGTCACCAAACCCAAGGAGGTTCATAACCTCCCTGCTAATCCACCCAATTTTACTTGGCACTGTTTGATGCTTAAACTTGTATTTGCAGATTTCTGTTGAAACAAATTAGGAACAGAAAGTTTCCTAGTAACCACCAGCCCCTTCAAGTTCTATCTAGCAGATAAAGTAAGAGATGTTTGTTCTAGTGTGCCTGTGGCTTATCAATGCTGTTGTCAGAAAGCAGGCACATTATCAAGCAGACTACAGGTGGTGGTGACATTTATGGATCCCATTTTCTCTAAATAGGCTGCTTTAGAATCAAAATCGTATTCAAAAGCTGCCTTTCAAAACAGTGTTATTTCTCTTTGAAGAGGGAATTTTGTGAATTCAGACAATTAGCATTTTTAACAGCTTGCACTTTAGAAAGAAGGTAAGAAAGTCAGCACCCACAGCTCCTCCATGAGGGATTAAGTACTTTTGAACTGGAGGCATTCTCAGCTCTATGTAATTAGCTCTCCAATGAAACTTTGCTCCAAAACTGCTTTAAAATGGTATTAACTTCTGGTTCTAGTGCAAAACCCAACCCTCTCTGCAATGGTCCCCTGCTCTGAGTTTGGAGGAATATCATTAAACATGAAAGATGACATTGCTTTTGAAAAATATTTTTAGTGAAAATGATCACATGCCAAAAGAGACAAAATTTTCTCCCTGGTTCTAAAGGGCTCCTTTTCCTGCCAGTGATCCCTGTGGAGCCTTCAGGGCTTGGAACCCTCACTGGGTTTCACTCAGGGTTTATTGGGAATTCCTGGAGCAGTGCACTCTGCACTGGCCTTAGTGCATGGCATGAAGGTGATGGGATGATGACACCTTGTAAAAAGGATGGAATTTTTAAAATGGAGATGCATCCATTCCCTTTCAAACTCCTCTCCCCTGTGTGTTTTCTGCTGGTGGGGTGGGTGAGTGAGAGAAATGAGATGGGACAGGGCTGGTAACACAGAAGTGGTGTCAGGACTGCATGAGGGCTCTCCTGAATATTTAATGGGTATTGAATTGCTCTCCAGGTCTGCCTGGAGAGGTGTAAATCAGGTGTAAATCAGGTGTAAATCAGGAACCCATGGGCACCCAGCACAGTGCCCAGCACCTTTCAGTGCAGATTCCAAGAAAAGCACCAATCTGCTGGGCTCTGGGAAATGCAGAGTGCCTGTGCACTGTGCCCATAGGTTTTCTGCCCAAGGACAGCTGAGATCATTTCATTGCAATTCAGGCGGATTTTTTTTATGGAAATAATAAGAGACAGTGACTACTGCTTCCCTTTATTTTGCACCTTTTCTTTCCTCTTGGGAAAATGGACTTCCTGCACTAAGGACAAAGGATCAGAGTTGCTTTGAGGACCAGGGCACCTCAAACCATCTCAATATCCTTGGCCATGGAAGTGATTCAGTACAAAACACTCTACTGACCTTACATTTTATTTCCACTTCATTACCTCTCTGTAGAAAAAAAATATTTTTTTTCCACTATGCCAGGTGTATGTTGCTATTTCAAACATCGTTTTAAGGCATATTAATTTGGAAAACACACCTGAGGCACAAATCTAATAGCTGAAACATTTTATTTACTTATGTTTCTAATACTTAGGTAACTTCATGAATTGTGTGGGGTTTTTTCTACCCCATTTAAAAAGAAATTGTATCTGGGTCAGACTAAAAGCTGAAGAGATTTTAGCCCAGCTGGTGTATTGTGGTTCTTGTTTGTTTTCCCTCTACAAAGTAATAAGTGAGGAATCATCTTGAGAATTGCTGAAATCGTTTCCTATGTGATACCATGATTTTTTTGCTTTAAGTGAAGCTGTGTCTAGCTCGGTTATAAATCCTAGCATGAATAAAAGAGAAACAAAACTCCTGTACAGTGCTAGCACATGCCTCAAGCAGCAGGACAGTGATTTTTCCCTTTAATAAAGAAATTGCTTGTCTACAAATAATAAAGACAGAAGACACTTAACATTATAATGGGAATGGTTGCTAAACTGATAATTTTTAAATATGAAAATCTAGTTTTAAGAACAGGAGTTGAGATCCTCCAGAATTCTCTCTGGACGATCAAAGCAGACTTATTTAAATTGCAGTTGTTTGAAATGCATTGCAATTTGTAAACCTGCGATAAGAATTTGCACTTCTATTAAAAAATATCAAAGTCACCTCCCAAGGCTCTTGAGGTGATAATATGTTTCTTTTAGATGGGCAAACTAAGGCATGGAATAATTAATGAGTTGTTCCAGGTCAGTTAGCTTAGGCCAAAACTATAATAAAGAGATCCTAATGTCCAATATACAGCAGAAGTCAGTAAACAAACAGCTCCTTGCATTCTCTGCTTTTTGTATAAACTCTTGGAGACCTTGGTGAAGAAAAAAAATCATTCTGCATTTCCATAACGTGTGCCAGACTCAAATGTTGACATTTTGAACAGATGCTTTATTGTTTTTTCCCTTTTCTTTCTCTTCCTTTCCTTGACCAAGAACAGAAGCAGTCATGATGGGGTTTTGCCAGAGAGGCTGTTTGAGCAGTAATTAACCAGAGCTCCTTGCTCTGTGCTCCTTCACACTGCATTATTGTACTGGGATCGTGGTTTATTCTGCACAGAATAATTATTTATTGTTGCCATCAAACAGTTACAGAAATATTTATAATATTAGGTTTAACACTACAATTATACAAATGTTGAAACAAGTTAGACAGTGCTCTTCAGACAATTGTTGCTTTGCAGTCCAAAATAGGTTGGGGTTTTTTTTGTTTTTTTTTTTTTTTTTTTTAAACAGTCCAACACAGATCAGACAAAACCTGAGCTATGTTAACACCCCATGCACTCCTTTTCCAGGAACAGCCACTGGATGCTCATTGGGCTCCACAGCTCTGGCCATACTGACTGGGAAAACTTTGATTTCATTTCAGTCACTGTTCCATTTCCATCAGTGCAGATTCAGCAGTAAATAAGTAGAAAATTAACAAAGGAAAAATAAACCATACATATTATTATTTTTTTAGTCATGCATATTGCCTTTTTTTTGTAGTTGTGTGTGCTTCCTTCAGCCCCTAGGTCGAGCAGCACAGCCTGTTCCAGGATTGCAGGGAATTCTCAGGAAAAAAGGGTGTAGGTTTTTTTTTTTTCCTACTGTTTTATACAAACAAACCAGATAAGTACAGAGGGTTAAAATAAAGCAAGCTAGATCTGAAATCTTGTTACTTCTAATTCTTTTCCCAAAATCTGTAGCCTGGTACTGATGCAGCCTATGTTAAAAGTTCATGCACTGCCTAGAGAAGTAGACATAACTGTTTCATTAATTTCAAGATTGTAATTAAGTCATCTTCAGTGTTTTCAATCCTTTCCTCACAATGTCTCTATGAATAAAACATCTCCCAATGCTATATTGTCTATTTTTTAAACATCCTTCTGGATTCCTCTCTAAACTCTTTCTAAATAAAGATACAATCTTGAACAGTACAGTAGGTCAATTTGCTTTTTACAAATTAGGATTTCTGCTATTAATTGGACAGTTTCTAAAGTATGGCAAATCAAGATTCATAATTGTGTCTTAAAAGACTTGTACAAATACATGAATGAATTTTTCATGCATTCTTGATTTGTTAAAATGTGTTCGTTTCTCAGTGGAGAGAGAAGAATGGGAAAGACATTGCAAAAGGCTTGAATTTGTGGGCAGAGGAGTGAGGAAAGGCTTGAAAGGAAGTTGGAAGGGAATCTCCAGGTGAGAGGGAGAAAGCCTGGGTGGAGTGGGGGAATTTGTGGGGTTAGATTGGGGAGAGGAGTTCTGAAGGAAGAGAAATTCCAGAGTGGGAAGGGAAGAATGGAGAGGGCGATGACTGGGGCAGGTGGAGGAGAGGGGAAGGGGGGAGAAAGCAAAAAGCATTTTGTAACTCTGTTGGAAAGAAACCACCCACCAGACTTGATTTGGGGCTAATCAAGCTGCATTAGCAGAGGAGTGGCCCCAGCCTGGGGAGCCCTTGGCAGGGACTGGGGTCAAGCCCTGGTGGTGTCAGTGCAGACCCTGAGCTGAGTGTCCTTAATCAGCTCACAGGGAGCAGAGCTCTGCTCCGAGCGCCAGGGCTGCAGGTGGGACAGCAGGGAATTCCCCTCCGAGAGAAATTCACTCTGGAATAACGGAGACTGGGAAAATCTGCTGCTGAGAAGCACAGCTTGGTGTTTTGTGGCTCTGGGAGGCTGTGAAGCTCATCCCTGTGCTCTCTGAAATCTTTTTTTGGTGTGAAACTCCTTCTCCTTGGCTACCTGTGTGTGAAAGCCACCAATTTATCTCCAGAAGCTCAGGCACTTGCTGTCCACCTGTTTCTGGCAGTTGGTTTTGTGTTTATCTCGTTCCATTTTGTTGTTTTGGGGTTTTTTTTTGGTTTTTTTTTTTAACTGTGAAAAAGTAATTCTAATAAGGATCTTACTTTTCCGATTTGTATTTACAATTGCCTGAAAAAGCTTTAAATTCACAGTAACTGTGTGGACAGTCTCAACACTTATTTTCAATTCAAAAGAAGACAACTAATCAATAATACATGTTTTCTCTGTTTGTTATTGGGAGGTTGAAAAAACCAGAAGTCTGCTTGTGCATATAAAGTACAGCATCATCATTAAATAAAGAACAGTTTACTCCTTTGGCTTTCTCCTTCATAATACACATTAATACCAAAAACAGGGGGAAGAATTTTGTTTTCTTTTAGATAAAATACTTCTGCTTTATTATTAATGGTGATTCAGATTTAAGCTATGGGATTTTTCACACACTTTGAATCAAGATGCTGTTGAAAGTGTCACTTTCTCTTGTAATGATTTTTGTTTCATTTCTGTTTTGTAGGGCCACTAGCTGGGGAAAAAAAAAAGTAAATAGCTTTGTTTTCTTAGTTTTAATAACAAATACCCTAGGAACGCTGAAGCAGCTCCTTAGCTGGGCTGCTAGAAGTGGATATAGATATCTTAAAGAGGAAATCATGCAGGGAGGGCAAGCCTGCTGCTGCACACTGTGTGTGCTTTCACTGTTCCAATGGACCTGGGACTTGCTTTACCCAGCAGCCAAAGCTCACAGAGCCTGCTGGAATTAAATCATCTCTGAAAACTTTGTCAAAATTAATTTACTGATTCCAAAATTGTATTGGGACATGAAGTACTGGCAGGCAGGCAGATGGAGAATGTCATTGCTTAATTGGCATTTCCTCTGGAAACAAAACTTAAAATAACATAAGACTGTGTGTATTTATTGGATCAGCCCAAACCTGTGTCTGGTGCAGCGTGCTGTGGATGGCAAAGAGGAATGGAAGGATGAAATGCACTGCAGAAATATTTCTCCATAATACTTCTTAATTTCAGAAACTTTAGGCTTCAGGATTTACTGAGTTTGAGGTTTTGCATTTGTATTTTGTAGCCCTCAAAGGAAAACAGAGAGGGAAAAGGCAGGTGAGCCCATACAAACTTTTCAGCAGCCACACAACTGTGTTGAAGTATTTAATAAAATACTTTATTTAAACATGTGCGAAGAATCAAATAGTCCAGTTATCTTGAACAAGACTGCCTGTCTGTTTTGAACTTCATTTGAGGCTCTCACTGTTTTGACAAGTAAGGACCAGATTTTAGATGGAAGTTGCAAATGCTAGGAGACTTTTAATAAGAGGAGATTTTGTGGAGCATTCTTATTGTAGATGGTAATTTATGCTAAAAAGCTTGCAATGCTGGGGGTTCTTTTTTTCTCTTTATCTCAAGTTTTTGCTTTAACTTGGATGCTTTAACAAAGCACATTTCCCTGTAGCAGAAGTGTTTTGAACCTGGTGTAAATCTGGGAGGGCTGGTGCTGGCAAGGGGAAGTGTTTTCCTCTCAGCTGCTCTCTGTGTCAACGTGCTCAGTGCTGCAGAGGTCCAGGGAGGGCACTTTTTAACTGATGTTTTACAAAGTCAAAGAGTGAATCCATACCAAAGGAGAAAATTAAAAAATATGCTGCTCAAAAGCCATACCCTGAGGTACTTCATTTTATGTCTGTGTGAGCATTAAGAGAAAACAGGAAGCCAGAAATCACCTGCTTGTATTTGTGTGTAAAAAGAAATTTAAATTCACATCTGAAATGCTACAATGGTCAACATGGGGGAAAAAATATTTTCAGCCATCTGATTTTTATTGAACATCCCTGAGGGAAGGAGACAGGCAGGAAAATAAACATTCCAACCTTCTGAATTTTCACGGGGACAAATCCCCTTGTTGGGATACTGGTCATTTGTTCCATTAAAATGCTGGAAACAGCACACCCCATGCAAGCCTGTTCCTTTTTACCTTTTTTTGGGCAGGTATTGAGGAATCCTGGGATGACTGTGCCCCTTCATGCAGGGCTTTTACAGGGGGTGGGTTTTGGGGAGGAATGGAGCAATGCTCTGCTGAAATCTCTCCTGTCTTGGTGAGTAGAAATCTGAAATTTTCAATTCTTCTCTACCTCCATTGCTACCAGGAAGATTCTCTATTCATAAGTTATTTATTAATGTAAAAAAAAAAAAAAAAAAAAAAGGCAAAAAATCTGGTGCTTGCAATTTTTAGGAATAGTCTTTTTCATTTTCATTACAAGATTCATTTAGGAGACAAGCACTGTGAGGGCTTCAGATTTTAATTAAATCATGTCCATTTTCACCAATTTGTCTTAAGTACAAGGGAAATATGAACTGAGATTAGTGTTGCATGAAGAGAGAAATCCATCTTGAGTTGCTGAGCTTTCTAGGAGTTAAATTTTTCCTCCCATAAATCTGACTATTCTTGCTAAAGCTAATTATTCACTTGTCCTCGGTGCTCAGATGCTATGAAATGGACATGATAGACTGCAGTTACTTAATGTGGATGGGGACAGCCAAAAAATGTACATTTAAAAATTCTCAGGCCACTTATAATTTATTGTAATACTTGCCAAAGCATGAGAGACGCTTTCAGAGTTCCAAAAAAAGGGCAGCTCAGTACTCCAAGGAGTGTACAACAAGTTATCCACGTGAAGGGCAGAGATATTTAATTGGAAATGTTCCAGGCTCTCTGGGATGTGAGAGAACCAAGGTCTCCCCACAGCTGGATTTTCCTATACACAGAAATAAAAACCTTCTTCTCTAAGAAAAACTTTTCTTTTGATGAAGAATGCTTTTTTTTTAATGCCATATAGATGATGACTTTAACAAAAAATCAAGGCTCATATATAAGCACTATTAAATGTCCCTGATAAAGTTAATCGTTCTTTATGTTAGTCAGGGTTTGAAGTCAGCTTTGCAAAAAGGGGCTGCCAGGTTATGGAAGAGTCTCACAAGACTGGCAGAGTCTTTTCCTGGGTAATGCACATAAAATGAATCCTGGAAATGCTGCTGTGGAGCCTGGGAACCAGAGGATGTGCTGCTCTTCAGATAAAATTTTTATGCTGAAGATTGCAGCCTTTAGTTGCTGCTGTCCAGGACAGCAGATTTTGCAGCAGGCAGAGCTGGAGAATGGCAGATCATAATAGACAAGTTTTCATTATCAAAAATCTCTTCAAGGTAAATGCTGCAATATCAGTCTGCATATTGCCATACTTGACCAAATGACTGCATTAATCTGATTTCCTGACTGGTGGTGTGATAAAACACTATAAAAAGGAGCTATATCCCAGTAAGATAGATACTTAACAACTCGAGTCTGAACTTTTCCAGAGGTACTTGTGGTGCTTGAGATATTTGCTCAAAGTCCAGTGGAAAACCAAGTGATGGAGTGGTGCAAGCAGCAGGGAAGGACAGGGATTGCTTGCAGTAATGTGAAATGTGAATCCTGGAAGCAGCAAGGAGAAAAAAAAAAAAAAAAAAAAAAAAGGATGACTTAATGTTGTATTTTAGGATCAAAAATATCTTAAGAGTGAATCTCAGCAAATAATGAAACTGATTCCAGAAGGGAGATGATGAAAGCCTCATCTCATTATAACTGAGCTAAACAGGCCAATGCACTCTAATAAGAATTCCTGCATCCTCTCTTGACAGACAGGTTAGTGATATGATAGGTCTTTGATGTTTTACATTTTTCTGATTCCAGAAATATATTCATAAAGTGAAATCTGTTTCCATTAGAAACAGTAAATTTGGTGGGGGGGCCATGCTAGTCTAACATCAGGTAGTAGGAGAGAATATCCAAGAGGACAAACTTAAATCTCTGGTTTTGTACATGTTATATATGCTTTGGTGAGCTCATTAAACTATTACAGCATTTTGGAATTCTTCAACCTCTCTGAATGTTGGTTTTTTTAATGTGTTAACTCCTTACTTTTCTTTGCCCTGCTGCAATCCCAGTGTGCTTTAATGAAGGGAGAGACCTGCTGTCATTAGAACAATCTGGCAGGGAATTTTAAGATGCTAAACACCTTCAGGACCTTTAAAAAGAAGCACTGCCCACAAATTTCTTTTTTTTACAATAATTAGGAGTTATAGGGTGAAGGTAAATCTGTGCAGTTTCTTTATACACCTGTTGACTTCCTGGTCACAGGAATTCATGGGATGTTGAGTCTTCAGCTGGTGGTGATTCTTTAGAGAATTTTTTAGAGAAATTTATGAGCTGAAAGTGACTCTGGAACTGCTGAGTTAAAGATGCTCCTTCTGCAAAGAATTCATGCACCAAAACTGGATTATCAGTGCACCAAACCTGGATTATCAGTGCACCAATATTGATTTATTAGTGCACCAATACTGGTTTATTTCTTGGTGACTGACTCAGCAGGTGACAGCAAGTGTGGGTTTGGCTGGGGCTGAAGAGAGGAGGTTTCACTTGGTGCAGCTGAGCCCTGGGAATGGTTTAGAAGTGTTTTTTGTACATCCCTGTTCCATCAGCCTGGTTCTCCTGGCCTTGGTTACCCTGAGAATATTCCCACTGTTGGTGGCACACAGGAGGCAGCCGAGGGCACAAACCTGAGGCTGTTAATTAGAGACAAGGATTTAAAATCCTCACACTCGAGTAGGATTGACAATACAACACATAGAGTGAGATACCTTAAAGCTCATTTGTCCTGCTCATTATGTCTGTAGTAATTTTCTTTTTCCTTAAGTAAACTGGGGTTGTGTTTGTCAGGTGTTGTGGTTCAATCACAAAGGCGTGGGGGTTTCTTTATCTTTTTACAATGGCTGAGGTACCCTGATGTGATATTGCTGTTTTTATGTACATTACTTGAATTTGGAGCTCTCTACTCTCACTTGACCTTGTATTTACAAAGAAGATCTTTATAAAAGCAAAAATACCAACAACTTTTGTATTCCCAAACAGACCAAAGGTCCTAAGTCATGTTAGGGTTGCTAAAGGTCTGAGCACGTGGGTTGCAGAATTTAAATCAAGTTTCCACCCTGCAAGGCTTTTTCATTCCTTTCTAGCATGGATTTGTTGCAATAGGCAAAGGCTGTGCATAAATTATGATCAAAGACTGTTATGTGAAATGCAGCTTCTGTTTGTACTGGATGTACAAAGTGTTGAATTCTTTTTAATGAAAAAAATTTGTCAGTGTCTCTGGAATATGAGACAGATCATCCTGAATTTTGGTGGTAACTCTTTTCCTTATGGGAATTTCACCTGCACAGGAGAAACAAAGAAATCATTAAGGCTTTGGGAAGAGTAATTTTAATTGCCAAAAATACCACTAAAAACAGGCATCATAGTGTTTCTTGCTTTAGAGTAGATGAAGAATATTTTAGTTAAATTATTAATACAAAATATTTTTGTTTGTGGTTTACAAAGAAATAGTATCAGGATTTGCATCTTTGTTCTTTCCTTTTTAGCATGCTCCAAGTCAAATGAAATTTGGAGAAATGATCAAATTAAGCCTTAATTTTTATTTTATTATTTTCTCCAGCTTCGTTGTTTAAAAATAATTTAGGTTATAAAATCAGCTAACCTGAAAATCAAATTTATGAAATACTATTTTTTTCATTTGGCACAGTATAATTTCTAAGGAACTTCAATTCTGTAACTTTTGCTTATGTGCTGTCATATATGTTTTTTCATATATTCAGTGGTTGGTAGCTGCTTTAGTGATTATATTGCTATTAGCAACAGATTTTTTTTAAGTAGTGAAAAATCAAATATTTAAGCTATTGTCAATCTGCAAAGGGATGATTTTAAGCAGGGATCCTTTTGAAATGCAGGCTTGTAACTTCCCAGGGCTTTGTGCATCAGAACACTCTGGCATGACTTAAATCCTCTAAAATAAATGGAGGTAGCCACTCATAATTCCAAATAATCTTATTGCAGCAGCCAATCTACGCCCAGAGGCCACGAGACTGCAGCTCTGGTGCCAACAAACCTGGCCTGGGCTGCCAGGGAACTGCTCTGCTCACAAAGTTGTGTCCTCTTGCTGTGACACAGTGAGGGGCAGGAAATCAGTGTAACCGAGCTGAGCTCTGGCTGCTCTTACAGAATGGAGCTCAGGACAGATTTCTCACTTTTTGGGAATAGAGTGCTCAGTCCTTCACCCCCAGTTTTGGCTCTTACATCTCAATTACTCCTCGTGTGCTGTTGCCCATGCTAAGCCACTGAGGAGGTGTGAGGAGGGGAAATTCAGAGCAGGCTGGGTGATGCTCACCTGCAGTTCCTGGCACAAGGGAGCAGCAGAATTCTCTGCCTTGAGCCCTTGGGGGCTTCAGTGCCACCAGGAAAACAGCAGGGTGGGCAGGAGAGAACGTCAGGAACAGCATCAGCACTTCCCAACTGCTGTCCTGGTTGGGGTTTTGGGGTTTTTTTTTTGGTTGTTATTGTTTGCTTGGTTTTGATTTTTATTTTAAATTTTGTTTTGGAGAGATAAACAGAGGAGTCACCACTTTAGGACTCACTTTAGGAGTGTTACAGACATCTGCAAAAAGCATTTGTATTTCCTTGCCCTGACCTGACTGCAGAGAGCTGCTCTGAGCTCCCACAGGGGCTGTGCAATCTTTTATAAATTGCTTGACTAAAAGAAAGGTTCTCTATTCTTGTACTGCTGCTGCCTCAGGCTCCTCTATTAAAACATCGTGCTCACTGGATCACATTGCCATTCCTTAATTTTTATTAATAAATAAGCATAGCTGTGCTGTTATTTGCACACTGCTGGGGAGACTCTTCTCCCTTTAGTTTTGGAATGATGGAGGGGCAAATGAAAATGTGTGTATTGTATAAGAGTGAAGAAAAGGGAGCAATACAAAGATGCTAAATAGTGGTAATAAATTATCTAGGAAAGTAAATTTAAGGCACCACTAATTTCAGTGCCTAAAATTGCACCTTGGGTTGGAAAGGACTTTAAAACCCATCTTGTTTCAGCCCCTCTGCCATGGCAGGGACACTTTCCACTGTCCCAGGGTGCTCCAAGCCCCTCCTGGCTTTGGACACTTCCTGAAGTGTTACAAAGGTAGTGAAATATTGCTTTTGGTTATTGATAGGAGTTGATGGGTTTTTTGTTCCTGCCATAAATGGTTTTTAAGCCTTTCTCAATTACAGTGGGCAGGTATCTTGTTGAATTGTATTTCCATCACTGGTGACCTCCTTATTTTCCTTAGAGCTATTTCATCCCCACTATACAAGATTGCTGTTTAATTTGTGAGCTCTCTAACTACAAGCTGTGTGGAGAGTACATTTGTAGAGCAGCATGTGATAGACTGATAATAAAAGAACCTTGGATCTACATTAAAAAAAATAATAAAAAAATAAAAATCTGTTGGAGCTCTCAAAAGGAAGAGGTTAATGGGTTCCAAGGAAGGAATGAACTGGAGAGTGGTGTCATTCATCTGTACCCAGGTTTGATTTCTTTGATCAGGCTGAGTAATGACTGTAGGCACTTGCCCTGTCCATATCATTATAATTTGCAGTAAAATGAAATGCTGAGGACTTGCTACATTAGCTGGGGAATAATAATTGGCCATTTGCTTGCAGATTCATGGCCTGGTGCTTATTTCAGAGAAGTAAATAAACAGAAGAGTTGGTTTTATTTTCAGAGTTCAGGTGTATGTAAAATGAAGTACCAGCTTGCACAAAGCTCCTTCAGTTTCATCTGAAACTCTGAAGGACTCCTGTCAGCTGTTTGGAGCTGTGGAAAAGGAGGAAGCATCCTGTAGTCCCATCCTGAAAAATGATCAAATATAATTTATACATATTCCTTAAAAAAACCTGACTTGAGTAGTGGGCTGTTTTTCAAGGAAGCAGAACATTCCATGCCTCTCCTTGAGAGTTGTGAGAATTTATTTAAGATGAGGAATTAGGTGCTGAGCTTTTAATATCTAATTTTCATAAACATGTCACTGAACATGTTCATAAAAAACCCCAAGCAACTGTTACCCACTTCATCTTCTACTTGGGGAAAAAAAAAAAAATCCTGTCACTCTGTCTCAGAGATAGTTACTTATTTGCTTTGGAGTTTTGTTTTTAGTTTGGTTAGCAAAACAGTTTGGAACACACTGGTATTTCACTGACACCAATATAGTTCAGAAATCCCTGAAAAAGAGAGATTAGGGATAAAATGAGAGAAAATCCTGAATTTCTCAAGCCAACTTAATGCTGTGGTCCGTCAGTGATTGAGAGCCTTCCTTTGAGTCTGATGTTATTCAGAACGTGGAGTAAATGGATTAAAAGTGAATTACTCATATGAAACAATCTTCAGCAAACCTTGTAAGAAATGCATATTTACTATTTGCAGAAAAACACTTCTTCCTTGGTTTTTATTTCTAATCTCCACATCACTAATTTAAAAAATAGAAAGCAACTCCACTACACCCTAAGATGCAGGTTTGTTACTTGGACAGGATATCAGATTATTGCCCACATTTATAGGTGCTGAAATTTGTGTGGGTAATGATACCCACAGCATTGCTGGCTGCTGCACATTTTATCTTTGTCAGGACAGGAGGAATAAATAACACATACATTAGATTTACTGATGATTCCCTTCTTGCATTCTGCAAAAAGATGTGGTTGCTTTTACAGAAAAGCTGGTTTTGTACATTTTCTAGTTGCTGTCCTGGCTCACAATGCTCATGTCAGATTTTATCCATCCTAGCAGAGGCATCTCCAAGAAAAGAAGCAATTAAATGCCCTTTTTTTGCACAGTGAATTCTCATTTTAGAGTTACAGTCTCATAGCAGGGCTTGTGTGTTCTAGCACAGGCCAGGAATGGAACAAGTGGTGGAAGGAAAATGCTCACAGAGATCATGGACGTGATCCCTTGAGAGGGAAGAGCAGAGGTGATGGTGAAATTTTTGTTCCTCTTCATTCAGGAAATTTTTAAACCAGCCATTCAGGTTTTCTTCTTAATTAGAAATGTAGAAATAATTAGAATATAGAAATAAATTCTTCTGTGGTTCTTGTGTGCATAGCTTATTATTTCCCTTGTGACCTGAGAAAAGGAAGCTGCAGGACAGATCATGTTAAGGAAATTTCTTATGCCAGAGAACCTTCCCTGTATTTCTTCAAACAGATTAATACCCATCCTTCCCCCTGAATTAAGGTCAGATTCTATTAAGCTGATTTGGGCAGTTCTTCAAGCAGCTGCTATAGATATCTTGCTTGTAAACTTAAGAGAGTGCCAGAAATAATATTTCTAAGCATTATAACCTGTATCATATGGGAATTAGACCCACTAAAGCTAAAAGTTAAGCATCTCCTAAGATAGTTCTGGAGGTGTCAGCAAGAAGCTCCTGCAGCAAGGTTTGCAGTCCCCAAGCAAGATTAGGATTCAAACTCCACATTTAGTGTGTGTCACCTTGGCAGCTGAGCAGGAATCTCAGTTCCCCTCCCTGAATGAGGTGATTGAGCAGCAATTACAGGAGCTGGATGGACCACCACAATATTTAAATACTGATTTTCATCAGGTGGCTGAGGCAGTGCTGGGGAAGTGCTGGCAAAACAATCATTTCATAACCTCAGTACAACTTCAGCCACATAAATCCTGCTTGGGATGAAACGGAGGGAGCTTTGTCAAGCTGCATTTTGGTGTTTTGAAGGTATTAGATTCTGTCACAGTTGTGGGAAATTCTAATAAATAGTAATATTAGAATCCGTGTGGTCTCTCTTCAAATCATAAATCAAACTGCAGTTTTTTCTTTATTGTGTCTCTGTTTAAACAAAATATTTTAGCCTCTGTTATGAATCTAAATGGGAGAAATAAACGGTCGGCATTCAGGCTTCCAATATTAATATAGATTGTCTCCCAATTTATTTATCCTGCTGTTGTGCTGCTGGGAATGTGGTTTTTGAATTGCATATTGCATTCTGTCATTGTGGGAGCGGGGCTGGCTTTGTCATGTGGTGAATCTGGATTTTCAGCAGTGAGAGTTGCAGCCTCTGCCAGGCCAGTGGAACTGACAGCTCTGCCCTACCTGCAGAAATCACGGCACAGCTCAGCTTGACTTTGCTCTGCTGGCAGCTCTGAGCAGCTCTGCCTTGCAGCTGAGGAGCGTGGAGGCCAGACTCAAAGCCAAGCTACACAAAAACACAAATAAAATGGGCTTGCTTCCTTTTGTGATGGGGTAGAGAGGTGCAAAGGCAGTTTTAGAATTGGGAAAATAAGCAGAGCACGCTGTAGGAGACAGAAAATATTAAAAATGTATTGAGGGGTGAGCATTCTAATGGGATGGTTGATGGTAGGGTGTAAGAAGTGGGGGAAATATGATTTAATTTGGAAGAGTGTTAGAAAAGCTGGCTGGAAAAAGAAAAGACTGAAGTAGGAGGCCAGGTTGATGTACAGAGGATCAAAGGTGACAGGCACTGCCCCAGGCTGAGCACAAATGAACAGGACCTTTTCAATGCATTTTGTATAAAACCAGGAGAGTGCCTTTTACTGAGAACCTTTGCCAAGAGAGGCAGGAGAAAAACCTCACAAATTGGATATTTGGGAGGCTTTGGAGGTCTCATTTTAATTTCTGGATCTGTGCAGATTTTCTGTGAGTGTCCTTTCTGCCCAGGGCTTCATTTCTCCCAATTCAAAGAGGATGATTAAAAAATCTGGATACCAAAGATCCTGGGAGAGCAGAGTTTTTGCTGTGAGGGGCTCACCCTGAGCAGAGGAGCTATGGACTGGTCTGGCTGCTCTCAAGGCAAAAGAAATAACCACTGTCTGATCTGCAGGGTAGTTTTATTGCTCTTCTTCTGCAAACAGACTCAGTGAAAGAAGCACTCACCTATTTCACCAAAAGGAGTGAAAGGTCAGCCCCTGAGATCTGATCAGTGTCCTGCTGGTAGGAGTGAATGAAGCCAAAATTCATGTTAGCATCATCTCCATCATCACCTCAAAAGCTATGGACAAAGCAAAAATAATGCAGTTGCTTTTCTGTAGAATTTTGAAAAAAAATTCTGTAAAAATTTTGCAGTTGCAGAAAGATTTTCTCAAGGAAAATCTTGGAGATGGGGAGAGGGTGGAGTAAGGGGGAGCATCCAGGAAAATCACCCAGCCTAAAGAAACGGGAGTAGGGAGAGGCCACAGGAGTCAGATCTCATTGTAATTGCTGGTGAAAGCAGAAGGAGATTTTCAGTGGTTGTGTGGTTTGGGTTGTTTTTTTATCTTTCTGGGTAAATAGTCATTTAGGGTGCTCACATCCCTATCCTTGTTCTTTGGCAGTGTTTCAGTATTCTCATGCAGGTAGAACCTGAAAAGCAATTCTGTGCAACCTGGAGGAAGGAGTCCTGACTTCACTTCTGCACTGGTTAAATAACACACAGAGAATTTTCTGTGTGAGTCTGGATTTAACTGAGTACAGAATCCTGGTCATTTCCTTGTCACTAGAATTAAGATTTCTTGGCTTTGCTCCTGGCCTCCTTCAGTTTCCTCACCTCATTCTGCTTGATAACCTGCCTTAACAATAATCTTTAAAAGTCTTCACAGAAAGTTTTTGTGTTTTGAGGGCTTTGGGTGAAAGTTATTGGATGCTGCACTTTGCAGTTGAGTCCCTTCAGCAGAAACACTTCAGAATTCACAGTTCTCCTCCTTGTCGTTATCTTCCCACTCACAAACTTTTTTCCTTTCTTTTTGCCTCTTTGTTTTTTGGGTTTTTTTCCTTCTTTCTCAGTTGAAACATGTCTATTTTCAATGCAGCCATTTCTAATAAACAACAGGTGCTGTGGGTGTTTCCAGACACATACAGGAATGCACATAAGCCACTGCTGGACTGCAGAGCTATTTTTGCCATTAGCTGTGTGTGCAGCCTTGGCTCACACACTGAATTCTGGCAAACTTTGCTCTGTTAAGTGCAAGTGGGATTTTATTCATTGTGCAGTCTCCAAATAAATATATGTGCCTGTCCAAATGTATTGTTAAATTCTTCAGAGGGAAAGAGCTTAGATTGGGAGACTTGCCATTTTTCTCTAATTAGGAAAGAAACAGAACAAACTGGGACCTGTATAATTAAAACCTTTATTTATCCAAAAGAAATTTTTAAGAAATAAGCTGTGAATAATGTACATGTCCTTTGGAGTTCAGTGTGGGTGTGGAGCTTTTTCTTCCCTCAACTGTAAAACATTGAGGTGCCAGTATGAGGTGATTAAAGCTGATCTGCTACCAGTGGCATTGCTGCCCAGGGTTTAACCTGCCAGCTGATACAGCCCTAGCCTCTGGTAAATGCCAGAAGAATTTTAGTCCTTAGGGTTTCTTGTGGTGTAAGTTAGGGAGGAACAGCTTGTGGTCTCAATATTTTGTGTTGTGACAATTGGTAGCTCAGGGCTGGTATGGGCTGGTTAAGGTACCTCATGCAGTGGTTTAGAAGGTGGATTTTCCTGCCTCTTTCCCTACAAACTACTGAGCATATTATCATATTTTTGTCCATTTTCATTGTCAGAAATTAGGGTTTCCACTGGTAAGCGCAGGGATTCGTTCTGAGCTGACTGAAATTGAAAATAGCCAGAAAATATGGATGTGACTGTACCTGCCTGCTGGGGTAGCTGTGTGTTCTCCTTCCTCTGTGGTTTGTCTTTTCTTCACTCCCCTCACACCAAACTACAAATGCCCACATTCTGATTCACTGTACACACCACATGTTTCACAAGGCTTGTATTTATTAGTGTTGTTGAGGTTTTACATTGCTTAGCTGTTTAGTGCTCTATATATGTTGGAGGTTTGATGTTTCTCTTGTTTTCCCCTCTTCCCCCCCAGTTTCCCAGTATGTGCCAGAAGTTCCTTAATGTGCTGATTCAAACTGGTTATATTTTCAAATGTGACTTTTCCTGCTTTTGTTGCTTCATGAATAAAAGAAATTCTCATTACATTCTTCTTGTGGTGTGTGTGTGTGTGTGTCTCTATAAAAAATAGTCTTTGAAATGAGAGTGGAACAATTTCTTCATAACTGATTTAACTTGTAAATTTATGGAAGCCTCATCAGAAATTCCAAGGACTTTCCTTAGGCCTGGCATCTTACAGGTGATCTCTTTAGATGGCAGTGTGAAGTGTTTGAGGAGTTGTTGCACTTTCACTGCTCAGGGAGAAATAGTGCAAGAGGAAGTCAAGAGCATGTCCTTGGAAGAAATTCCTGTTTCCATTGAAAAGATTCTTTAAGGGTCAAAAAAATGGAAGGCACCATTTTGAACTGGCATCTTTTGAATGGGACATAGGACCAACATAGAAAAATTACTGGCAATTTGTCCATATCCTCTTTGTCTGATTAAAGAGGATTTTTTTTACCCTCATTTACCAGGTAACTCCCCTGTACTTGGGATAGAACCACACGGTGCTCCTGCTGTTTTAACCATCCCAGCAAGTCTGCTATTTTTCCTTGAAAGGTGAAATTAATGATAAATAATTAGCATTCAATTTCCTTCTCCTCCCTGTTGGTGGTGGTGACAGCTCTGCTTTCCTTGGTGCTTCTGAGGAAAGGAAAAAGGAAAGGAAAAACGTGTGCTCTGGTGTCACTGCCATTCTTCACTGAACCTCCTGCACTCCCAGCCCTCAGGATGCAGCTCAGGCTGACTCAGAGCCCTGTGTTGCATTTTCAGCTGCTCCAGGTCACCAACTCTGTTTTCTTTTCTCTTGACATGTCATTTTTTTTAAGATTACCTTGAGGTTTAGTTCAGCAATAGGGCAAGCCTGACTTAGCAGACTTTTAATGAAATCATTGTTTAACAGGAAAAAAAATTTCAAAGATGTAGTGGCTGCTCTTGTGCTCATTTGGAGTAACTCTGCCCATTCTGGAGGAGCTCATGGTTTACACTCTGTGCATGTACCCACGGATGGTGAGTGCTTAGAACATTGGTAATTCTCCCAGGGCTTGATCCAAAGCTAATTGAGGTCAGTGTACAATCTCCTGTTACCTTGATTGAAGCTTGGATCAATTTTTAGTGTTGCCAAATTTATGAAGCACTGCATGAATTTTGAACACTTTCTCAATGCTAAGTTAAAACAGATTAGGGTTGTGAATGTATCTTTTGAAAAACATATGCAAATGTTGTATATAGACATGGACTTGTTCTGAAAGCATGAAAGCAGAAATGTCTGTGTTCTGTTGTTACCTTTGGTTTTTTTCTTCTTTTAGAGCTGATTCTACATATTTTAGAGGTTTTGTTGGTTTGTGCCTTAGTATTTAGTGTATAATCTATACAATACTTGGGTTTCGTATTAGTTTACTCAGTTTTCTACTGATCAGCAGATAACTTATGCTGGAATTTTTTATTACTTTTGACAGAACTGTCTATCACACAGAAACTTTGTTACTACTGCTAATAAAAGCACACAGCTCTTCATTCTCTGACACACAATCCTCTTTGGATCAATTCCACTTTATTTTGTACCCTGACATCTTAGGTATTTCCTGAGCTTTTGAGACCCAGAGGATAAAACTGGGGAGCAAAATGATAATTTTCTTATTGCCTTATCTGTGAAATACCACTGCAGACCTTATCCACATTGTATGAAACCTTGATCAAAACATGGTTGTGTGCCCAAATATACAGAGAAGCAGAAATGTTTCTAGATTTTCTGCTCTATGTTGGCCACTGCTTTTTCCTGTGCCTTGATGTCTTGCTGCTCTCATTTTGCAGTGTCCCACATCTCACTGTTTGTTTACTGCAAAATGTATTTGGAGCTGATTTGGCACATCTTTAATTTACAGCAGGGATGTGCTTAAGGGTAGGCTATAATGCAAACTTTCTGTATGTTTACAAAATTAAAGGAAAATAATTGTTCTGAACATATTGCATCTGCTGCTGTTTTATGGGTGTGTTATAACAATTTTATGCAGCTCCATTTAACATGGAACTAAAACTGAGAACACAGTTTATTAATTTAGCAGGTTGAACTTTAAAGGGATTTTTGTTCTGCTGCAGAAGAGGCATTGTAAACAAGAACTTAAGGCAGCAAAATAATAAAATTAAATAAGGTAATAATAAATTATCCCTATTCAGGAGGAACAAGTTCACTGTTCCCTCTTAGAGGAAAAAAATGAAGACAAGAAAGGCAAACTTAAATATGTTGCCAAAAATAACAGGAGCACATTCATATTTGCAGTTCTTATGAGGAACAGGTTTGGTTTTCTTCCTTGACTCATTTTCATGTTTGAGTACAACTGTCTCTACTTGGAACATGAGGCACTTTAATAAGCTTAAGATTATTCAGTGCAGTATGAAAAATGAGGCTGCTTTAACAGAACTGTATTGATAATCTGCACTGGAGGAAAACTCCTTTGCAGCCAAGCAGTGTCTGACAGGTTTTTCTGACCTGTCAGCTGTTTTTTGTTGTTGGAGCCAGAAAGAGGTCAGATCTGAGGAGGGTTTCAGTGAGCTGCAGCTCAGAGTTTATTTTGGTGACCCTGTGGCCATGTGCTCCATAGGTCCAAGGTTTGGGTCCTTCCCATGCCCAGCTTGTCTGTGAAGAGATTTTGAAATGTAATTTCTGTCATGGGAGCACTTACAACCTTCCTATGCATCAAATGCTTATTTACTTCAGAAATTGGATAAATACTTTAGTGAGTCACTGCATCAAATGACACTAATTGAAATGAAATGTGTGTCTTAGTTCAGATGAGCTCTCCATGAGGTGTAAGGAAGGGGCTGGAAGGGAGGAAACGGAACCCAAGACAGCTTGGAGAAGAGAGATGCAGAAATACTCCCCAGCCTAATTAGTAATTATGGAGAATTACTCCCTGGAACTCATGGGAAGAGAATAGGAGTGAAAAGAAAGAGAGCCTAATCCTAAAATCTGTCTGAACTGTGTATGGATTTTGTCAGTGGCAATGGACTGAGAGGGTGGCATGTCAGAAGTCAATTTCAGCAGTCAGATCTAGATAAAGGAAGGGTATATAGATATTATAGATAATATAGATAATATAGATATTATGGATATTATATTATAAATTTCATGGATATTATAG
Organism: Alethe castanea; assembly: GCA_024734035.1. Lineage (NCBI taxonomy): Eukaryota > Metazoa > Chordata > Aves > Passeriformes > Muscicapidae > Alethe > Alethe castanea. Next base: position 18,145,121 of record JANRGV010000023.1, read on the forward strand.
ATATAAGTATTATATCTGAGCACCAATTCTTCTAATGAACAGGGGCCAAGCCGTTAAGGTGTACACAGGAGTGGAAATACAACAGCAGAAATTCCATTTATAGAGGAATGGATGCTCCTCCTGACTGAGCTGTGACCCTACAAAAGCTGTCTCCTACAAATGGCACCATTGTAGGGTGTGTGGTTCTATCCCACTTTGAACCTCCATCCATTTTGTAAAATAATTCCTAGAGTTAGTTTCCATTCTCAGTTCTTCATTGAAGCCTGTTTAGACACGTTGGGCCTTAAGTTGTGCTGTAGGTTTCTCCATGCATAGTTCATCTAAAACATTTTACTATGAAAAAGTCAAATCTCTTCAGCACAGCTCACAAAATGGGGCAGATTCTTTAAAAAGCCAACACTGCCTTCTGAAATAGAGCAGTATCTCATCTACTTTTAATCTGTGAATTTAGTCTTATTTTTGCTTTGTCCTTCACTCCATATCTCTGTTCTAAAGATCCAACAAAAATACTAATACTCCCTGGCAGCATAAACAGGTCACAACTCAAATGAGCTCTGAATATTGTTCCCAAGGGAACCAAGAACTATGTCACACTTGCTTAATTCCAACATACATATATTCAGAAATTTTGGAAGTGAGGGTATACATTGAAAGTTAGATTCTTCATGTAACCAAGTATGATGAAATATTTTATTATGTGACAGCACAACTTGAAGGGGAAAATAATTTTTTTTTCTTCCCATGACTTATTTACAGATGGGGAAGTAGAACTAAAAAAGCTATGAAAATGTAATGCTATTAAAATCTAAATATTCTATACTGGATGAAAATAAGAATGGACTTTAAACTTTTGTTTTGAGTGCAGGCTGGATGGTTTCTGAAATACGATTGCAGGTTCTAGAAAAAAGGCCTGTAGAAATGAATTTTCCTGTCTGTAACAATAAAAAAGCTTGTAAATAGCTGTGATCTTTATGTTAAGTGGATGCTAATGAGAAATGTTTAATGGTGGGATTTCAAGAATGGATCTGCACTTTGCCATGCACCCAACCAGAAAGAAGCACTACAGAAAGTTTCATGGCTATGAAAACAAAGCCATGCCTGTAGTTGCCTAGGGCAACAGGAGGGTTTTTCTGACTAATTTGGCTGCAGTGGAGCCCTGGGGAGATGGGCTGTGCAGCAGGAGGGCTCAGCAGCCAGGCTGGGCTCCTGCTCCATCCCCTGAGCCCTGCCTGTCCCAGCCAGCCTGAGCCACCCTCCCACTGCCCTTCCCTGCCTAAACTCTCTCCTCTACTCTTGGAGCAGCAAAACCCAGCTTTTCCAGTTCCTATTTATCCATAGGGGGAACTGCCTGTTATTTTTTACAACATACTTGTATATATTTGTTATATATTTACAAATATACAACATATTTGTATATATTTGTTATATATTTACAAATATAAAACATATTTGTATA
>JANRGV010000023.1:18146964-18160527 GCA_024734035.1 Alethe castanea
ATACAACATATTTGTATATATTTGTTATATATTTACAAATGTACAACCTATTTGTATATATTTGGATATTTATTGCAGAATGAACCTCTCTTTAAGTCTTTAACTCAGTACCTGTGACCATGGCCATTGCTGTTGAACACCTGGAATTGCTCTCATTTCTTTAAGCACTGACTTCCCTGGTTGATATGCTACTTTTGTGCTGCATGTTTGATTTATAAACCAGAGGGGTTTTTTTTTCTGTTCCCTACCTGCTTGCAAAAGTCTCTGGGGGACAGGCAGGGAAGAAATAGATACAAATTCTGATAGCTGAATAACTGGCACTGAGGTGTGTAAAAAGTTTGGTAATTGGAGAAAGCCATTTCCCGATACAATCCTCTGAATATGTAAAGAGAGAGAAAAGGAATTGGTAAATAATAGCAAATCAGGCTGAAAGGCAGAAAGCAATCAGTGGTTCTTACAGAGATGATGTGCCCTGATGCAGTTCCTGCCTATTCCTGTAGCCCTGGAGCAGAATCTGGTGTAAAGCTCTGCTGTGCCTCTCAGTGCCACACTCAGTGATGAGCAGCCTCTCTGCTGAATTTGTGCTTCATTTCCATCAAGGTAAAAGTCTTCCTTCCAGTCTCAAAATGCCTCCTGAGTTAGATCACAGTGTCAACAGCACAGAAAGTTGTCCATTAAAAAGCAGCGTGCTCATGCCAGGCCCAGGTACATGTGGTTTCTTAGGTAACAGGGGAAAAGGAAATGTTTCCTGCTGGTTTGGATAAAAATTTCTTGAAGTATATTTACACAGTTTGAAACAGAGGGAAAGTAAGTGCTTATCTTGCGAAAACTGGGGAAGTTGAAAGATTAGTGATGTGCCATTTACTGCACATGAACATTATTTTGGTGGAAAAGCTGCTGGGCAGCAGCATGGGCCCCTCAAGAGAGGCTGTGGAAGGAAGAATGGAGCAGTCAGTGCTTGCCCAAAATGGGAATATTAACAGGGATTCCTGAGTCCAATTTATCCTTCTGCCTCCCCACTTTCTGATTGCCTGCACGGCTCTTTCCTCTTCACAGTGCTTGAAGAAGCTTCGTGTTTGACCTGCCAAAGTTGTACCCTAGAGTAGAGAGTATGTAAAAGACATTTCCTCTTACATCATTTTATTCTATTATATTCTCAGGTTTAGGGGTTTTTACTAGATAATTTCTATGCTTTTTTATTATGGGGGTTTGTTGAGGTTCTTTGGGGGGTGGTTCGTGGGTTTTGGGGTTTATTCATGTGAAGTTTTTTTTGTCAGAGTATGAGGAATCTGTTCCTGGATTGTTAAGCAAATATTTTATCTACTGCTTTCCAGAAGTATTTGAACTTTGAAAGATGTATTCACTGCCCTTTTTAAAGATGCTCAGCAAGCTTTTGTAGAACATAAAGGAAAGGAAAATGTTCATGTGTGCCCTTATCTTGCTCTTATTGAGCATGTCATCTTTCATGGGAGTAGCTCTTAACTCTAAAAGAATTATGGGAGTACGCTCTAAACAGAGCTTTGGAGATCTCTGATTTATGTTGATTTATTCCTATTACAAAATACCTGTTCAAACACCTGGCTATTAATGCACACTGAATTCAATATAATGAACACTGTTGCAAAAAAAACAAAACAAAACAAACAAACAAAAAAAACACCCTTAGCTTTTTTTCTTTACTGCTCCTAAAAATTATGTCTGTAATCTCTATTCTGGTTTTCAGCCAGAATAAACAAATACCAGTATTTATTTGATTACTGTCTGTGCCCATGAAACAGGTTTTGAAAGGAATATTGTTAGCTCAGACAGCAGATCCACACTGTCTCCCTCTGAGATTCTCTGCATATTCTGTTATCTTCAAGTGTCTGATGAATTGTACTGGGGATACTTTCCAAATGGGTCATCATTTTCCTTCTTTTTAGAGGAGTTGTAAACTGCAGATTTAGGTGGCTTTTTGCCCCCTTTTTTTTTTTTGTTTTTCCTTTTTTGGGGCTCTCAGGATGAGTTTTCTACTGCCAGCTGGGGAGATCTGTAAGACTGTCCAGAGTTACTAAGAACTGAATCAATATAATAAACTGTAAGTTTGATTTCCACCTAGTGACAGTGAAGGCATTAAACAAAGCTATTTCTCAGTATCACATCCTGTGAACTTCCAGCTTCCTTCTTCAGGCCGAGATGCAGAAATATTGTCATTGAACAGAGCCAATTATAAATATACACAATGTTCTGCTTTGCACAGAAAAGGGGAGCTGGGTGGGAGGGAAGAAATTCTCTCTAAGTCTTTAACTCAAGTAACTCAAAGTCTCTCATGAAGCACAATCAAATTAATACTGCTGGCAACCAAAAGTGAAGTGCTAATACACAGGAAAGCACACAGATGTCAGAATTGAACTTTCCTGCTCTCAGTTCTGCATCTCAAATATAGTTTGTAAGTAATGGATTGTGTTGGTGGGAGAGAAGAATTTGCCTGCCTCGTGCTGAAGGATTGTGCTGCAGAGATTTTACAGCTGAAATGGGATTCTTTGAGTTTAAAGTGCAGAGGGTACAGTGACTAATAGGATGTGGAATACACCTTAAAGAATAGAAGAAGATGAACAAATAGAGAAATCAAAAATGTAGGGTGGAAGGTACCAGATAAGAAAGAGAGAGAAAAAGGATTGGAAGCAAAAATGAAAACATAAATAATAATCTTGGTTAAATTGAGTGAAAACTTGAACTGGAGTTTTTTAGTCTGCAGCAGATGGGAGTGAACTGGCTGAGGCTCAGGGAAACGTGGCACTGCCAGAATGAGAGACATGCCCCTCACTTGGATGCTGCTTGCATTTCTGGTGAGGTTTTCCCTAAGTTTTTAGAAGCATCCAGTTCAACATCAACAGCCACAACCAGGACGTGTCAAACAGAAATTCAGGCAGAAGGAATGCCTGGAATGCTTTCTGAGGGGTGGCTCAGCCCTGCCCCTGGTGAGAGCAGCCCCAAAGGCTGCCCTGAGCTCCTCTGTGGCTGCTTGGTGACCCTGTGTGCTGTGGCAGAGGTTGGGATTGCATTTTGCAATATTCCCATTGCCTGCTCCCCATCCCTGCCTGCTGCACACACCTGAGGCTGAACCAGAACCCTCTCCATAAAAACACACCCAAGGAAAATATTCACTTAAATAATATGGAACAGTGCTAAACAGCTACACTTGCTATTTTGTCTGCGTAGAAATGAAAGCTGAAAATATTTTGTTGAGTACTGAGAGCTGGTACTATATGAGCTCTTTTATTGGTTAAAACATTTAAGAAAAATGTTTTCTTCTCACACCTTTCATTAATCTGGCTCTGTATTTTTGCAGACAACACTGAGCATCAGAGAAGCAAGATGCCTACTAAGATCATGTTATAAATTCTCATCATATTTCTTCTTTGCTTTTTATTGCATCCTTACTTGGCTTGACATTTTCATATTAATAAAGTACAGTACCAACATCAAGTTGTTCTCACAAAGGTTTACAGAGTAAAAAAAAAAAAAAAAAAGTCGTTTGATAAAAATGCTGGAAAGGTAAAAGAAAATATTGGAAGCCAAGCTACAGATGGAATGAGCTTTGCATTTTTTTCCTCCCCTGTCTTGTTCTTATTCAGAAACAGATGCACTGGTCAGTTTTGTTAATAGATCCAATAGCTGCTAATCCAGTGCAGGGCTCCTGATGTATGAGATCAGTTCTCTTCCTGTGCTAAGGTAAAATGAAGAAAATAGCAGTGTGCATACTGATTTTCCTTAAGTGGTGGTGTGATTTCTTTTTGTTCTTTCCAGCCCTGATTCTGACTCAGATCACAAGACCGAGTCATTAACTGCTCTGTCCTTGAGAGCAAATCATACACAGAGAATAAATATTAAAGAGCTCACAGTTACTCCCATACAAGTCTAGTTAGACTGCATTAGCTTAATTTGAAAAGGCTGTTTCAGGGAGAATCTCTATGAATTTGTGCATTTTTCCCATTTCTCAGTGTTTCAGTCCTGTCTTCAATTCCCTTGGCCAGTTCTGTTACAAATAACCAGTGTGAGAGAGAAACCAAGGTTACTTTATGGACCAGTATCCTGTGGGCCTCCAGAACAGAATTATAAAGATTTTCAATCAGTACTTTTGCATACCAAGTAAGAGTTTGATGCAACTCTGGTGAGGATTTTTTAAGGAGCCTAGGGGATAAAAATATGAATAATCCAAAGCACTAATTGAAATGCCATTTGTTTAGAATATATGGTTCAGCTTCTCCCCATCCTTGGATGGGGAAGGTTTAATTTTTGTGTAGGATGTTGTCATTGTGTGGGGTTCCTTTGTTTGGGATTTTGTGTGTGGAAGCAACGTGAATGAGTTTTTACAGGAGATGTACCAGGTTCAGCATTACCTGTCAGTTTGTTCTGAAATGAACGTGGGCTACAGAATTTTCTTTGTGCTTGATGCTTTCAAGAGTTCAGAGTTTGAAACTGGTTCAATTGCTAATTGATGATGCATAAAATTGTACTATAAAACACCATATGAATTTCCTTGCAAACATTCAATTAGGATAAAGTGTTTTTCAGAGCTTTGCTGTGTAATGAATCTTCTGCTGGATCTTGAATCTTAACAGATCAGAATCTGTATAATCTCAGTTGAGCAATATTTTCTGGGAGGAACTCCTTCCATTGCAGTGCACTGGAAGAGAATAAGCAAACTCCAAAGTTGTGTCAGTGTAAAGTATAAAAAGAGAAGTCTTTAATTAATTGAGTTTTAGTTGGTTTGGGAGCCTTGCATTTGATTTTTGCTCTTAATTTAATGTTGCAGAATGCTGAGTTCTAAACTGTTTAAGTTTACTAGGTTCTATTGTCCCTTGTGGGAATGGTTTAACTAGTGGGGAAAGTTTGCCAAAACCAGGAACAGGGATGGTCTGGTTTGACTGAGACAATTCTGGGTTAACTGAGACAATGTGCAGAAAAATGTTGAAAATCTTCAAGAAACTTGCACAATCTTGGAAAGAAGCATTCATTTAAAAGCTCTGTTTGAAATGTTTCTGGCCATAGAAATTTAGTTTTTCTTACCAACACCAGGAGAATGTCTGAAACCAGATCCTTTCTGAAAGATCTGACATGGATGACCCTGGAGGTTGTGATCCCGTTCAGGTTTTATGGATGAATTGTTATTGCAATCCTGGAGGGACTTCTGCAGCAAAGTCCAATGTCCATAGTCTAAAAAAGAAGAAAAGCCCCTGCTGTGGAGCCCTGCAGGACTGCTTGGACAGGGAGCAAAAGATGAGTTTCTTTCTGAGCAGAGGTTTTATTGGCTCTTCAAGATGATAGAAGTAGAAAAAGAAAATAACACTGGAGAGCTCCTGAATATGTTTCTGTAAAAAACTGAAGGATTCTGGAATGAAAGGTGACTTTTCTCAAAGTTGGCCATTTCAGTGTTGCTCTGGCATTAGACATCCACAAATTGTGCTGAGTGGCAAGCACAGTTAACAACATATTTAATCAAAATCCAAAATTCTCCTGGTGCACTTGGAATATAAATGTCTGCCCAAAAAAAAAGCAAAGGGATTTAATTGTCTCTTCCTATTCAATACATTACTTGCATATCAGTATGGAAGGAGAGATGGAATATTAATTTTCCTGCTTGATCTTCTCTACTTTATTGGAATATCTTGTTTAACTTCCAGAAATAGCAAGTGTCTTCAAGAATAAAATACTCCTTCTGTTAACATAGGGCTCATGACAACCTACTAACCCTGGAAATCTGAGATATGTTATCTAACAGTTGTAAGTGGCGACAGAAGAATATTTCTCTTCTGCTTTTTGTCATATGCCAAACACCTCTGAAAGAAAGGAGTATTTCAGTCTTTAGACCTAAAACCCTCTCATTTAAATTTCTGTTGGAACTTCTGTCAAAGGTTCTAGAATTCATATTTTATCTCTGTGTAGGCTTTTTGATTTATTTTTGGTGTGGATTTATCGATTGATTGATTGATTTGGGGGTGTGGGTGTGCTTTGTTTGTTTTTCCCTAGAGTGAATTAATTCTAGAGGTTTTGCCTAAATGCCTGCTCTGGCCAATTACAACAGTTTAGTTCAGAATTTCCTGTGCCTCTGCTGAAGAATCTCCAACGTGATCTCCCATTTGTGGCCCTGGAGTGGATCCACTCCTTGTCCTGCTGACCCCTCCTACCCCAGCTGTGTTGTCCTCACACTTTTCTTGTCTCTTCAGCAAGAACTTACTGGTTATTGTTCAGATGTCCGTGCTTTAGTCTTCATTTTTTTGTCATTGTTTCAGTCCTGCCACTGCCTGTGCTGCCTTAGGAAATCGATTGGGTGGATTTTTTTCTGTGCATTTATTTAATAACTTTAGGTTATTCTAATTGCTTTGGATCTCCTCATCAGTCTTTATCATTCTGTGTTATAATTTTATTAGCATCATGCTTATTTACTCCCTTTTTGGTTTTGTTTTTCCCTACCTTTTATTTCTCTAGCTTTTTCCCCCAGCCTTTACCATCGCACATGATGAGGTAGTTTTCAAAATTTGTCATTTCTGAGGTGACTCTTCTTGTCCTGCCTACTTCTTCCTCTTTTTGATGCTATAATATGCCAAGCCATTGTTACTGCTGCCTCACAGCTTTCATTTAGACAGTTTTTTCAGTCCTTTGCATGTGGATCAGTTCATGAGCATTCACAAATCAGCAGCAGTGAGACACACACCTCCAGAGCCCAGGAAAATATGTCAGCTGAAACATTAGCAATATGTTTAATCAGCACTGCAGCCAGGGCTTGTCTCAGGAGCACAAAACAAAGGTCTTCAAGTGAGCAGCAAATTCTGCAGCGCAGAATGCTCTTAAAGAACACAAACCAGCAAATTTAGGGCACCAAAGTGGATTTATGGTCGGTGTTAAGGAATGGGCTGGGTGGAAACTGCTTGGAAATTCAATATCCATAAAAAGGGGGCTCAGAATCTGAGCACGAGCCACGAGCACTGTCTGGGCAGCAGATTCTGGTTTTCATGGGCTCTCTGTCCATTTTGTGCAGTGAATTGGCCACCCATGAGTGAAGTGAGCATGCTAAAAGAGTAGGAATAGTCCTGAATGTTAAATTCACTTTGCTTTTGCTACAAGTGATCCCCAAACTGGAAAGAGTCGTGGTGCATTGAGTCTCTCCCAAGGCTGGTGGAGTTGCCATCCTATGGATGTCATGGGCAATCAGTGTGAGCACTGGGACACAAATGGTTCCTGGTAATCCAATTCTCATGTGAACACACATTTCCATAAACCAATGGACTGGGGAAAAGGAAAAACAAAACCCAGAGCTAATGCTATGAACCATTTGCTAATTAAAGATCCAACTCAGGCTGCTCCACTGTCTACTCCATGGCTGTGACCTAATTTGTTCCTGAAAGAAAGACAAACAACTTCCTTCAGGGTCTTGTGTTTTTTTAGTGACAAAGGGTCTCAGAATTACGTGTGCTCTTCAAAAAATTGAGACAGCCAGCAGCTCTGGAATATTTTCATCTGGTTTTTGTGTACCCATCTATTTTCTCCAGGAATTTTATTGGCACACAGATCGATGCAAATTCCCAAACAGATACAGAAAATAAATCAAACACATACAAAGGTTTGCTGCAGTTTTGGGGGAATAGTTCAGCAAACAGGTCTTGGAAGTTAAAGTGTCACAATCTGGCTTCTTTCCAGTGCCAGGAGCACTTCCATTACAAGTTAATTTAGAGGCTTAGCTGCTGAAATAACATCATCATGCTGGGCTTGGGAATTTTCTTATTTTTTTTTTAGATATTACTGATTTTTTAAAAAGCAAACACACAAAACAGCCTGTCCCATGGATTTATTGTACTTTGTCATGTGTGCTCTCCAAAACAGAGATTTCTGAGGTTTCTTTGCAAGGGCATTTTCATTTCTGCTCCTGCTGAGTCAGCAGCAGCTCAGCCTCTCTGGAGGGATAGAATCACACTGAAGTTCTTGTTGGCTACAGGTGTTTACTCTTATTTTACCCTAAAGCATATGAAACCCTGCTAGAGATTCAAGGTAATTAACAGATTTCAATACAAACACTAATGCAAACATTTGTATGCAGTAATTAGAGCTTCTTCCCATTCTCCCCTAATAAACAAAAATGTTCCTGCCAGCTGCCATTTGGACTTCCTAACATTTTAAACCTGAGAGATGTCACTGGTAATTGTTTAAGAAATGCTACTCTGATCAATTTGTTTTGATTTTAGGCTAAGAATTCAGTTTTGTTCCTGTGAACTGGTATTGTTTTGGCTGCAAGTCCACGCTCCTGTGGTCTGCACAGCTCTGGGAAATTTGTCAAAGTTTCTTTAATTGCTCCTCTTGGTTGGATAATAGGGTCCTGTCTGCATTTTGCCTGAAAGTTTTGTCATTTTTTTTTTCTTGAAACAAATGGCAAATAATCTCACAATCATCAGCATCTACAAAAATCTTTATGTGAATTTTTTACCATCATATGAAAGAATAAAAGTTAAAGTAAATATGGGCAGCAGAAAGAAATTTACCACAGAAAAACAGGCATCAGTCACTATGGAAAAGTATTGCAAGGACTATTTCTGAACACTAAACCTGTATGTTTTTTTCTTAAATATCTGGGGGAGAAAATCTTTGGTCTGATTTAAGGTAGTTCATTCTTGAGTGGCTGCTATAAAGGGCAGTAAATTCAGGTTTTCTGTCCCTTACAATTACATATTTGGTGCAATTTTAATAGTCATTTAATGTAAATTAAGAGGAGATCTATCCATGCTGAATGTAAACTCTGTGCCCTAATGGCACGAATTCTCTTTCCATGTTGTGGTTCCAAACTTTACATTTTTTCCTTAAGACCCTCAGCACAAAAATGAGCTCAGCACATCCTTGCCCTTTCCTCGGTCAGATTTGGATCCTTTTTCTCTGATGGGTTCCAGGTTACCAGCACAGCATTCCTGGCTCCTGGTCATGAACAATTCCTCAGGGGTTGGCAGCAGAGACAGCACTGGGTGCTCAGGGTGGGAAGTGCTCAGGGCAATGGCAAGGAGTATTTTTTATATCTATTTTATATTTTTTTTAATATATAATTACCTGTATTCAGGTAATTCAGGTGCTGTTGAACTCCTTTAGCTTTAATGACTCTGAGTACAACCATCCTGCAGGCTGCTTAGCTGAGTCTGAGAACTCCTTTCACACAACTTTGGGTTTGTTAATAAAACAGCACTTCCAATTTTTTTAATATTCTCTCTTAATAACCCTCTGAGAAGAGGATTTTGAGAACACTGGAGATGGTTGGTTTATCCCTGTTCCTTTGTAATGGTCCATTAGCCAGATCTTGACATGCTTGCTTACAGCTTTTAATATTCATTTCAGTTGGTGACCCAGACTGTTAAGATGTGAAAATACAGTTTTATTAAACTGAAGTATGCATAACTTAGAGGCAAGTTACATTGATGATTAAGTGAATTTGCAAATGGGAAGAGCTATAAGCTTAATGCAGACAGAGAATAATACAACAAGAAGAAAGGGTGAGAGGGTAAGAGAAGGAAGGACAGAGATCAGTTTGAGGAAAATAAAAAGAAAAAAACCAAGATATTCTAATTTCAACTGTAAGATAGTCTTTAGGGGGTATAGGATGTTTCAGAATCTGAGGTAGAACTGCACTGGATGGGCTTTAAAGGTCCTTTCTGAGCCAAATCATCCAATGATTCTAGGAAAAGTGCTTTCTGTGGTGATTAAACCAGGCTGGCATTTCTGTTCCTTGCTGAGATCCATGGTTTTATTTGGTATTTGTTTTATTTATTTTATGCCACGTGTGAAAGGGCTGTCTCCTGCCATGGAGGATTTCCTAAGTGTGCATCCACTCAGCTGCTGCTGTGAGCAGGAGTCACTAGAATTCCAAAAGTTACCAGGGACATCACAACTTGCATTGCATCCTAAGAGAAGAAAGACAATTTAATTTGCTTAGCTTGAAATTTGGTGAGAAAACACCTAGAAACAGTACAGTACTCCTCTATTTCAAATATTAGCTTAGCAAAATACCTGGGTGGAAAAGCAAACAGAATTTAGTCATTCAAAAAGCATTTGGCAGGTCTAATTGGGAAGCAGTATCAACATGGATTTTTTTAACTTGTGAGACAGTGTTTATCACAAAGAGCAGAGCAGACAGGCAGCAGGGCATTGATTCTGTCCCACTTAGCTGTGCCAGGATAATGACTAGTCGATGTTCTAATAAAAAAGTTTGAAAATAAAATGCGAGTGATTACGAAAGCTGTAAGCATTTAAAATTGTTCTTAATGATGTAGCTACAGTTTCTGTTACTGGAATAGCTCTTGCTGATTTATATTGGTTTCTACTCAGATGGTTGTCTGGTTACAAATGATGTTTTCATCTACACAGAATTAAGGGTTTAGAAATAACTTTTCAAATTAGCCTAATTAAATGTTTATTAATTTTTTAATAACTATTACAACAGCTTGGGTTTTGCCTGAGGTTTTTGAGCAAAAGGTGCCTCACCCTTTTTAAAAGGTCAGGAAACTGAGGGAAGGAAGGGTTGAATAACTTGTTTGAAGTTATTGAGCACAGATCTTTAATTTGCTGGCCCATGCTTTATTTTAGCATGCAGTTATAACCCAAACCTGTGATGATATTTCATTCATTCATTCATTAAAATTTCATTCAGTTGGAGATGGACTACAGTTTCAGAGAAAAAAGTTCATATTTTGTTTTTTGGGGAAGTTCATACCCATTTAACAGCTTCTCTTCCTGCTGTCACTTTAAAATGGGTGAAAAAACCCCTGGATTATTACACAGGAGGCTGAATTTCTGCTTGTGATATTAAATTTTCTCCAGATGTTTTTTTATCTCATATTTAATTCTCTTTGCTTTTATCCAATATTGTAGAAGTCAATGGTCTTGCTGACTTTTCAAACCAACAGCTAAGTTTTTTTTCTTTGTAATTTGTTAAACATTTGGCATTAGATGGAAGTAGGAGAGCAGAGATGCCACAGCTCTCATCTGTAACTGTTTTCCCCAGCAAACTTTTGTGATGGACTTTGTTCCAAGGTTTTTGGCAAATATTTACAGCTGTTTCAGAGGAGATCTGTGTGAGGAGAGGAGCAAAAGTCCCTTAAGGTCCAGAGAAAAACTGCTCCTTCCTTCTTCCATGTAAAATATGCAGAAGGACTAAACAAAGGTTGAGATCAATCTATTGATCTGTTTTCCATTTCAGACCAGGAAGCAATTAAATTTGGGTTCTCAGAGTTCATTTGAATATTTTATTAGTAACTTGACAATTTATTTGTGCCCTGGATGAAGCAGCAGACCACTGTTAATGGAGCCCAGTCTGGCTCCAGAGCCTTGCTGGTGATTCCTCCATAGCTTTATTCTGGATTTGCTTGTTTTAATGCTCCTGTCTCTGTCCTTGTAGTGGGGATTAGAAGGTGATATAGCACTTGTCTTACACTCTGTACCAAAAAAAAAAGATAAAAACACTCATTTTTTGGTGGTTTCCCAAGCTACTTTATTATTTTCCCTTTTTTTCTTTCCAGGAGACTTTGATTCTGTCACAGACTCTGAGCTTCTATATGCTTAGAAACATCATTTTGTTCCTTGGTTAATTGCTTTCTCATGCTTTTTAAACTTTTAATTTCCATCATTCTTTAATCTGCTGTCACTTTGCATATTGTCCCTTCTCCAAGTTATTTTGCCTTAAAAGACACATCCTGTGGGACTAGTGGGCCTTGCTAGGACAGGCAATTATTGCCTGGTTATGGTGCTGCTTGCAGACAGATTAGTTCAGGCCTGGCTTCAGAAGCTGTGAAAACTATGCCTCAAAAAAAAAAAATTGCCTTAAAAATCAACTGCTTGGGTTTTTGGGAACCTAAGAACATTTACCTTCCCAGAGAAAAGGGCTTTTGGATTTAAACAAAGCAAAACAAGTAAATAAACAAACTCATCTCTTAAGCAACAAACAAACCAAGAAAAGAAAGAAAACCCTGCTGAGGTTGGGCTGAGGAAGCTGCAGAGGAGAAATGTGTGCACTCCAGCCAGGGGTTGTATTCAGGGCCAAAAGGATTTAAAAATAGTTTTGTTAGAAATATCACAAACACTCTCCAGATTACACTGGAATATGTTCATGAACCTTTAAAAATAGGGGGGAAATTCTTTACCAGTGAGGCTAATCTCTCTAGCTAGGGTTTCACACAGAGGCAAAACTTTTTGCACAAAAACTTTCAACACATAAATGAAAATATATTCTCTGATATGTACCACTGATATGTAGTCTTTTACAGATAGAAGCTGAAGAATGCAGCAAGATCTGCTTGTATTTATTCCATTAAACGCCTGAATATTAAAGTTTTCACATCTTAAAACATCAGCTCCTGGAATAAACAGACTTAAGGCTGAGTATCAAGTGATGAATTAGGTCACCTGCTTATTTGTAATCTTCACTTTTTGAATTATTTCATAATTTGAGATGGATGTTTCATGACCTGAAGTTTGGGCATGGCAGTACATAAAGGATAAACTCTGACTTGTGTTCTCACTGTGGTGAAACTCCTCTCACTCACGTGGTGTCAGGTTTAGAGGAAAAATACTGGGCAGGGTTGTGCTTGGTCCATATTTTTATAACATTCTTGATGCACTAATAGCCAAAGTTTTCATTTTGTGTTAGCATTCTGTGTTAAGAGTTTTGTCAATGAGAGTGGTATTTACAGACTGTCTTGCCTGACTGTAGCTTTGCTGATTGATTATTTAAGCCCACATAAACTGCTGTATCAAATGAAAACTATTTTTTACATCCTTAAGATGAGGATGGCTTAGGATGCAGAATAGCTCCAAAGGAAAATAATCTGGTGATTGAAATGCTAACAGATCCATAACTTTACTCCATTATTACCTAAATCATTTTGTAGATATTCAGCACAGTGTCTTTTCAAATCCTTTGTGAGCTCATTTTCTCAGTGCATGGGATCTTGATGAAAAGAATCAATTAAGCCTGGAAAGCTCCAATGGTATAAATATCCTTAGTAAATAAATTGTTATTGTATTAGATAAAACATGCTGATTTGAAGCAGTTGATACACCCTATCTCTAGTCTGTGGCATATTCTCTGGAAAAACTCCCAGATTTCCCGGGATGAATAATGCAGGAGTGTCTCTGTGCGTGCTGGAGCTGGCTGTTGGGGCTGGGTGTGAATATTCTGCTCTTTGATTCAGGTTTGTGCTCCCAGGCAGGGGAACGTGGCTGGATCATCCCTGATGAGAGCAGGGTTTAATTCTGAGCTGCAGCCACGGGAAATCAAAGGGTGACGGGAGCAGATCAAGGCTGCTGTGGGATGTGCTGCAGTTCTGCTGTCAGTGCCTTGGCAGGCAGTGCAGAAATCCCCTCTGTTCCTGCCCCGTGCAGGAGGCTGCCTGTGCTCTCAGCATTTTCAGGTGTTTGTGCTGCTGTTCAACTCCTGCCCCATGGACAGCTTCGTGTCTTCTTATTTTCTCTAGGAGTAAATTTGAACATTTAGGGTTGCAGCCTCTGCAGTGTATAAATATATAAATATATAAATATATAAATATATAAATA
>JANRGV010000023.1:18164814-18197212 GCA_024734035.1 Alethe castanea
GAGAGTCAATTAAAACCACTGTAGCTGCAGAAGCTTCTCACAACATTAATGATTTCTGGCCAATATATTTTGTACAGAATTAATGAGTGTCTGGGGTTATGGGTTTCTATGTTTTGGTGTGGGTCATTAACACACTCATTAAAGCTTAAAAAGCAGCTTTTAGCTGCCAGATTTTTTTTTTTTAATTTTTTTTTTTAACCTGGAAATCTCCTTTTGCTGAGAGCCTGGATGGGCACAGGGGATGCTCTGCAGAGAGCAGGTGGGATGGACCCTGTGCCCCTCTCCCAGCCAGGTGACTCTGGCTGCTGTGACACATTCCCAGCTTTGTCCTCTTCTTCAGAACCCTCAGTGGGAAAATACAGATCTAAAAATGTGGAATAAGGCCCTGTATGAAGTATTAAGAACAAAGCAAAATGCAAGTTTTAGTCATGACAGTAGAACTGGGTTTCAGTTTGTGTTGCTTTATGAACTCCAAACAATATTCAGGCTGGGATAGGTTTTGGTTTTGTTTCTTTCAGTGAGAGCTTGTATTGTGTTTTAATGGTTTATGGTAAGAGGAATATTTATGGCAGTTGTGAGACTTCCTCTGGGTAGTATCTCTGAGAACAGACTTGGATTTTCAAAATTAATAGAGCTGCTTAATAATTTTTCCCCACTCTTTTCTACTCAGCTTTTCCCAGATAAACCTATTGATGGGGTAAATGATTCCTCTCAGAAAAAAATCCAAAAAAGCAAAGGAGGGCTTTGTTCCTTGGTAGAGAATAAAAGGACATCCAATGTCATTAGGCATCTAAAGCATGGTGTGGAATTCACATTTCTTTGTGGGGATGTGACTAACTCCACCAAACATGCTGGACCTTCATCCTTCTGGTGTCAGGAAATTTGGAATACATCCCACTTCATTGAGAATTGAACTTAGCTGCACTGCTGGCTCTGCATGTTTGCACGCTGTCTGTGGATATTTAATGTTGCTGCAAACAGAAGAAGTTTTGTTGCTGTGATGAGGTGATGTTTATGTGAATAACAGAACAGCCTGCAGTGGAAGGAGGGTTTGGGAAGCAGAATTAGGGCCAGCCTTGGTTCTCTCAGGGGGAAGCAAGGTCCCAGTGCAGCCTTGTCCCAGCTGGGGGATTGCAGGGAGCAGCCCTGCCCTGGGCAGATGTGAGCACATCTGGGTGCTGCTGGCCTGGGAGATCCAGAATGTTCCATTCAGATCCGAGTTAATCCTGTCTGATGTGAGATGGACCCTTTCAGATGCCCAGAGGAAAAGACCCACAGCACTGCCTGCACACAGAAAGAACCCAGTCTAACTCATTATTTTATGTATTTGCAGCCCAACATAGTTTTTCAGGCACCAAGGACAATTTTTTTGGTAACTTTATCAGCAAACTGTGCATCATTTTGTGGTTTAGAGTTGGAAACTATTTCAGTTATCATTTATATCCTTTTCTCCTTCCAAAAATAATCATAATACTGCAAAGTTTGCTATAGATTTTTTTCCTCTGATATACTGTATGACTCACATTACAGCAAGCTTGAGTGATCAGAGATTATTGATTTTTAGTTGTTGATAAAAAATTTCATAATAATAGTATTATCTCTGATATATGATTTTGGAGTGCATTGTCAAGGGAACAGCAACGTGTTCTGTGTGCTCTTCCTCGTGCTCATGTGCTGCCCATGGAAAAGGACTGATTTTCTGGGATTAACTGCTGTAATTTGTTTAAGCTTACTGACAGTGTCAACCTCTTTTAGACTAATTTATTTAATTTATTTCTGGGATGTTTTCTTTACTAATTTTCCTGAGTGCTGCTTTGTTTGTTACTGAAGAAATAGAACCATTAACCACCCCCAAAAAAAACAAAACAAATTAACATTCTTTTCCAGTCATCCCTGAAGCTTCTATGCTGAGCAGGAAAAAATATGCTGCTAAAAATTCGAGGACAGAATAGATTAATTAAACAGGATGGGGAAGTGAAATAAATGCTACCACATCTGCTTGTACCAGAAAACAAACAGATTATTTAAGAATTTTACCACAGTTGCAGAAGAAAAGGACAAGAAAGAGGGCAGTCATGCTTAGGAAGTTGCCTATTCCCATGATCTTGATTCACTGCCATATTCAAGCAGGCATTTAATTCCCTATTTTCAGCTTCAGTTGGGTCAATCCTTGTGTTTTAGCTTGTTGGGTTTTTGGAAACAGCTTGTTAACCTCTGGGTATTGTTTCTGTAGAGCCTGGGATGAGAAGCAATAGGTTAGGACAGGACATTTAGTCCAAAGCTTTTGTTTTGTGGGTGCATCCTGTGGATTCCTGGTGGAAACCTCCTCCTGTAGCTGTGTCAGGCCACACACACAGCCAGAAAAGCTCTGCACAATTTGCATTTTCTCCCCCCACTAGTGCCATCCTAACACAGCAGTTCATCCATTGTTAGTGCTGATGAAATGTGGAAATCCAAGTTTCACCAATGATTTTTTCTGTCTTGGTTTGCAAGGTTTGTTTTTATAAATCTGATGGCATCTTTTTCACATCCTGAAATATCAAATACTACTTTTACTATATTAATGTTCTATTTTAGAAGCATCCTCTCCATGAGGAGTTCTAGAAAGCTCTGCAAAGAGCACACATGGACCAAAAGAAATTGTGCTTACTATGTTTAGCAAAACCATGCCTGAATTCATGCCATAATGTCATTTCTTGGGTGGTTGTGGTTGTGTCTTGGGACATAACCACCAGCATTTCATTACAGTTCTACAGGTCTGAATTCTAGTTTTCCACATGGATTGAAATTTGAGCTAATCCAAACCAAATGCCTCTGATGGTGGTTGGACTGTTGAGCACTTGGTGCTTTGCTCCTCACCATGACCCCAGTAGCTGCAGCTGTTTAGAATTTATGAGGTGTTTGTGGTAGAATTAAACATCAAGAATGTAGATCCCACTGCTGTGCTGCATAAATGGAGAATTGTTTCTAGTATTGCTGAAATGCCTGAACTTTGCAGATGGTTACAAATTTCACTTCAACATTACCAAAACAAATTCACAAATAATTCAGGTTAGGAGGGCCTGGATTCACTGACTGCTCAGCCCTTTGGAGTGCCACTTTGCTTTTTCAAATGTGCAAAGCTAAGTGGTCACTTCTAAAGTTTTTTGCTGCACCTGATTTATTGCCATTATTTTTGTGACATCTGTGTGCAGAAACTCTCAGTGGAAGAGCTGTGAGTTCACCACAATTACCACGGCAGAACACGCCATAAAAATGGAGACAAGTGCTGCCTTTTGTTCCCAAAAAGGCTTTGTGTGTTTGCACTGCAGTCACTTTTCTTTTTTTTTCTGCTGCAAGAACTCTGTCAGTCCCTGAGAATGACATTTGATTTGTCGTGCTGGTTTGTAACTTCCTCTGGTAGTTGTGCTTTCTGTGAGCACAGTGCACATAGAACATAAACTGCACATGTAGAACAATGTAAACTGCACATGTAGAACAATGTAAACTGCACATGTAGAACATAAACTGCACATGTAGAACAATGTAAACTGCACATGTAGATCAATGTGAACTGCACACACAGCATAAACAGTACATATAGAACAATGTAAACATTGTTTTATAAAAATGTATATAGAACAAAAAATGTATATAGAACAATATAAACACACAGAGAATCATAAACAGCACCCACAGAACATAAACAGCACCCACAGAACAACATAAACAACACATATAGAACAATGTAAACTGCACACACAGAACAACAAACACACAGAACAATATAAACTGCACACACAGAACAGTGTAAACAGTACCTATAGAACAATATAAACACAGAACAATATACACTGCACACACAGAATAGAACTGCACACACAGAACAAGACAAACTGCTCATGGAGTCACATGCACACTGTGTGACCCTTCTGTGACATTGCTTTTAATTATGTGATCCATGGTGGATAAATGGGGGAAATTAGCATGTAGAAACATAACCTTGTGTGCTGCTTTTGATGTCTTAGAGGCTTGTACCAGAAATATTAAATACCCCATTTTTAGCAGTTCTGTGTAAACAAAGTAGAAGCAGTTCAAGATAGGAACAATGCACCAGAAGTCATAGGTTATGTGTTGATTTTTTTTTCTTTTTCCAAGTGACTTCAGGAAGACTCTCATACTTTGTAATTAATTGGCCGACGAGGGAAATCTGCCATTGGAATAAATGCAGTTCAAGTAGTCTTTCTTACCAGATAATATTTGTTGGGAAACCTTTTTTCAGAGACTGTTAAAACATGCATGAACAGCTACCAATTATTTAGTCCAGAGAGAGCTTTATACAAAAAATTTTTTAAAAAAAAAGGAAATTATCATACAATGGTAATAAAAACAGTGAATATGTCACCTAGGGCATGAACGTGTGTGCTTCTAATAACTTCAGGCTGTAAGCTGTCTGCATAATTAAATTCATCAATGTGCTTCAATATCAGTTTAAATAGTTGATTCCAAATTGAGAGAAACTAAACTTTATTTGCATGGAGTGCTGAGTTTCAAGTCTCAAAGTGACATTAGATGTTTATCCAGAATGTTGTTTTCCATTCCTGTGAAGTCTCTCTCTCTGTGATTTATAAGGATAAAACACTGATACAGATAAAGAAGCAGCTTTTCAGGAAGGTGTGCTGTTACCTTTGTTGTAACAGAGGGAGTGTCTGGTGGGTCAGCACTGTGTGCATGCAGAATTCTGGCTCCTGGGAGCTGGCTGTGCTTCAGGGCACAGCAGGAGTGCCCTGATGGGTTCTGTGACATTGCTGGTGGGGCTCTTGTCACTGCCATTTGCCACTGGACAGGCTGCCAGGGCAAACAGTGGCTGCTGGGAGGGAGCCAGAACTGCTGAAATAGAGAACTTGCTGCTTTTACCTTGGGTGGGTGGCGAAGTGAAGCTGCTCTCCCTTGCAGCCAGAAATGAAGACTGAAACAAATGAGGGAAATAAGATGTGCATTTTAAGAGATGTGAAAGAAGAAATGCACCTCCTTCTCTTTTTTTCTATTCTTTCCACCCCCTACCTACTGATGTATAATTCTTTCTTCCTGAAAATTGTCTTTTCACATCTGAAATGGCAGTGGTTGAAGTGTGCATCAGGCTGCATCTCTCTGTGTGTTTGCTGGTGTTGATTGACTGTTCAGGGAAAAGGGAGCTGCAGAGGAATGGAAAGACAGTGCTGGGTGTCTAATGGTGTGGATTCTAGATGAAAGTGGGAAAACACATTGGTGTTTCACAACAGAGGTGATAAAAGGAATATAAATTGTGGCTAAAGGATAAAATGTACGCCAGCTTGTAATTAAAGATATGTGCAGTGAATATCCTTCAAGCAGAGTTCCCCCAGAGACATCTTTCCTTTACATTAATAGTTCTGATGGCCCTGGATCATCCTCTCTTTCATCCTTACCAGTGGAAAGTGGTGTGTGTGTTTTGGGGCTTTGTCCCCCCCTCTGCCCCAAACTTTCTGAAGATTCTTCAGTAGCTGAAATGACTGTGACAGAATTCATTACCCTGCCTCTCCTGTGTTCTAGAAACACGCTGCAAAATTGTCCATCATGAACAAAAGATGAGCAGTGCAGAGTTGCCTCATTCCAGTTTTCTGCCATAACCTCTGTTTTCTTCAAATCAATTCCGGTTTTATGATCCCAGACTACGCAGAGCATTTTACCCTGAAATAAACAGGAATAATTTGAGGGCTATTTCTCTGTTCAGCTTGGAGGTGAGAGCCTGGGCTGAGGCAGCATAAACAGCTGAGCAAGGAGCAGTTATTTGTTATTTGCTTCTAGCTGAGCTTTTTTTGCTATTGCAAAAAATTCTATTTGCTCTAGATGAGCTTTCAGCTCCTGTGCTCCTTCTGCTCTGCCAGAGATGGAGCCACTGCTGGGATCTGCATTTCTGGGAGAGGCACAGAAGGATTCAGAAGCAGGGACAGTGAAGGGATCATCAAAGCTGGGGAAGGCTGCAAAGTGAACAAAAAACCAGGTGGGAATAGTTTAGGGTCTGTGGCATCAGTTTGGTAGGAGCATGAGGTCGGGATCACAAAATCCAGAGTGCTGTGGTGCTCTAGATGAGATTGTGAAGATTTTAAAGCTGCTGGTTTCAGTAATCACTCCTGTGTAGTCTCCTCCAAATCTGTTTCTTCACATTTGTTGATGTTTGGAAGCTCTTGTTCCTCATTTGAAAGTCTTAACATTGCTTTTCCACAATATTGAGTATTGAGACAGAAGCTGTGCATGAAACATGATTTTTCAGTGTCATCACTATACAGTGTTTTCTGAGAAAAAACAAAACAAACTCCAAACTACAGAAATCTCTCAAACCACATTAACATCTCATGGTTCTATGTGGACATTTTATCACAAAGCTTAAGCACGTGTTGGGTTCATTGGCAAGCTGGTCTTGATCAGGAAACTCAAGGGAATATGAGCCTTGTTCTAGAAAAAAAACTTAGGCAATTTATGCTTCTTTTTATTGAGGTAATGTCTAATTTGTGAGGCTGCATGGGTTAGGTGTGAAATCAGATGAACTTCAGTAGTTCCAGTTACATTGCACTGTGGCTAATGCCAAAGACACCCTGTGAAATGAAATTGCTGAATTTCACACATCACATGTACGTAAGAAAAAAAGGAAAAAATAAAAACCTTGACAGCCAGTAAAGAAAAACCTACATTTCCCTTGTTCTAGTGGCAATAGAATAAAGGATTTCTTTTCAAAGTAGTATTATGTGGATATTAAATAAACCCAACCATTTAATTCTATATTCTAAAGTAGCTTAGTCTCTTGCCTGTAAGATTCTGCCAATAAATTCAAACTGGATCAGATACAGCTTGCTGAATCTTTCAACCATTTTGCTCTCATTAGAAAGGCTGATGCAGTATTTCTGAGATTCCATTTTTTGGCTTTAATTAATTTTTTTTCAATTGCAGCATGCTTAAGTTTATACTGAGTTTCAGCCTGGTTATAAACATATTTCCTAAAAATAGATTTTAGAGAACAAGATTAATGTTTGCCATAGTGCACAGACTTATTAGAAGTTAATGTTTAAAAATAAGGCGATGTCATGGTGGTTATTTTGGGATCCTGTTCTCTTTTGTCTATCTGGTTTCCCTGAAGTTACGTAAGGCAGCTGGACTTGAGGAAAGAAGGTTGAGGAGGAAATCCATGTTCTGTCTGTGTGTTTTCTCTAGATGGGCAGTATTGAGTCCATGTGGGTCCAGACAAGGGGGGGTTCAGGGCAGGGCCAGTGCAGCAGGCACGGAGCTCAGGAAGTGGAATTCTCCTGATTCCTGCATGGCAGGCAGGGATGTGCTCCTTGGACAGCCCTGGGGTGTTGGCTGGTTCCTGCCCCTGGTTTCTGCATTCCCAGTTTGGTTTGGTGATTTCCCTGTGATTTTCTCCCAAGGGGTTGGTGCAGCATCACATCCATGAATCCCTTCTTCAGGGTGTGTGAGAGCCTGGGGAGCCTCCAGCTCAGGAATGTGTGGGGACCTCGTGTTGCTCCCTGGCAGTGCTGTGATCTGCTGCCCTTTGAAACCTGGCACACACAGAGCTCCAAAACCCCACACAGCCTCATGTACAGGTTTGTGTTCAGGGGTCATTTCAGCTCTGAAGTGTTGGGGTTTCATTTACATTTGGTGGAAATCCTTAAGGCTGCTCTATCCTTTGGGATGCTTACCCATGAACAGCTGGTAACTTGGGCAGGTCTTGTTTCTTACCTGTGATTTTGTAAATAATTTTCTGTTAAAGCCAGGCTGGAGCTAAGCATGTAAAAGGTGGAGTGTGTGGTTATGTGCAATGTTTTTGCTCCTGCTGTAGGTGAACTCTGCTCCTTTATGTCAGAATTCCCCCATTCTGTTCCTTTGTGACTCACATGCAGTGTCACCACTCTGCTGGAGATCCCTGAGTGTCACAGAGCAGGTAAAGGATCACCTGGCTGCTGCTGGGAGTAAAACACAGAGCACTGAGAAACTCACACTGCCTGTACTGTGCTTTCCAGCAAACCCTAAATCAAACTCCTGACGAGCCTGGAAACACGAGCTGCGTTCCTTGTCAAGCACTGCTCTCCAGAAAGGATATCCAATAACTGCACAAAATGTGCAGAATTATTGCAAGCCTTCTGGGGCTGCTCCACCAGAGCTGTTAGTGCTCAAGCACCTTGTTTTTCAGATTGTAAAGCTGCCCCTTTAACTCCTGCTTGAAGGACAAGGCTAAACACAGAAGCTGAAATATCTGCCAGGGTATTCATGCAGAGCACGTGTGAGTTCTGGGCGTATGAGGTGGGTCTGGGTGAAAAGTCTGAGCAGAAACACGAGATTGGGATTGTTTACTACAGACAACTATTTACACTGCTGCTAATCCATCTGGGCTAAGCTTTTACAAGGCAGAGGTTACCCAGAAAAAAACCAAGCAATCTTTTGCCCCCCAAAGTGAATAAAACCAGCTTTTTTTTTAAACCAGAGATGATAAGTTTATGAGTTAGAATATTGAAGCTTTATTTGTTCATTCATTTGTTCTGTGTAGGTGGAAGGGAGATCAGAATTTTCCTCTGTAAACTTTCAAGTTCAATTGGCTATTTTTTTTCTTTTCAATTTAGATTTTTTCAAAGGAAAGAGGAGGGCATTCAGGCAATTTCCCAACACTATCTATATTTAATTTAGGATTAGCAGTAAAAAACATTAGCTTCACACCTTTTCTCTCTCCCTCTTTGCTTTTCCTGTCACCTCCTTAAGAGTTGTACTAAAGTGCACCTTGAAACATGTTTTATGGCATTAAGATCTGTAGGAATTCAGGGATCCTGGATTCCTTTAAGAATTTAGATGTTGATGATGATGATGAGAGATGTGTTTAACCAACGTGCAAAAGAAATAAATAAAATGCCAGAACACAAAAAAACTCCACTGCTGGATGTGTTAGGATGTGTTAAGTGCCAGTGAAGGGAATCAAATGAGAACAGGAGCTAAACAGACTCCCTTTTAGTTCTTCTTTTACTGAATTATTATAAATACACTCTGTCAGGTGTGAAATCAGCATTTTTGTTAGAGAAGTAAATAAGGTTGCAGAAAAACACTTGTGTGTAAAAGCATCTATGTAGCCTAGGGCTGTTGGAAAAAATGTGAGCCAACTCCACTCCATAAAGCCATTTAGCTATAAACAGATTCAGAGAATTTAGAAATGTTTTTCTTACTGTTTTCTGGAGTGGGTTTTGGTAGGTATTTCTTTGTTTGTTTGGGTTTTTTAAGTGCTTAACTGTTTAATTTCTAGTGGCTTTGAAATAGTTGGTTGAAAACACTGAAAAGTCTCTTTGGAGAGCACAAGTATTTTAAAGAGCTATTAAAATACAAGACTTGACATTCCTATGTAATTTTCCCATTTTCTAAAGTTTCTCTGAATGGGAAGATTTTTTTTTTCTCTTTTTTTTTAAAGGAGTTAAAGGAGAAAATAATATTTTTGGAGAGAGAATGCATAAGGAAACCTGACTTGTAGCAGGCTCTTGCCTAGAGAGGTGAATGAGTTCTTCCAATGGTGCCTTGCAGAGCAATATTCTCATTTTGCTGAGGAGGGGATGCTGTGCCCTCACTGGGCACTCCTGGCTCGGGTTTGCTGTAGGAAAACTGAGGTTTGCTGCAGAATGCTGCAGTTGGCATGTCCATCTAGCCAGCACACAGAGAGGAGGATGGTTGGTTTCCTGTTTGATTTTACTTTTTTATCAGATTGAAGTGATTTGGTTTCCTGGAGCAGCTCTGGGAATGTTCTTCATGTGCAGCTGGAATAAACCCTGAGCAAAGGGCAGCAGCTTTGCACTTTGCACCCCTTCCCCAGGGGCTCTTGGCTGCTCCTGGTCAGTGCTGGGGTGTGCTCATCTCATTAAAACCCTTCTTTCCCCCACAAAACCCACTTTTACCCCTGTGATCAGAGCACTGCTATGCCTTGGCCCAGTTTCAGCACACGCCTACGGATCTGCTGTTGAACACTTCAGTCTCCTCCTGTCTCTTTAAACTCATCTTTTCAGAGTGCACCAAGGAGAACAGTTTTTAACATCAATAGTGAGGAGCAGCTAAGCAGAGAGAACCACACAAGAATCTTGTATTGGTTATGCATAAAATTTTAATCATTAAGGCAAAAAGCACTTTTCATGTAAAAGATGCTTGAAGAGCTGTGCTATTTTTTAAATTTTCTCAGTTTAACATCCTATTTATAAAACCTTTAATGCATGTGAAATGACCCTTGGTAAGAGAATCTCAGAGTATATCAGTTCAGGCTTTGGTTAATTGTTCCCTATGTAGGGGGTTTAGATCTTAGTGTCATCCTGATTCTGATTTTAATTGTTCAATAAAAACACATAATTAACATAATGTTTTTTCACTCTTGTGAAGTTCAGTGTTTATAACCCTTTTGGTAGCAAGGTTCTGTTGATAACTAATGGAACCAGCATGCTGATTTTCAGTTGTGATGCATGTGCAGTTTGTAATAAGGGATATATTCGTTGTGGGCTCGTGTTGCTGAAGCTGTATTTCTACATTTCATTCAAAAATTATGTGCAATTGAGAATTGGAAGCAGTAGACAAATAGGGAAATGGAGAATTTCATTTCAACCCTTGAAGTTTCATCCAGGTCTTTTAGTTTTAGACATTGGAAAAGTTTTCTTTAGCTCTACCTTCATGTATCCATTTTTGAAATTGTGAGAAGTCCAGCAGAAACTCCTCTGTGCAGTGAATCACTGCTCTGGTACCAGTGGGGCAGTTCAAGGGATGCAAACATTACATGATCTAATATTCTGGTTGTTCATGGAGGGAAATTCATGTTTCTTGTAAGTGAAATTTCAATCAATGGTTTTCCTCTGGACTCAAAACTTTCCAGCATTTCCTGCTCAAAATGTTCAGCTGCACACAATTGCTAACACTGATTAATTATATGAAACCTATTAGTGGGGCTTCACCCTCACTCTTGATTTTCACACATTTTTGCTGCATGTTTGTGGAGATCAAGGGGGTGGCTTTCTTCACTACTGTGAATAACTTGTGCAGAGAATGGAATCCATTCTTTTTAATGTTGGGGCAGCTGTGTGATGGATGTCTAAAGCCATGTTGTGTAATGAGGAATGTGTGAGCTCTTTGTGAGTTGGTATCTCTTAGTCCTAAATAATGTTAATATGAATAACATAGATAATATTTTACTGGTTGCTAAGGGAACCAGACTCACTGGATTTCTTTTTTGTTGTTACGGTGAAATTGGTGTGGATTTTAGAAAGGTCTGGACAGCTGAGCATGCAGCTTTCACACCACTTTCTCTGCAGATCATCCAGAGAGCTTGTTAGAAAAATACTTTATTATTTGAGTCTCTAGATACAGTCACTGGCAAATCTTGAACTTTTGGGTCTGTTTACTTCCTTCACCCCTAAGACACCACAATAATAACTTTACATAATTTTGAAAGAAATAATAGATTTTGCTTGGATTTTTATGGCAGTTTCAAAATACTTGATGAAGAGGTCTGACTTATCAACGATGTGTCAGTATTCCTGGAGCAATTCATTAATGGTGTGTAAATGGGCACTGGGCTCAGAATTGAAGCAGCAAACCCACAGGAGTCACAGTCCTTGTCAGTGCACGTGGCATTGTCTGGTGCAGACTGGTTTTCTTCTTGAAAACTTGCCATGTTTCACCCATACAAACATTTCCCATGGCTTCTGTGTGCTTCTAAGAAGGAACTGTGTGCTGGCAAATAATTATTTCTTTGAGACAAATTTCCACGAAGGCAACTGCTCTCAGCATCTGTGCTGCTTTTGACTGGAGAGTAGCTGTGTATTAGTGAGGAGCCAGAAGCCTCTCCCATCAAACTGGCTTTTGATGGCACTTCTCTTTCAGTCTCCTGCTTGAAGCTGGTTTCTTTTTAGTCTTGGGAGTTGGTCTTCTGTTGCTGCAAAGGAATAAAATCTCTCTCTAGCAGGAAAGAGATTTCCTGTCTCCTTAGGGCTGGTGCTGTGCCATGCAGAGGATTCTGTGAACAGACTGTTCCCTGATGCTGTAACTTGGCCCAGTTTCCTGCAAGAGAAAGAAAATTATCTGTGGCTTGATATGGTGAATCTTGAAATCTGAGACGGAGCAAAAAAATCCCTGTAACTGCCTTGTCCAGTACAGGCATCTCAGTGCACATCATGCAAGAATCCCAGATCCTCTTGGTACCTGCAACTTGGAAGTTTCTGCTCTTCAGCTCCTGCATTTTCTTTCCTGTAGGCACAGCAGCAACACAGCTGTGGACATGTACCTGTACCTTCTCCTGGCCCAGAAGGAACCACCTGCATAGGAATTACTGACAGAGAGATGAGCTCTTTATTTAAAAAAAAAAAACAAAAAAAAAACCCAACAGAAAGCAGCACTATCACCACAGGCAGGGATTTGCTGAGGGTCTTGGTCATGCAGCTGCTGCCTTTGGGTGTGCAGGGAGGTTGGTTCAGCTCCACAATGAATTCTGGATCATTTCCTTACACTGCAAGGGCATCTCCAATATCCAATTCACATTGGGAAGTGGGTTTTTATTAAAGAATTGTGTTGGCATTGCAAAGCACTAAATTTTTATGATTTGGATTCTGAGAGGTCTGGGGACGTTTACCAGCCAGATCATGGATTCCAACCAGACATTTGTCTGCACAGAGATTTCTTCTGGTGCTCTCAGTGAAATGCATAGTAGGATTTGGCCTGTCAGTTCAGTTCCTGACACACAGATGCCCAAATTACAGAAGCCAGCAGCATTCTTGATATCAATTGGATGTCTTGTTAGTGTTCATAGCTGCTGGGTATGGAAAACCACCCTGGGAAGACCATGCTTCATTTAGAACTAATCATCATTAATTTTCAGAGAGAAAAAATGTCCTTTTGGCTAAAATACATCACTTGAGTTTCAGATTCTCTCACTCTAGATCTTGATTTCTGTTTCTTTGGGTAAATTTTTGGGTTTGGACTGTAAGAAAGGAGAGCTGCTTGCTGAAAACAGATGTTGTCAGGTTTCTTTGAAACTGGAGTTGGGCTGAGACTGGAGGCACCTCTGCTTTCTCCTGAGCTCTCCCTCCCCTTCCACCTGCAGGTCAGGACACTGGATAGTGACAGGGTACCATGTGTAAGGGCATTTACCATGGGAGCTTTCAGGACAGAACAAACTATTGTAAACAAATCCACCCGTAATTCACATTACTCCAAGCTTTCCATAATCAAAAGGACAACGAGGTGGCTCCTTTGTGGGGTCACCTTGCAGGAAATATCCAAACCTTTCATGTAACCTGTGCAGAACCAAAGCCAGCCCAGCAAGAGAAGCCCTGCAGGTGTTCAGGTGTTAAAACAGTGCTCACAGTCACACACACAAACCTTGATGGAGGCTTCCACCTCGGTGCAGAAATGTAACTCAGCTCCCTCAGAGCAGAAATCTCATCATAGTTATTTTAGAAATGGGTATTTGGATTTTTGGACCTCTGTTCTTGGGTGTTTGGGGTACATCCACCAGTGTGAAGGCATTTTTCTCTTCCTGATTCAAGGAGTACGTGGAAGAAGCAGGAATATGGCTTCTTGATCACCATTAAACTTGGGGAGGAAATTCATGGTTTAGGCAGGTTAATGGAGGGGAAATAATCTTCTACAAAGCTGCTTTTCCTCTTCCCTGTCTCGTTCCAGCATTTTCTCCTTAAAACTCTTCTTGCCTTCCCCCTCTTTTTGCGTGTGTAAGTGTAGGGAAATGAAACAGCCTTAATGGTATGTATTTAAAAAGCTGCTTTATAAATCCATTTGCTCATGTTCATCTTCCATTCACACAACTCCCAGCCTCAGAATGTCAGTGGGCTGTTCTGCAGTTTAGCCACATTCTTGTGCTCTTTTTACTCGCTCTTTTTTTCCCTAGTCCCTCATTTTGTTTCATTCTGTATGCTCTCTGAACACAACTTTGGGAGCTAATGAATTAATATTTGAGCTGTTTAGCAGTCTGTTCTACTGCAGCCCTTCTATCTCTGTCCCTACAACATCCTGGAACACTTTATGTGTGGAATAAACAGCCTTTGCAGTCCATGACTTCAAAGCCTGAGTGCTCTGCTACTTTACTGAAAGCAGTAAATTTTAAGATAGATTGTAATCCCGTTGGTTTTTAGAATGCCTAACAACTTTTAGAAACTACAAATCATTACATAAATGGAATAGAACAGCAGTGTACTGAACGTGCAGACATTTTATTGTGCAACCATTTCATTGTGCAAGGAATTTATGTCTGTGTAATTCTGCTATAAATACACATCTGCCAAATATTCTTTAGCTTAATGTGGTACACAGAACTTTACCATATTAATTCCTTTCGCCCTTATAACAATCATGTTTTAATGTGAGCTGATGGAAGTTGCAGAGACTGCAGCAAAAGATTCATTGGATTCTTTAAAAGCCTCTCATAGCAGCCTATACCAAACCATATATTAAAAGTAAAGAAAGATTTTGTGTAGGAATAAATCTAGAATGCCAATAAGAGCTGGAAAGGGAGCAATCAGATTGCATCTTAGTTCAGAGACTTGCTTGGTACTGATGGAAATTCATAAATTTGCCACATGGGGAGAGAATTCAGTGTGGTCCTAATAAGGAAATGCTTTGTAATCCAGATAAAACTTGGATTTCAGCTGAGCTTGGCCAAGGAGCATCATGTACAGATGTTGTTACTTGCCTACAGCAGGCTGAGTCTGTCTTGGTGTGGAAGTTCAGGCAAATTGCAAAGTTTGAGTCAGTGCTCACGGGGAGCTGGTGTGGCTGGGGTGTGCAGGCCCCACAGTGGAAAGGTGGATCACATTTCTCAGTTATTGTTTCAGTCACACTTTGGTGTTCCAGGGTAATCCACGAGCAGCCTGTGGTAAAATAAACCCACAAGAGGTGCCAGGTGAATCCTCTGACCTGAGACTCAGAGCCACCCTGCTGGGTTCACAGCTTACTTGGAGTCACATCTTCGTGTTTTAATGCTGGAAATTCTCTCCTGTGCTGAGCTGTAATGGAATTAAGAGGCTGAAATGCAAACTCTGCTTTCTGAGAGAGAATGTGGTGTGTGTGTCACATTTCAGAGCACTGGAGCAGGCATTTGTGTACAGCCAGCTATAAACTGAAATAGTTGCAAATATCACTTGTATAATTGTGTTTATTCAATGTGTGCATTTCTGTCCAGTACCAAATGCCATTTCAAGACACAATGCTTGTTTCTAGGACAGCCAGAAAAGAAATTAGTGTAATATTCTCAAGAAAAGTGGAAAAGGGCATAGTAGGTGAGCAGTTCCTATTTTAGCTTTTTCTTCAGTGAATAAAAAATACAAATACTGAACATTTGAGGCCACTAATACATGGTTCTTCTGTTGATTTGGAGACATTACTGTGGATTTTTTTTTCAATGTGTGTGTCTGGGAACAGTTTCAATAGCATTTTTTCAGCATTATCAGCAGTTGTAGTCTCTGCAGTGTGACAAGGTGCATGGCAGCTCCTGTCAGATGCTTCCTGAACACAAAATGTCACTCTTTATCAACCCTAATAATCCAAATTGGCTCTCCATCTTGGCAGCCTTGCAGGCTCTTCACACAATGCTCAGCTCTGGGAAACATTCACAAACTTTTGCAAACCTTTGTTGTGACTTTCACTCCCTGAAGTTAATTTAAATTAAACACTGATTTTAGTCACTTAGGCTGATCTTGCAGTCACAGTTATGTATTTTTGCCACAGTTATGTGTTTTATATATTTGAGCATAAGCAGGTTGAACTGTCTCTCTTGTGAGCTGAAAAAATATGTGTATTTGTTTTCAAGTTCAGGTTTTTGTTGCTGCTGCTGAAATAACAGGTTGGGTCATATTGTAAATTCTACTCTGGGAATTGCTGAAGTGTTCCTGGGAGGTCACAGTTCGAGTCCTTCCTGCAGCACTCACACACAGGTATTTCTGCCCATTCTGGCCAGGAATTTAATGAGCCTGGAACTTTCCTCTCCATTTTTCTGCTGTGCTTTACAGCTGGTCTCTGGGTTATGCTGAAGGACAGAGGAACAGCAGAATGGGGATGGGAAATTGCACTGGTTCTGCTGATGAGTGGAGAATTTCGGTTTTTGCTCTTTCTCATGCCTTCCATGGCTTCTTATGGAAAAAGTGCCTCTTCTATTCCCCATCCATCACACAATTATTCAAACTGTTGGAGCAGGTAGTTCTCCTGCTCCTATTTGTACTGCTGATTTAGCTTGTTACCCAGCTCCTCCATGCCTGACAGCTCTCCCCTGGAAAATGTGTATTTTAAGACTGCTTACATGAATAAACTGCCTTTAAAATTCAGGGTTGGGTGATAGTACTATGAAAAGCCAACTGGGTACAAACACTGCATGAAAATCCTCTAGTAGGAAGTAGCAGATTATTTGGATGAGATTATGCAAGTGCCAATTATGTGCCTTGCAAAATGCGAGTAAAAAAATCGTCCCTAAATTTTCCTGCAGGTTTGGGATAAAACTTAGACTTCCAGAGTGCATTTCAGAAGAGTGAGAAACATATGTTATTGGAGAATATTAAATTCTTGGAAGAACTGAATGCAGCTTGGGGTGGGGGTGGTGTTTTTGGTTTTAGATGAATTCCAGTCTGGAGAGACATGACATAAGAGAGAAAAAAAGGCATTTTGTGTCCAGATGAAATGTCAGGTGCCTTAATTGGCACTTGTTATCTCTCATTCTTTCAGTCAAAGAGACCACGAATTAACAGACTTTTAGGAACTGATGTTTGTTTTAAACCCCATGTCTCTGTCAGGATTTTATGCAAAGCTTTTAGGAAAAAAATAATCCTATTTTAAGAACAGGAGATCAAAAATTCAAGGTAGAAATCTCCTTCTAATTCTTTCTTGTTGTCAGACTTTGTTTTGTGAGTTTACGTCTAATTTCTCTTTATTTAATAGGAGAATAATAAACCTTTTCCTTATTCTGTGAGCATCATCTGTTTATTCTGGGAGAAAGGTCCTGAACCACTGAAAATGTCGGGGTTTTTATGAAACGCTAACTGATGCCTTTGGGCACATTTCCCACTTTTAGACAATGCACAAATGGATGCTTAAAATAAGCATTTCAAACAGCCACTGATTCTGCTGTGTTCCTCTGAAAATGTTGTTTTCTTAGCAGATTAATTGACTTCACAAAATACATCTCTCGAAGCACCAGTCCATAATGCTTCCAGTAAATGTCTGCAGCCCTCCTTTTCCGTGGGAGCTGTTTTGTGTCTGAAAGATTCTGTATAAATGAGGTGATAAGGAATCGCTATAGATAAGATGTGGTTTTGTGCTTTGTGCAGGAACTTCAGCTTCACTCAGCCCTGACGGGGCTTTGTTTTCCAGACTTGTGCTGCTCTTGAGCCACATTTGTTACCTCCTTTGAAGTGCTAAAATTTTTCTAGTGTGTGCATTAACCTAGAAGAGCTTTATTTCTTTCTCTTTTGAGAAACAGAGGGTATTAAGAGTGTGAGTGTCATCTAAATGAGATCTGTATGACTGTGTAAACGTTAACTGCATTAAATGTGCTGCCTTGATATAAACACCTTACTTAAATCAATAACTTGTAATTATTGAGGTCAGTAGGTCTCAGCTCTTCTTTTGACCCTAAGAAAGCCCCCAGACATTCTCCTTTCTTACCAGCACAAAAGAAAAATCTGCTGAGCAAATTACAAATTGTGATATGTTCCTATTTGCCTGCTCGACAGTGTACAAAAATGAAAACATAATTTTTTTTTCTTGCGTTCTTTATCTAGATTTAAAGAGTATATTTCACTTTAAATGATGTCTGGCTCATCTAGTCTATCACATATGAGTAATTTTGTTTTATTTTTACTTTGTAGAGCATATGTTTCTTCTGTCTGCAAAAAGTTCTGTGGATTTTCATTCCTTTCCCATTCTCCCAGCTTTCAGCTGCCCCCAGTTCCAAGCAAGCAGAGGTCATACAAAGTGACTTTTTAGAGTTTGTCTGCTGCAGTAGCTCTGAGGCTCACACTTTCACTGCCTGCTTCTCAGCTTTCACAGTTTACCTGTGAGATTCAGGGCTTCTCAGACATGGAAATGTCAGTGACACTTTGGCTCAGTGTCAGTGTTGTGGATTCTAGACCGGAGCTGTCAAACAAACTATAGTGCAAAAGGAAATGGAATTATTATTCCTCCACTTAAGATGGCAGATCAGAGATGTTTGCCTGTGTCTGGAACTCTTTGTGTCACAATACCTGTCTCTTCCACGTGTAAATATTTCATACACAACTACTTGAACAGTTTTCAAGAACTGCACTTGACCTAAATTCCTGCCAAGGGAATTTGCCCCCCAGAGCTCCTGGTGGCCCAGCTCCATCCAAGATGGAAATGAAGGCAGTGCCACTTGTGGAATACCAGAGGATTTTCAGATGGTGAGGGAGGCTCAGGGGGAGCTCACACACAGAGATTCAGAAGGAGAACAATGCAGAGCCCCAAGCACAGCATGAGAGGTCAATTCTTACCTTTCCATTTCCCGGATTTGGGGGTTTTTTTGGGTGGAAAGCAGCACTGGATGCTGTTCTGTTTCCTCTGTGAGCTGGAGCAGCTGTTGGGAGCTGAGGGCAAGCACAGGGGCACCTGCCTGGTCACTGGCCACTGGTTCTTCTCCCAGCAGCAGCATTGTCCCACCTGGATTGTCCCACCTGGATTGTCCCACCTTCCTCAGCTCCTGCACTATCTGATCATCCCAGCACCGTTTATCTCAGCAGAGCCCTCCTGGGACTGCACCTGCCACAGGCTGTTCCCTTCCAAACCTCAGCATCACCCTGAGCTTCCACAGGGCTGGGAAGGACACCCCCCATGGAACTAGGCAGAGCCCAGCTCTTCTGGAAGGAATCTCTGAAATAACTCAGCCCCTTGATCAGCAAGGTGTCAATCCATTTATCGTGAGTGTTCTTGCCGTGTCTCCCCAAATCCATTGTCATTGTCACTGTCATTTCCTTCCTCAGTGGGATACAAACTGATTGACAAGAAACAAGGGCTGGGGGAGGAAGGAATGCTCAGGAATTCACTCTTGTCCATGGATTGGCTTCTCAGCCTCTGAAATCCCAGGTTTGCTCTGACTGCTGAGCCTGGTGATCTGCTCCTCTCTCTGCCCCCCTTCCTGCTCCCTTTGCACAACACCCTGCATTTCAAAAGCCCTGGGCATTTCCTCTCTTTATTACAATAATTCCTGAGGGCAAAAATTGTTCTGCTGCCCATTGAACCCAGTCACTGTCACACTCCTGAAGGGTAGCAGAGCATGGTGCTGAGTGATGGGATTCTGAACCAGAGACAGAGGCATGGCACAGGCAGTGATGGCACCTTTCCTCAGCACGTTTTCATCCCACAACTGAGTTTAGAAAATACTGGACAGGTAATGAAGGCACCTTTCCTCAGCACGTTTTCATCCCACAGCTGAGTTTAGAAAATACTGGACAGGTAATGAAGGCACCTTTCCTCAGCACATTCTCATCCCACAGCTGAGTTTTGAAAATACTGTTCTTAGCATGATTTCTTCTGTGAGGAGAAACCTGCTCTCAAACATCTTGGAGTGCTCGACGGGCAGATGATTACAAAATTGATTTGTGCCTAATGGACTTGGGCTTCCTGCAGTTTTTCTCTTAGTCTCTTCCACTTCAGCACCGTGTTCAGTATTTTTGGAGCTCTCCTGAAGTGTTAACAAGCTCGTCCATTTCCTCCCACCTCCAATTGCCCCTTCTTCCACAGCCTTTTCAAACCCTTCCCATGTTCTAGCTGAAAAATAGATGACAAGCACCATAATTAATTCTGGTTAATTATTTGTTGAAGAGAGAACTATGGAGCTGACACAGAAGCCTTTGCTGTAGGAAGATGCACTAATTTTGATATTATATCTCTATCACTCTGCTAATTCCCTGTCCCCTGCATGCACCCCTCCCAGTCAGAATTCAATGGTTTGTGAAGCTGCTGTGGTTTTATCATCGTGCTTGTAATTGGTCAATCAGCTCCAAAACTCCCAGGTATGAGTGACATCCAGCAGAGTGCTGGGTGCTTAAACTGCCAATTTGCACTTCACAGTGCCATTGTGGCAGCTGTCTTTCCTGAGAAAAGGAGGCAAAAAAAAAATTTAAAATGTTCTTCTAACAGCAGCTAGAGACAGCTTCTGGTGAATAGTTGGAGGCATTTTTGTGGTGTCTCTGTAAATCTTTGCTCTGTTAGGCTGCAGGACAGCAGGGCATGGGAAGGGATCACCTGTGATGTTATAATCTCATTAATAGCTCACCCCAGCATGGTTTGAGCGCAGATATTCTGTGAATGGAAGGGCAGGATGGAGGGAGCAGCTGGAATTATCACCCTCCTGAAATGTGAGGGGTGCAAAAGCAGAGATGGGCTTTGTGCTGAAGAGCAGAAGCTGATGGGCTGCTGTTGTGTAAGTGCTCGTGTTTTTGCAGCCTCGGTCCGAGTGTGTGGTGCTGGCTTGCACATTTAATCTTCCTTCTGAGCTGCTGGGTGGCTGCTGGAGGAGTCAGAACCAGCACAATGTACACTGCCACAAAAATCAGTCTGCATCCCAAAGCTTAATTATGGACTTGTCTGGATAGCTAATCAGAGGGTTTATTGAGTCCGTGGCCTTAGCAAAACAATTCCTGTTAGTTTCTGTTGGCTTTTAATGCGCATGAAGCCACACATTTTGCACAATTAATATTTGAATAATTATCGAATAATAACAACATAAAATAATTCACATTTCCCCACTCCCCTGGCAGTCTGTGTCAGAGAATTTCTCGCTAGAGCTGAAGGTGAAGCCCATGTTGATATTCCATGTATTCGTGTTTCCCTTTGCCTGTCTCAGCCTGTGCTGGCAGGCTGGCACATTCTTGCCACATTCCATATTCAGCCTCCAGGAATCTCCTTCCAAACGCAGTGGCAGGGCTGCCTGAGCTGTCTGTAGAGTTCTGCACCTGCTTTATGACTCTCCCTTCCAGAAAAGAAATGGCAGAGATAAGTGGGGGTGGGTGAGTGTCAAAAAACCCAAAAATTTCTCATGGGATTTTAATTGGAAGGTCCAATCTTTGCACACAGATAGATTGTATCACTGTGGGTTATTGCACAATTTCTGCTGTCTTTAGCTCCTTTTGAAAAATTAACTTTCTTAACTTCTGAGGAAATACGTTGAGGAAACAGGACTTTTGTTTTTTAAAAAAATTCTTGTTGACTGCCTTTTTCCTTCTGCTTTTCCCCATTGATCCATTTCCATACACTGCAGGAAAAGCACTCTAAATGAATTGATAATTCCAGCTAATTTGAAACCAAGTATTTGGAAGATAGAAATAGTGAGGCTGAGAAAACTACTCAAAATCACGAGCTTGTAAATATTTTAAAGTGATCTTATGCAAAATTCATCCAAAAACGTGATTATTCTTCTTCTTTTCCATATTATTTTATATCTTCCTAAATCACTACCTCTCTTTCTTTTCTCTTGGCAAAAAAAAACGACAAAAAAAAGTAAATGAAGGACTGTATTTATGCAGTTACAGTTCTGGAAATCCAGGGTGGTATTTCCAGCCCTAGAGCCGTGCCAGTTTTCAGTCACAGTCATCCTCTGGCGTTCCTTTTCAGGTGGGAATAATGGCAGCAATAAAAGAGATGTCTCATTTAGCATCTCCTGCTGCATCTGCACACGGAATTGTTGAAGTGACAGGGAGCCCTGCTCTAGTGGAGGGGCAGGGTGCACATTGCCACTCCTGGAGCAGCTCTGGGCATTTCCAGCTCTCAGGAATTCCTGGCAGGGGGATGCTGGTGTGGGAGCTGCTGCACCCACATTGCTGAGTGTTATTTATGTCCTGGAGTGAGAGGGGCTGATGAAACAGCTCCTGCTTAAAACTGTGTCTCCTGAAGCGATGTAGGATTCCTAAAATGACAGGAAACTCCTTTTCACCAGCCAGGTGAAATTTCAACAATATAATTGATTTTTCTTTTATTTTATTATTATAATTGAAATTAAAAATCCTCATGCCTTGTTGTCATTTGAGGTCCAAGGGATACCTGGCTCCTCTTTTGTGGGTATGATCCTGATTCCCTTTTGAGAAGTGATGAGCTGTAAGTTGAGGAGCATGAACTACTTGCTCAGTATATCATCTAAGCCCATTTCTATTAAAATAAGTTAAACAAGTTCTTTTCTGATTCTATTATTTGCAGAGCGTTGCAACGTTATCCAAATTTAATATTCTTTGTTGTCCCAAAGAGTGTGGAGCTGTTTCTCACATGAATTCTATTCCATGGTCACCACTGTCCCCACCTACAGAAAGAGGGGACATTTCACATTAATGCTGGAGTCACAGCCTGGTGTCCACACCAGAAATATATTGATTTCCACGGTAACTAATTGTTTAACCAAGAAAGGGGAGGAGGAGAAGCAGCAGATTTTGGTAATACAATAGAAAATAAGATCAGGTCATAGGAGCCATTATAAAACCTGTGAAACTTTATTGTGTTCTTGTAAGACATGCAAATATGACCTATGATATCTGGAATTTTGTGTAAGTGAGTGTGCTTAGTAACCTGTTAACAGCTCTGTGCTGCTCTTTTCTCCAGCCTGCACCTGCTGGGACAGAGCCCAGGATTCTGCTCTGAGTGCTGCTGGTTTTAGGTGCAATTGTTCAATCAGAATTCTGCTCTCTATTATTCATGAAAAACTGACTGAATTTACTTGTGATCTGATGCATGCAGTATATAAATATTCTCCATATTTTTTTTACCCATTTTTTTTTAAAAATATGATGATGTGTAGCAAAAATTATATGAAGACTTCAGTACATCAAAAGATGTCAATACATGAACCAGGTGCATTCTATAGTACAATAAAAATAGATAAAATTCAGTATAGATCAAAGAAATGTCATAAGCCATTGCTACATTTCAGAAGTAAACATTACTAAAAAATTTATTAAAATACATCAAAATTATTTCAAGGCATAATTTGGAAGAAAACTTGATATGATTTGCATTTGATTTTTAAGGAATTTTAAGAATAAAGGAAATTTTTCTTGAGAGAGTCCATTATTTCTAGAAACATGGCTTCTGTATGACAGAAAAATCTACTGCAACTATAAAGTTAAAGGAAACAAAAAATGTAGGAAACCAAAATTGCTTTGACAACCTTTTCTTGGTTGCCTTGTTTTTTTTTCATTCCGTTCTTTTCCATGTTCTTTTTCTTTTTTGTGGAAAGTCACTTGAAATTTAAATATTAGATTTATAAATCAGGTTGTGGAAAACAGGAGGAGAGCCTGAAATTTATGGGTGATTTAAAAGTCCTTTTTCTCCCATTATTTATATTTATATGCACGTACATATATTCCAAACTTTTAATTGCTGAAGTGTTGCTAAGTAAGCAAATCAGGGTTGATTTAATGGTCTCCATGTGATATTTCCCATCTCCTGTTTCCCGTGGTCATTAAGTGGGGAAAGGATTTCGTGAGCAGTTGGTGCCAGCCTTGCTGCTGAACGTGTGTGACACAGGAGCAGGGCACAGAGATGTCACATCCCAGACAAAACAGACCTGAACTGTCATGGTTTCAACAACAAACAGGGATTTTCTATCCAGTATTCAAAAAAATATATATATAGCAAGATATCCAATTTTATTTTGCATTATTTGGTGTGCTCTCCATTTCTCTTTAGAGCAGTATAGCAGGATAAATTTGTTAATTTTTAAAAATACCTTAGTATCAATTTTTGATGTTTATTTTGATGCTTACAGTATTATTTTGGTTTTTGTCTTGACTCTTCCACTCTGGCAGGTGTTGTCTGATTTTCAGTACTGCATCTGCTCTTGCTTGTGAATCTCCAAATGGCCCAGCAGAGCCCCCCTCCCCTGAGAGAAGGGTTCTGGGGTGTGCAGCCAGCTCTGCCTGAGCTTTGGCCATGAGGCTGATGAGTTTTTGGAAGCCTGGTGTTTTCCCAGCTCCTTCATTCCCACCAGAGCAGTCCCAGGGGGTTCCCAGTGCCATCCTGTGCTCTGTCCCTGGTGCACCTCCGACCCAACCCCAGCTCTGGGTCAGCTCTGGCTGGATTTTGGCCATCAAATTGTTCTTCAAAGTCCTTCCTCCCCGCTGATGGGAGGGGTAAGAGCTCCCCTTCACGCCTGCATAACCTTTGTCATCAAAGCACTTTAGGGGCTTTTATTCCATCGCTTCATCCAGCTCTGGTGTTTGCCTTCTCCCTTTCTCTGCAGTGAAAGCAGAGCTCGTAGCTAATGTCCCTTAAATCCCAGAGGGACACAACGACTGAGGATAAAATGAAATTCTTATATTTTTTGACTTCCTGACCCAACGTTTCTCTGAGAACAGAGAGGCAGAAGAAGATATCAGGGTTGGCAGGCTTGTGATCACCCGTGGTGAGAGGGTAAGGAGGCAGAAAAGCTATTTTTGTGGTGGAGGCTGCTGACCACGGCTTCAGTAGCTGGAGGAATCATAGCTAGAGGTTTAAATAAGCCTTTGTTTTTTTAGAAAAGTCAATGTCTGTTAAGGGTGCTGAAATTGAAAATTGACTAAGCCATTGACTTCTGGAGAAGAAAGGCATCGTGAAAAATTCTCTGAAAAGCAGGAAGATACGAGTTTTAGAACCAGAGGAAAATAATTGCCAAATGGAACTGCTTAT
The DNA here is from genome assembly GCA_024734035.1 of Alethe castanea. Classification (NCBI taxonomy): domain Eukaryota; kingdom Metazoa; phylum Chordata; class Aves; order Passeriformes; family Muscicapidae; genus Alethe; species Alethe castanea. Next base: position 18,189,481 of record JANRGV010000023.1, read on the forward strand.
TCTCCCTCCTTTTGGGGATTTGAAAGTCTTCCTGGAGGGTCTCCTTCCTGTCAAATTTGCAGCTCCTTTTGGCAGAGCTTTTGAGGAACTCTTGCAGAAATATATTGGCAGTGAAATTGTTGAAGCTTCTGGAAACAATTGAATCTTTCAGTATTGCACTGTTGTTTTGTGGGATTAACTGTTTGTGCAAAACCAGTATAGAAAAAAAAAAAAACACCTTTCCTCCTGTACAATCCTACAGGAGGTTCAACCCTAGTAATCCTCAATCCTAGACAATTATCCAACATTATCACTGTGTTGGGATTAAAAATAGTACAGGAAAGAATTAGGGGGTGTTTAGCACGATCTTGCATTCCAACAATTCTGTAAATCAGACTGAGAACCGTCCTCAGAGGAGGAGAATTCGAGGTCTGCATGCTCTGGAGGGCCAGGCTGGGGCTGTGTGACTTCCCCAGGAGTTTGTGGAAGAGCAGCCCTCCCCCATCCCCAGGCATCTGCGGTGTGGGATTTTTATTCTCTAAATTTAAAGGGCAGCAGCAAAGCAATCTGTTGTTTGTATAGAGGAGAGCGATGGTAAAGAAAGAAAACGCACTCGAGGGAATATCCACTCCACTCCAAGATGCCACTTGAAAAACAAGCAGAGGGAAATGTTTGCACAGAGGCAGGAGGGTCCCTCCTCCCAGAGAGGAGCTCCATTTCTAAAACTCCCGAATCTCTGAAAGGATGAGCTCTGACAGGAGGGCTTGACAGCATTTCCAAGCTCTGAGCGTGGCTTGGAGGTGATGTGAGGAGCTTTTCTCTGCCAGCCTGGGCTCAGAGGTCCAGGCCAGGTCTCCATCAGCAGATGTTGTTACACAGAATGATGGAGTGTTTCACAGGACATCTGTGAAGGTCGTTTGACTTGAGCCCAGTTCTGTTCACAGGAGTTGAGATAACATTCTGGCTGGGATCTTTTCTTCCTGGTAGCCTGCCAATGAAGTCTAATATTATCTGCCCCTCTTTTAATAGTTTCAACTAGATATTTCTGGAAAACATGCTCACAAATTTCAATTTTATTGAAGCTGGGATGGATGGAAGAAGAATTTAGAGAAAAAATAGTCTTAGCTAATTGTTGGCTGAAAACAAAATAAGCTAAATCATCTGAATGCTGAGGGAAAAATTTGCTGTTTGAAAAAGTATTTGATTTTTCCATGCCATGGAAAGTAGGGTGATTTATTCCAAGTGAATTTCTGTGTGTGTTAAATGCTTTGTGGTACCTACAAGTTGCTAGTTCTCCTGTGAGTAAATGGAGCAAAATAAGGCAATTTGGGGTGAACCTAGAAGTCCTGCTGTGGTTACGAGGAGAGGGTGCCTTAAGGAGGAACCCCTTGTGTCACCCAGCTTGGTGACAGTCTCCATTGGCTGTCTCAACTTTTACAGCCTATTGAACATAAAATATGGATTACTTACATAGTAGATCTTTTATCCATTTTTTTTTTTTAAATTCTGCCTTTTGGCACCAAGTCTCTCTGACCTGTTCAACTGGTCTGAGATCTTCTCCTGACTAATGCCTCAGTTTCTAGAGCAGTTAGTTTCAGAACCAAATCCTGCAATCCTGTGATATTACTTTGCTGTAGAAACCTGCCAGCAGAATTTCTGTTGGAAGACATATGAGGTGCAATTATTACAGCCAGAGGCTGCTTTGTTCCTTTGCATGTTGCAGCATTTTTGGGAAGGCTGTGGCTGGGCACACACAAATCCCCAGTTTGCCTTGTCCTGATGTAGAGTGGGATGAAGTCCCAAGGTTTCTCCTTCTCATGGACAGAGTCAAGAGGAAATAAACTGCTGTTGTGCAAGCTGAGGCAGGAATAAAATAGTGCAGGAAACCTCCAGTGCAGGGGCTGGGACTGCTGAGGGAGCACATGAACCATTTCTCCTAGAGATACACCAGAGCATGTGAAAATTCTGCCAGCCCTGAAGAGCAGCTTGATTGAGAGCAAGCCTGGGAATAAGGGAAAACCCTGCAAGGATGCAATAGGAACATGGTTGTTTACAAATCTCCTTTATTTCTGATCTCTCTCAGTCATTTTTAGTTCTCCCCATACCGAAAATTATTTGTTCTGTTGCATATTTTCAAAAAAATAAAAAAGGCATTTGAGCTTAAAAGCTGTTCTGATCTTTTTAGATGTGCTTGTTTTTAAGAAAAGGTCTAGATGGATTTTTGTCAAAGCTCCAACCCATTTGAGCTCCTGTCTGTATAATAGGTGCTGACTTGTTTGTCTGTACTCTCAGTGAGTATTGCTGTTTAAAATGCCATTTGTGCTTGCTGATGTTTTTTATGGAATTATGGGACTAAAGAAATAAGATTTACAAAAACTGTGGATTTTGGTCTATAGCGCAGCAGTCCTGAATTTAAATTTTCCTGTTCATTGTTGTTAAATGAACGATGGGTAGATATTGAGCACTCCTGTGTTTGGAGTAAACAGGAGAATGGAGCCCAAGAGGTTTTGTGGCAGTGCTGTGAGTGCCTTTCTCATTTGTTCTGTGCCAAGTGACCCTAAAGGCTGCAGGTCTCCCTCTCCCAATTGTTGAAACCACCCTGAAAGCTGCAGCCTGCACAGGGCTTTGATATCCCTGTTTTGATCCCGTCCCTAAGCAGTAAACTCTGAATTGTGTTCGATACTCTTTTCTCAAAGAGGGGTCAACTGCTGAGCAAACAATGCATTCAGGCTGTGGAGGGGTTGTGTGATCAGCCTGGCTCAAAGGAACCAAACAGCCCAGGAGTTTGGGGGCATTTTACATCTCGTGCTGCATTTATTGCTGATCTGGGAGCGTTGGCAGGTATCTTCTTTCCTGCTAGACAATCTCCACAGGTGTGCTGGTCAGTGCAGGGATCAGTCAGTGTGCTTGGAGGGTCAAGAAATGAATGTCCAGAGTATTCTGCAGCCTGTGCTCTCTGTGGTTCAGATTTTAGTACAGTGCATTCCCATCGTGGGGACACCTCGTAGCTTCTAAAGGAAATGGGCTTTAAAGGTGGCATTTCCTCCAAATGAGGACAAGGTCATTGCTCTGTCCCAGCACCTCAATGTGAATTGTTCAGCAAATATATTTTCTGCTGGAAAAATGCCATTTATTAGGTCCTTCCAGGTCTTGTCAAGTGCTTTAATCACTGGACCAAATCTCCTGCTGGGCCCTAGGGAAAGTGCCAGCAATTACAAGAAGTGGGAAACCTCCTGAAGAGAACGAGAGCTCTTCAGTCTTTGGGCACACCAGGGATAGCTCAGAGGGCCTGAGCAGGTATTTAGCCCTCCACTGGAAATAATGAGCTGGAGAAGGAACTCTATTGGGTGGTCTTTTAGTAAAAACTTTGGAACCCCTTTGGATGTAAGAGTTTTCACAGATTCAGACAGAACTGTACTAATTCTTGGAAGAAAAATAATCCATTACAGTCATGCAGTCTGCTGGATACAGAAATATTTAAGAAGGTCCTGAGCTGCAGGTTGGTGTCATACAGGTGAAGATATCAAATATGTGATTTTGTCAGTGAGCAGGCAGTGAGCTAAACAGGTCAGTGTGGCTGTTCTTCCATTCCTGGAGGGTTTATTAGGGACAGCAGTGATACAACACCAGTCTGCCGTATCGCAGGTGAGAGCCTCAGCTGCAAGATTTACAGTCTGTATGTGTGGGCTGGAAAATGTTTTTGCAAAACATTTCTGAGCTATCTGGCTCTTTGTTTCTCATTACATTGAATTCTTGTTTTCTAGTCAACCTTTCCCTTAAACAAAAAAAAAAAAAAAAAAAAAGAAAAAAGAACACATGGGGAAGGAAACTCATGGATAAATAATGGCTCAGTGAATGTGAAGAGCAACTTTGTAAATAGGGAAATAAATGCCATTTTATTATATTTTAAGGTGGGAGGGGTAGGGAAAACGTAGGAGTGAGGACAAAGAGAAGCAGGGGATTATTTCTTAGAAAGAGGCAGAATAGGAAATGCTGTCCCAGGTGCTGAGAATTCCTGTCCCTGCTGGAGAGTCTCGCTCACTCGAGTGCCCTTGCTGGGTTCTGTTTGGCAGCACTGGGGTGTGTGGGCCAGGCAATCCCACTGCAACCACAATTCCAGTTCTCAGCCCTGGAAATATTCCATTCCCTGGGGCTGGTCCCTGCCCCATGACTGTCTGTAAAACCAAACCACAGCAGAGCTGTGAGCACTCCAAAATCACCTTCTGGGATGTGCAATCCCCACCCCTTTGCCTCCTTTCGAGCCTTTTCTGCTAATTTGAGATATTCCAGAGTTATTCACATGCTGCAGCAGGAGAGAGCTGCTGGAGAGGTTTGACCTCCTGATCTGCCACCAATTCCCTGCTTTGCTTCTCTCCCCCATTCCTCCTCGCTTTCCCATTTTCTGCAGCTCCCACGCTGATGTTGGAGATTAAACACACGAATATTCCAGGAGAGAGTTTTTTATGAGCAGTTTAGTGGTGTTTTGTTGCAGTGACATTGCCATTTGTTTGGAGGGAATTCAATGTTTGATTGTGTTGTTTCTCTTGGTTTAAATGATACGTTTATGAACGTTAGTCATGAGCACAGACCAATTTATCTTAAGAAAAAAGGGAAATAGTCTTGATAAAACCTTCCAGCTTCTAAAGCTCTTCTGTTCATTGTTTATGTATGGTTCTGCAGCCCTGGATATTTTTAGATTGGTACTCCCATTGAAACCACAAGTTTTGAAAGTTTAAAGAATGCATTAATACATCTTTATTGAGATAATCTTTGCTCCTACATTGTTCCAGTTTCTTTGTATCTACTCATTTGGCAAACTTAAAACTTTGTATCTGTTTTGCTCAGCTTAGCATGCTTTTTTTTTTTTTTAGATTTTTCTGTCTTCAGAGATATAAATTTTGTAATGTAATAGCAGAGTTTGCAAAAAAAAAACAAAACAAAAAAACAAAAAAAAACCAACCAAACAAACAAAAAACCAAAAAAAACACAAGAAAGCAAACAATAGTTTATTGACTTGGAATGACTCGGAATATGTGCCTTGCTGTTAGCTTGGCTAAAGCACATCACAAGAAACCTCTCTTTACTCACACTGGCCACTTCAGTGTGCTGTTTGCTCAGAATGCTCTTCTTGAGCTGGAACAGGAGTTTTTCATTTTTATCACCTCCTCTTTGCTTTCCCCAGGAGCACTGTTAGCCTAGCAAGCCCTGATGATTTCCATGAAATGCCATGATCAGTGAAAAACGACCCTGTCCCATCGCAAGGTGAAATCAGAAATGCTGTGTGCATTTCCTGTGAAATCAGAAACGTGTGCAAGCGGAGATTTGGTATAAAATTCCACGTGCACGTGAAGCCCACCCAGGGGAGTTAATTTGGGTTTCCAGGGGATGGGAGCAGTCCTGCTGGGCAGCGTGAAAGGCTCCACGCACCCACATCTGTTCAAGGTTTCTGCTGCAGCCTCCAGGACGCTCACAAGAGTTTGCCATGCAAACACCACAGGCTTTTCTAGGTCATTTAGCATTGCAGGAGAAATCCCTGCTCTGACCCCATCTGCTGAAGCGTCAGGAGCTAAACAGATTGGCAGGGCAGGGTCAGAATGCACTCTAATCCTGGAGGACATCAGATGCTGTTTAGCCAATTCAAAGCAGCTTGACATTCCTTTCACCAGTGACACTTTATTTCTCTGTAATGGTTCTGTCACAAAAACTAACTGCAGCAGACAGATTTGATATGAATTTCCTGGAGTAGTTTCTGAAGAGGTGGACAGGGTTTAATTCTAATATATATTGTGCTCTGGTTGGTTCGTACAACAAACTACACGGCTTGGAAGTGGAATAAATCTCTGGCTCTTGCAGTTTTTCCTGAACACATTACTGGGTCATGAGGGAAGAGATTATGTGCTTTGAAGTATTGTGGTTTAGTAGTCAAATCACTGAGGTGATAGATAGGCCTCCTGCATTCTATTTTCATAAGTATTATTTGCTGTGAATAAAAATCCCATTGCACTTGCTCTGACTTCTCTCCTGCATTCCGTGGCACGAAGTGAAAAAGTGGAGCTGCAGGGAGGGAGGGACCTGAGGAGCCTCCCTGGGCCCTCTCCTTATGCAAGATGGAATCAAAGCACAAATAGATGCTGGCAAAACTCACGCTAAAAGATCTCTAATGATAGTAACTTCACACCTTCCCTAAGCAATCTGTTCCAGGGCTGCAATAATGTAATTTTTTTAGGCTGACTTTTTAGTTCTTCTAACCATGAAAACAATGTGGTAGAGTGCAGGAAGGAAAGGGGTGGATTTTGCAAAGAGAAGCACTGAAGTTATTTTTTCCTGGATAGCACAAATTGCTTCTATTCCCATTTTTTGTTATGGTAAAACATCCAACCAGACTTACCAGTGGTGTGTGTGTGTGCTTGTGTGTGAATTCATATATATACATATGTATATATATATATTTATAATATTTATATGCTTGTGTGTGAATTCATATACATATATGTGTGTGTAAATATATATACACATATATATATATATATTCACTGAAAACCCTAACACCATCAGCATTTTTTAGAAAAAAACCCCTATTTAAATGGTTAGAGATTTATATCCTTGAATCTGAAGGATCAGGGATATAGACAAATTTATTTATTCCCAGCAGTTCTCTTTGCCCAAAGTTGAGCTCGTTAGTTTGTACATCTCATCTTCACCTTTAGAGATGATCCAACACTTTGTGCTGTTGTAGAACATTAAGAATTTGGTATTTGTGATTTGTTTTGTTCTTCTTTCATAGCAAATTCTAGATGGTTTACTTTACTTTCATCTCATTGGTTTTATTAGTCCAAAATTATCTTCTCTAAATATAATAGAATTGTATTAAATACCTGTGTTAAACTGCATATGAAGTCATTTCATGTAGAACATCCATATTTGAAGGTGTGTGTTAATGGTATTTCATTTTCTCCTGTGCATTTAGAGTGTCCTTTATGAAACTCATCAGGGTCAGTTCTGTGTTGTAAATCCTAGCAGAAGTTGCCTTAGTTACTCATCAGGCAGGAATTGAGGTGTATTTGTATGATGCACCATGAATGCATCTGTCTATGAGCTCATGGAACAATTACCTGTATAATTTATTTGTAAATTGACCTGTGAAGTATTGTATGCAGTGGGAGAAGAATCTCAGCTTTTCATGCTGCTCAGCTTCAAACACAGGGTTATTTAGCTCAGGTACTTCAAGAGTTTCCTTTAATCTCCACAAACTACTGTGTTTCCAAAAGCATCATTGATCATCCATCTCCAAAATTGTTCCTCCTGTTAATGACTGCTGCTCTTTTTCCCCTCCCACCTTTTCTCTGTTATACATTCATTTAGATATGCTAATTCTCTGATTGGTTTGTCTCCCCTCCCTTTGGGAAAAAAAAATAAGTTTTCACTTAGTTTCTTTTTGCTTTTCAGTTTTACTATAAAGATTGAGTGCAACCATAAATCCTAGGGTTTCAGAGTTCCTAGATTTTTATTTCTTTTTAATATTTTTTTTATTATCTGCTAGTAAAACAGAAAAAATAGCAGCAATTTTGGCTAAGGCTCAAATATCAAACTCTATCCTAGCCTCTGTTTCAGGCTGTTTTTAATCCATAAAACAACTTGTTCAGTAGCTTCATTCTGAGCAGTCCAGCGTGGCACATCACACTCTGGAGCAGTGTGAAATGAAATGAAAATAAGCAGAGAGAAGTGAAAATATTCCTTCGCTCTCTGAATCTTT
>JANRGV010000023.1:18212154-18223140 GCA_024734035.1 Alethe castanea
AAGCCAGAACAGCAAACCTTATATATATATATATATATATATAATAACTGTATCTAGTAGTTCCCCTTCAGGATCTGTTCTTTTCCAATGTCTCTGACTCTCTGCTCAGATGAATGCAGCGTAGATATCACGTGAACTGGCTCATAATAATTTTGGCAGGAATCTGTAGGGACCCAGTTAAGGTGCCATTATGACAGGAGATTAGAATGGGGAAAACACAGAAGGGCACAAATCCATGGAGAATTCATTAGGATGCTAATTTGATTCCTCTGTGATTATTGCAGTGAGATTTCAGTGTGAGCCTTCAGAGAACTTCTGATGATGTGGAAATGAAAAGGTGTCAGTGTGCATTACACTGTCATTAGAAAAGAAATCAAACACTGAGAAAATACCATGAAAAGAAAATGGGAGTAAGTTTTAATGGAGAGTTTCTTGGTGTTCCTTCCATTTCCTCTCCTCAGCTATCACGTTCTGCTCGTGTCAGTCAGTGCAGAGGTTGCTGGCTGGGCTTCCCCTGCCCAGTTTGAGCCAGCACAGGAGCCCTGCTGTGTGTCAGTGCTGGCTTCCCCTTTTCTTGGCATTTCCCAGGGGTGAATTCTCCTGCCTGGTTCAGGGGGTTTTGCTGGCAGTGGGAAATGTTGCAGCTCCAGGAGCACTGGAGGCTGGATTTGCTGCCTAAATCCTGATTGTAGAAACTTTCATGCTGAGGGAAAGCATGTGTCTGGTCTTCCCAAAATGAGGGATTTCAGGGGCCAGAACAGAGGTCAGCTCACAAACAGCCTCAGCTGGAGGAGCTGCTGGCATTTCAGTGTGAGGACTTTGGGAAAGGAATAAAACACAAACAGGTGAGCACTTCTGTATGTGCTCTGCCTGAGATCTTTTGTGGAACTATTTGGTAAAATAGAGGTGTGAAATTCAAGAGTTTTAGCTACTTTTTTTAGGTATATGATTTTTAAGTTCCTGTTTGGTTATGATGATCTGGAGTCGTGCGAGCAGCTTGAAAAGTAGAGTTTGAGTTGAAGTAGGAAAAGGTTTTCTGAGGTTTTTTCTCTACTCATGTTCTATAAATTATGATTGTAGGTGGACACAGATCTCCAAGGACTTATTTGCATGAATGTTTTTGTGTAATAGGAGCTGTGTTTTGTGTAGTAGGATTTTCACTTCTCCAAAGTGTCTTGTGCCACTGATTCCTCACTTAGTGTCATATTCCATGAAAATGAGCAACCAACCTTCATTTCTTGTAGGTAGGAAATCTGTATTTCTTCCATGTAGTGCCTACTGTTGCTGATAAATGGAATAAACAGGATTATGGCAAAATGTTCTGTAAACAGGAATTATGTGCTGTGACAGGAGCCTGGGCATAGCTGCTCCGTTAACTCTGATTTTGCTATTCATCACCTGCTATTGTTGTTCATTTCTCTGTTCTTTGCAATAATAATTTAGTGTTTGGCCAAGGTGAAACTAAACCTTGGGCCTGGGTGACAAAACCATCTAGAGGTGATTGCAACACTTCCAAAATCTCTGAGTAATTTGCATTTGTGGGTTGGGGTTTTGTCTTTGATGAGACTGATGGTTCCCTGGGAGATCTCCCACTGCAGGTTTAACATCTTTAACAGATGTGGAATATTGTGGGCTCTGTGCAGGGCAGGTTCTTGCATGTGTGCACCACAGCACACAAGGCCATTTCTAATCTCTAATAAACCAGAGTGCTGCAGGAAGGAAATGGCAAGTCACAGACAGATTTGTTTCCTAAATGTGACAACTACTGTGACTGTGCACCAGTGCTCCTTGGGGAAAGGCACATTTCCTCTGCAAGATAACTTCTGTTAGATAAATTCACTGGCTGATACATAGCAGATGTATTTATATCTAATAAATCAAAGTTATATTAATAATATCTCTGATGGATTAATCAGACTGAATTCAGTGTAACAGAATTAAAGCAAAGTTATTTTTAGAAGTGAGGTTGACCAGAAATGGTGAATGTTTGCAAGCAAAAAATAGATTAAGGCCATGTTAAACTGTAAAATAAACAGCTGGCTTTTTTGTGTCTTGGCTTGATCCAAAATACGTTCTCAAGCATTGCCAAAATACAGAGATGCTCTGAAGGAGAGCAGTGTCTGTCTGATGTAAAACCTTTCTTGTGAGACTCTGGCAGCTGAGACAAAGAGAAACACAGCCCAGTTAGCTCCCAGGAGTGCCTCTGCTGCACTAAGATTTGATTCTGGCAACTCAGAGCACTTAATGCATCTCCAAAGCACCATTCTGGGTCACAGAAGTGACAACAAATTTAGGAAGACTGAGTTTAAAGTGGTTGCTCTGGCTGAGATGGGTTTCAGCTGGACACAAATGTGCTTCTGACAGGATGCACACACAGTGCAGTGTGTGCACACCTGCAGCCAGCAGTCCTTCTGCCCAGTACTGACATGGGAGTTAGGCTGTGTCCTATGGCCTCTACATTTATGTGTGTAGCTACAGAAATGGAAATTTAGCCTTTAACACGCTCCTCCCCAGTTCCAACAATTCCTGCCTAAGAACACGTGTTGAGTTTAAACCTTGTGAAAAAAAAAAACGGGCTCGTAATTTGTGTTGTAGACAAAGTTTAGATCAATCACTTTTTACACAATTTCACAGTTCTTCATTTCACACACTTGTGTAGCTACTTAATAAAAATACATAATGCATGACTTTGTACTATAAACTGTTAATTTATAATAATTTTATGTCATCCACTGTAATTATGGCACTGTGCAATCTGTACTAGTTGACAATATTTTGGCAGAAGCATCTACTGTAATATTTACAAGGCATTTCTGGCTCCGTTTAGTTTTCATTGTGCTCCCAGTTATTCTCCTGAGTTATTTGGATACCAGTATATAAAAACGTCTGTTGTTTGCTTTGCTTCTTGACTAGTTAATCAAAAACGTTTTAATATTATGGAGTTTTTCAAGAGAGAAATTATACTCCAAAAAATCCATTATCCACAAACAGAGAAAGTAATGAAGTTCTGCTGGTCCTGAAGTAATTTCACACCATTTAAAGCTAAGCTCCATTGTTTAATCATTTCTAATCATTTGCTTATAAATTCCAGTCTGTCTCAACCTAACTCTGTGGAAATTTTTTTTGCTTAATTTTTATTTTCATTATCCACTGGATAACTGGTGTCATTCCCAGACCTTGCAGAAGTCACAGTTAGTTTGGGTGGCTGGGCTAAGCATGCCTAAGGAACATGAACTGCAGTCACAGATTTCTAGGAGAGCTCTGTACATTTGGAACTCTGTGGAAATTGTACAATTCTTTATTTGTAGTAGGTGTTTTGTTACCTAAATAGAAGCTGCAGCTGCTGAACACATGTAGAAATACAGCTGAAATACATCTTGAAACAGATCTCTTATTTTTGCACTTGATAGGAGCTTTAGCTTCTCCCAGATTCAGATCTGCCAGCTGAGGAGGGGATTATCATTTAATTTCGATAACTTTAAAGTTGACATTTGCATTTCGTCCATGTGTCACTAAATATACCATGATGGAGCATTTAGATCTGGTTTTGAGAAGAGGGGAGGTTGTGTGGCAGTGAAACCTGTGCAGAAATACCTGGGGGAAAATGATTCTGCAGTTTGCTCTCATTTGCTAGTTGCAGATCATTGCTGTTGCAGTCAGTGAATTGTGTGCCTGTTTGTGACTGGGGTGGCAGATGAGTGAATTCCATTTGCATTTTGATTTGGATCTGGGGTGTGTATTTGAAGGAAATGCCCTGATTGCCTGCAGGTGATCACACTTCCATGGGCAATCCTGAGCCAGAGGTGATGCGTGGGTGAGGAGGTGAATTCCAGAGAGCCTGGGGATGGGAGAGGTGCTCAGGAGGGGACAGAAAACCAAATCCTTCACTCTGCTGTCATTAATTACCAGAAATTACTGAGCTCATCAGGCTGCAGTCACTTAGACCAGGAAGAACATTAAATATGTGATCAAATAGCATTTCCAGTTGTGTCTCCATCCATGGAGAGAGGTTGTGGAGATGAGCAGGGCAGTGCCATTTCCACACCTGCACAGTTTGGTGCCTTCCTGCATGGCCAGGCAGTGCAGGAGAGCAGTCCTGGACCCTCTGGCAGCCCTGGGGAGGCTGAAAAGGCAATTCTGCAGCTGCCCGTGGCCATGGGCACCAGCTGAGCCAAGGAACCGAGCCGGGGCTCAGGAAACAGGGCAGGGCTCTGAGCTGGGCACAGCAAAAATCCTGGCCAACAGGAACTGTAATTCAGGCACTGGAGCAGGGAGAGCCCAGCCTGGCTGGGGTTGTAGGTTTTGCTTAGACTAGAAATGTTTCCTTAAGAGATTTCTCTCCTGACATTTCTGATTTATATTTTAAAGGATAATAAATTTTCAGTTGTAATTCAGATTATTTTTGTTTATGAATTTTATTTGCTGTTCCAATCATTATATAAATATTTTTATGCCCTGGAGAGCTCTCTTTAGCAAATCAACAAACTTGTGATCTATACTAATTGAATTATGAATCATTTCAAAACCAACACCAACAAAGAAATGTGGCGCTGTCGTCCTTTTATTTTTTTTTATTTTTCTGTGTACTGTTTTCATTTCAATTCCTTTAATTTATTTTATAAGTTTCTATTATCCAGATCCAGATTCAACACTAATGGATTATTTTCCCTGCCACTTCAAAGTGTTGTACATGAGAGACAGTAAGAAATCTGACACAATGCTAAATTCAAAAATGAACAAAAAGTTTGCTCCCACATCAACAATGAAGATGAAAATAGTAGATAACTTATTCTGTGCACAACAAAACAAGATTTATCTGTATGTAGGAAGACTTCAGCAGTTATTGATTCTGAGGATGGTTCCATTCATTTATTCCCTCCCAAATGTTTTATTTGTGATCACAAGAGTCATCTAGTGCAATTAGTGATTATGAAAACCGCCAGCATGCTATTACTCAGAATAATATAAATATTCAAAACAAGAGAAGAAGAATATGCAGCAAGCACAAGAAATTTGAGGTCAAAATGGAAAAGTTTTTTTTTATCCTGTTAACCAAAACCCCAGAGGAACTATGAATAAATTTGCTATCTGCCCTGAGACAATAATGCAGTGGAGTTGAAGGTCCCAATCTGGGCTTTTGTTGTACTGAAGGGAAGTGTGCTCCAAAGGTACAGACTTTTCCCCAGGAAGATCCTGTTAGTTCTGACTTGAATTATTTTATACCAGCTATTATTGCAATGCAAAACTGCTTCCTCCCAAACAATTAAATATTCCATTGGAATCTGGAAAAAGCATTTGGAAGCTTTTAATTTCTTTTGATGGAGTCCATAATAAGAAGAGTAAAAACCTGTGTTATTGTGAACTGGGTTTTGTGTTTATGGTTTCAGGCATTTGAAGAAGTTTTGGGGTAGACTTTGGTTCTTTGAAATTGCATTTGGAGTCTGACTTTAGCCCCTGATTCTGCTGGAAGGCTCCACAGCTTGTCCTGCAGTGTCTTTTGGAGGTGTTTTGTTTTCCTCAGGGACACAGCTGATGTGAGCCCTGATGGTTATTTCAGAGCCACATCTCTGTTTTGCACTCTGTTTTTGTTTTTTCTGACACTCCCCTTATTGATGTGCTTTTGGTTTCAGGGCAGAAGCAAAGAAGGGAAAACATGGAACAGAGTGGCTCCATGCACAGTTTGAGGTGCTCCTCAGGAAATGCTGATTTGCTTTGAAGGTGTTCCAGACCTCACTGGAAGTGATTTTCACAGCACAAATTCCTCTCAGTGTGTCTGGACACAGAGATCACCCCTGACCCAGAGAAAAAAAAATCCACAGCCCCTTCTGTGCTTGGGGTTTGATTTTTTATGGAGAATGGGATTCCTGTTCAGTGTTTCTCACCTCCCAAACATCCAAGTCTCCAAGCAGAGCAGCAGTTTATTGCAGAATTGATCAGTGCTGGGCTGTCACTTTGTCTTCACACAATGAAGACAATTCTCCAATATGTGTGATGATGTCACACACAATTAGCAGCATCAACTGACCCCATCCTGCTCATCTCCTTAAAATATTAAGCCAATTTCAGGATCAAGCCCTAATAACCGAGGTTTTCAAACTTGCTGTTAGAGAATCCTCTTTGCCCAGACCATAATTGCACTCCAGGTCAAAGCACAGAGTTCACAGACCTCTGCCCTAAAAATCCCAAAATTGCTGCTAGGTTAATTATAGCTGAGAAGAATTCAGAAAAGACCAAAAATTGGTGAGCTTGGATGCTTGTCTCAGCATATCATATTTATTACAAACTATTAATGAGTCTTGTTCCCAATGAGAGCTGTATTTTTGAATATGTTCTCCACCTGAGATTAATGTTGATGCAAGTCTCCTGACACTATTAAGGTGTTTAAAATAATACATTTCTTTCATGTAAAACAGCTTCATTGATTTCAGAGGTTTGTACTCAATACAAAACCACTTATGCTGTCATTTGCTAATTAATTATTTAAAAAACGGGGATTTTGTTGAGTTTAGATTTGCATGGTTAATAATGAGCTCAACACCATAATCGAAGGGTGTTCTATTTGTGTTGTGGGTGGAGGTGAAGCTTCAGACAAAGTTTATTAAAAAGGTGCAGAAAGGACCTTCTGGTTTTCTAAAATCCTCTCAGAGGAGCCTGGATGTGGCTGGGTCCCCCTTGGCCCCAGCTGGGAACACCAGCTGTGTTTTTGGGGTGAGGGAACAGTCTCTGGGTGAAAGAACCCAAAGCCTTTGTGGTCCCCAGAGTCCCAGGGGAGCTGGGGAGAGCAGGAAAGATCCTGTGAGGGACAGGTGAAGGTCAGCACTGCCCTGGGCTGGGTGAGTGTTCATCTGAAAGGGGTGAAAATGCACAGCTTAACATTATTTCTGTTATTATTTATGGATCTTGGGATTTGCAGATGGTATTTATTGTGTTAAAACAGCAGGGAGAAGGTGAGTTGGAAAAAGAAATATTGCTGAGCCAGAATCCTGAGTCTTTACAAGACAATCCGGGAGTGGGAGTTGGGCATTGAAACCTCAGCTAGGTCACTCAGGGTGGTGGCAGTGAGTGAGGAGGAGTGACTGGTGTGCTCAGAAAGCTGGAAACTGCTTTAGAGCAGAGCCCCTGCTCTGGAGACATTTTTAACAGGGCTATCAAAAGGAATTCTTCTGACTGTGGCCTAATACAGCACCTCTGCCTCCAGTTAGGACTGAAACTCTCTTTGTCCCTTGTCAGAACCAGCATGGTTTAATTATTGTTTCAGTCAGCATGTGCCAAAATGATGCATTAGCAAAGCAACTTGAAAGCAGGATATTAGTAGGAATACAAATCTGGCACAGAAAATCCAAATTAAGCATTGCAGTACATATTGAGATAGGAAAATACTGATTATCAGAGGAAGGACAAAAGGTGAAGCCGACTATTTTGAATCTAAATCCAGTGAAATGCAGAATTGCCAACTGCAAATAATAATAAGATCAATGTGTTAATTTTCTTTTATAGAAATTTGTTCCAAAATTTCAAGTCTGTTATTTGTAGAGTTAAAACTTTCCTAACTTTGATTTCTTTCACAGATGTAAAACATAACCTAACAAAAAATCCTAAAGCAACTCAAGAAGCCGAGGCATTCAAAGTATTGCTGTTATTTCCTGGGCAATGACAGAAGATTTTTCTGGAAGTCAATAGGGCAGAGTATCCTGTCATGGATGTTTAATCTTGTCTAGGTGTAGTTTTGAGATAGTTCTTTACAATCAAAATTAGGATACTTCTTTACAATCAAAATTAGAACACAATTACCATATTAAAGCAGGTGAGTTGCAGTTTCCTCTTCAAAGCCTGATCCCAGCAATGTTCCCTGTGCCTGTATCTTCCTTTAGAGGCACGAGGGTGGTGTTTAGATGAAGAACTCCCAGGCACTCTGACTTTTCAGAAGTGGCACCAAATGAAAATCCTCCTGCCTATCAGCAGCCACAGAATGCAAATCCCAGTCAGTCATTACAGATGAGGGAAGGAGGAACCTGGGAGAATTCCACCTTTCTCATGTGAGCAAACACATCCATATCCATCCTCCAAAGCTGCTCTGCTCTCCTCCCTCCACCTGCCAATAAGATGAGCATTCCAAGTGCTAGACTTTTTAATTACTAATGAATTAGTCTCATTTGTCAGATGTCTCAAAATGTGAACACTGGTTGTTGTTTTGGTTTGGTTTTTTTTCCAAAGCCCCATTGCTTGTGTGAATAAATAGCTAAGTGGTCTTTACCTCCCAAGGGGAGTGCAGTCAGGAAAAGGTGGAATTAGGCAATTAACAAAAGAAGTGAAAGCAGTAAAATAAGAAGAGAGGCTTCTGAAAAAGTTGGTGTTATTCTGAACTCCCCACAGCCATTCTGTGGGGTTCCACTTAATTGAGATGAATAATGCGGTTTCATAAAGAGGCCAGTGCAAGGTGCCTATTTAAACTTTGTAACTAATTAATAGTTTCTCGAGGATGCTCAGCAGTGAAGTGGGAGTGCTGCTCACGCTGTTGCTGCCACGGCTGTGGCTGGGTCTGGTTCGACTTTGCACAGAAAGAACAAAACATCTCTGCTAGCTCCCATTTGTCCATCTGTCACCGGGGGAGGGGGTCAGTTCCTGCTATCAGCATGTACTTTCCATTTCCTAAGTGCTGTCACAGTTTCAAGAAAGTTGTCCCCTTTCAGACCCTTATAACAAGAGAAGAACAAATGTGTTTAATAGTTGTCATTTTCTTCTTAGCATCCAACGTGAACAACAAAATAATGTTTCTCAGTATTTAAATATTTGTTCCTCCTGTGATTCAGTGCAGTGGACTTGTTGCTAGAAATCTGCAGGCACTTGTGAGCATGAACTGCCCTCCTTGACACATCTGTGACCATTTCATCCTGTGAGGATCTCAAAGATCTCCCTTGCTGGAATATTCTTATGAAATGAGTTGAGATAGGCTTTTGATTCTGTCTCTTCCAGCAGTCAGCTGGAACTGCAGCAGCAATGGGTTGTGACTCTCACCCAATCCTGCACCCAGACCTCACCTGCAGAGCCCTGGGTCCTTCGCTGCTCCAGCATCTCCCAGCATTTCTGGAGGCTTGGATTTCTTCCTTCTGTGCCATCCTGACAGCGGGTTTGCTTGCACAGACAAAATCTGTTCTGCTTGGCCATTCAGGCCGTGGCAGGGTTTGTTCATTCTCTGTGTGGCCACCCCGAGGTTGAGAACAGCCAAGGCTCTGTGCCTCCCTCACACCTGGGGTAAAAGATCCTTCTCCATCCTTCTGTTCCCAGGGAGGAGCTGCTCTGGGGTCTGGAGGTGTTAAACATCCCAAACCGCAGGAGAACATCCCTGGGTGGATGTAAGGATTGCAATAGAATGGATAGTCTGAATAACAGCAACAAATTTCACTGTGGATTTCACTTGGCTGGAAATCTTTTTTTCTTGTTACCAAATGAGGTGCTAAGTTTCTAGGAAACAATTGTTACTATCTTGCTAAGTGTTTATAGCTCTTTTTTATTATACATGCTTTCTTCAGGATCTCTTATTGTTCTGCTGGATGTTGTTTTCTCTTCTCTCCATCTATGGGCCCCTGGTGTATTTTTCTAGAGGAAGTCAGATAGATATATACCAATAAGGATTTGCCATGTACCTATTCAGGACATTATTTTTCTTGATGGCATGTTTGATTCCTAAGCTTTTTTCTTTTCTCTAGCGCCTTTCTCTGCTTCCCAGATTCAAGTAGACTTTCTGGATGTCACAGGTACTTCAAAAATATTCGGCAAACAAGTTATTTCTCACTAGGACAAGCAACAAACTTAATCCAGGTTATCCCTTGTGCTCCTTGAGAATAGATGCCTGCTTAATCCTGTAGAGAAGTAAATACTGTCTGGAACAAAACATCTCTATGCTGTAAGATTGCTTGATTTTTTTTTTTTATTTTATTTTTTTTTGTCCAGAGAGGAAGAGAGATTTTTGCTTTAACAGTTGTGTGAGGAGCTGAATCAATACAAGATAAGACCTGAGAGGCTTTTTGCTTGTGTTGAACTATTGGATAAGCCTGTCTCACTTCATACCTTGGAGTGCCTTCCTCCCCAGCTCCCTGTGGCTGCAGCAGGGGTGAAGTCCCAGCAGGAGCTCTGTGGTGTGTCAGGGGTGCAGCCAGCTCAGGAAAGGGTTCATTTTCTTTACATTTGGGGTTGGTTCAGTGTTCTCTGTGCCTCTGGAGCTGCTGCTGGAGATGAATCACGTCAAACAGCTGGGAACGTGCTGAGCTGTACCTTCCTCACAGCCTCCCTGCAGGTACCCATTGTATTTTTTATTGCCCATTTTCTCAGTTTAACACTGACTCTGGGAGTTGCCAGGAGCAGCCTCCCCATCCCCAGTGCTCTCCCAGCCCAGGGCAGCTGAAGGGTGAGAGGCAAAATTCAGGAGAAAAGTGAACTGGAGGGGGAGTGCAAAGCAGTGCAGTGACCCACAGGGACACAGAGCAGGGATGTGACACTGAGCAGGGATGTGACACTGAGCAGGGCTGTGACACTGAGCAGGGATGTGACACTGGAGCAGGGCTGTGACACTGGAGCAGAGCTGTGACACTGGGGCAGGGATGTGACACTGGAGCAGGGATGTGACACTGGGGCAGGGCTGTGACACTGAGCAGGGCTGTGACACTGGAGCAGGGATGTGACACTGGGGCAGGGCTGTGACACTGAGCAGGGATGTGACACTGGAGCAGGGATGTGACACTGGGGCAGGGATGTGACACTGAGCAGGGCTGTGACACTGAGCAGGGCTGTGACACTGGAGCAGGGATGTGACACTGGAGCAGGGATGTGACACTGGGGCAGGGCTGTGACACTGGAGCAGGGCTGTGACACTGGAGCAGGGATGTGACACTGGGGCAGGGATGTGACACTGGGCAGGGCTGTGACACTGGGGCAGGGATGTGACACTGGAGCAGGGATGTGACACTGGAGAAGGGATGTGACACTGAG
>JANRGV010000023.1:18223240-18233252 GCA_024734035.1 Alethe castanea
TGAGCAGGGCTGTGACACTGAGCAGGGCTGTGACACTGGGGCAGGGATGTGACACTGGAGCAGGGCTGTGACACTGGAGCAGGGCTGTGACACTGGAGCAGGGATGTGACAAAGGCACAGAGAGGCAGAGCCAGCAGCTCCTCCCAAAGAGTGCTGTTGTATTTGTTCCACGAGGTGGGAAAGCTGCCTGGCTCAGCTTTTGTATCGATGTGGAGGCTCTGCTTTCATAAACCCACACAAACTCACAATGTTTTAATGTCACTTTGTAGAACCAACTTGATGCAAAGGTGTTTGACTCTTTTGTTACTATCATTTTATATGTTGATGTAAAATCATAGGGATGAGTTGATTTTCTGGAAGATGCTAGACATATCTTTTGTTTTTTCTTGGCATTTCTGATCTTCTTCGATTTTGAGCTCTTGTAATGAGCTCAAACACTGTAACTCAAATTCCCTTGAAGTGTTTGTAAAACCTGCAGAGCTCAATCTCTTTGAAATATGACACGAACATTCACTTTTCTAGTTCTTACTCTCATTCCTGCCTTTGCTTTAGATGATGAATCTTGGCTATTGTGAAGAGCAAGGATGAGTCAGCTGGGTGAAGTTCGTTATTTGGCAAAGCCATAGCCAAACTATTGATAGGCATTGCAAAGTGAATAGCAAGCCACGTTACTATTTTCTGCCTTTTGGAAAGTTGAACACAGTTCTTGCTATTTGTTTGCTTGTATTTTATCTCCTAAGTATATGAAGTTTCTGCCACCTGGAGAACACCTCTGCTTGGTGTCTCACAAGTGCAGATTCATTTTTCTCACCAAACAGAACTGTAAAATGTTGAAAGGCCAGTAGCCATTGCTGTCACATCCAGAAACTGCCCAAGACAAACTCTTTGTTCTTCACTCCTGGATTTGATAACAAAAGTAAAAAGAGAAACCTACAAAGAGAAATATTAAAGTGGGTATGGAATCATCATTTATTTTTACAGAATATTTTCTTGTTTTCCTAGCTGTGAGCAGTTTGAGAGCTTTACTGGTGGATGTGGAAAGAATGCTACAAAAACACCTCTCACTTGCAGAGTTGTTTCCCACCTTTTGAATTTGCTGTGCAGGTGCAGAACATGGACCTCATTGTCCAAATCACTTTTCCTCTCTCATTATATGGGACAGAGTTTTCTGAGGCCATCAGGACTTTAGTGCATTACTTTGTTTATCTCCTTGCACCTTTTGGACTCAATTTGAATGATGGAGCCTCAATTTTATATAGATTCCTCCACATATAAAATCTTCTTAGATTTAATATTTTACTTTTTAGTGTGAGCTCTTTGGAATTTTTCTTCCCATCATACAAGAAGCGTTCACTACCTCCCTGTAATTTCCCTGTGTGTCATTCAAAAAGTCTTATTTCATGGAAAGATTTTTTTTTTTTTTCCTGTGGTAGGAAATCAGCTTTTTGATTATTTGTCAGATCCCCGAGTCTGGTATCTCACAAAGATCACATTTCTCAGGAAAACGCTGCGTCTCGTGGAGGCAAGATTAAATGCTAATTTAATGGCAGTGTGATGCCTGTAGCCTTCTGCCTGCTTTGCCAAATCCCCTTTCTCTCTCTCTGCAATGTCATTTAAGTTTTTTGTGCACAAATGCAGGGGTGAAGGATGTGCCTGTCTGTGCTGGTGCAGCTGTGCAGTGCCAGGTTCAGGCTCCAGGCTCTCCCTGAGCTCTGCCACGCTCACACAGGGAAGTGATGCACTCAGAACAGGACTGTGTTGGCGTTCTGCTCTCTCGAGAGCATTTTCTGGTAGAGAGAAATAGGAATATTTAAAGCGCACATAGGAGCCTCTTCAAAATTCTCTGCAGCTGTAGTTTGACAATATTACACAGACTGAAATGTTTGCTTATCAGAAAAGCTGAAATGTTTAAAGAACATTGATCTACATTTCTTGTCAGTTTACTGTCTCCATTGGCACAACAGTTGGAGGGATTCTGATGTTCTGAAATGGAGAGTGCTCAGACTTGCATCTGCACTGAATGCTCCGTTACCTCTCCCCGAGCCTTGGAACAATAACTCCTTCCACCTGAACACTCACAGAATGTGAGGCATATGAGAGATCTGTGCAAGTTGTTCCTATTCTCCACCTTATGTTATAATGGCAACTGCTGCCAACCAGCAAAACAAGGAAGCTGGGAAATGGGAATTTCCTGTGAATGCCACTGGCTTCCTTAATTCCCTTGAAATTAAGTAGAGGCACTGTTCAACTGCTGACGTTTCTCACAGCTGAGGCAGTGTCAGTGGTGCTGTCACAAGATGTTGAAGTGCTCATATCAACTTTGGTGTGTGCTCTAAGTGAGCTCTGCCAGATCACATGGTTCATTTTCTGGTACTTCTCCAACCCTGGCCAGAAGTTGTGATAAAGGAGTCAGATGGAAAATTTCGATTAGAATAATTTTTTAAGATGTGCTTTTTTTTTAAGTAAAAGAAGCACTTTTGGGATAGCTTGAAGCTTTTGCTGAGCAAAGCTGTGATTAGAGGGTTGTTATTTAGGACTTTGACAGCTGACTTGCAATGAGAATTAAGAGTACAGAGCTGAGTGTAGACACAGAAATTGTCAGTCCATTGCCATGGTTTCTATTGTATAACCCCGTGTTTCTCTTTAATAGCATTGCTTCAGAGCTCTGCAGCTCTGCTCTGATTTGATCTCATTTGAGGGTGTCTGGTTGCTGTAGAACCACGGTGTTTTCACAGAAGTAAATACTTAAGAACCTGATGGGGAAGCAATAATGGAAGTGTTCCTAATTTCACTACAATGACTCTCCATAATCTGCACAAAACACTGGCTGCTTCCTCCTGCTTCTCAGCAAAGATTTAAAAGCTGAGTGAGCTGCCATGTTACTTAAGGCTTCATTATTTTTTGCAAAGTATACACCAGAGCATTTGCTAGAACATTATGAAGTATTATCATAAATGATTAAGCTGAACTATAATTGTCAAAATATGTGAAAAAAGCACATGTGGCAAGCCTGGTTTTCCACTCCCCAATTCACATGAGTCAGTAATTCACCATGGGTCCTCTTGGCAGTGTGGATAAGTCAGACTCTGTGGCAGGGCTGCATGAGCCTGGACCTGAACTGGGAAAAGTCTGACTTGGGGAAACAGGAGAACCAACACTGTGGGTCATCAAACTCAGGCTCATGCAGCCAGGTCTGTCTAAGGAACTAATATTTTATATTCATCAGCCTAAATGGTTGTGGTTCCTTGCATCTGTTGTTCCTATCCCTTTTTCCTCCTTGCTTGTATGATAGTTATACTAATTCTAATACTAATTAGTCATTTCTAATCTAGGGTGGATTTATGGCCAATTTATAACATTTGTTCTTGTGCCAGCTCCATCCGTTAGTTAAAATGCTCTTTGTTCTCGTTGCAGGCTAGTTCTAGTCTGAGGAAGAGTGAAAAATAGATAACAATCTTCTCAATTTTCATTTTGTGAGGTTATGCAAACCAAAAGCTTCCTTTTTGAAAGAAGTTTTAATTCTCTCAGTCATACTACTAATAATGCAGATTGAATTTATTTTCCTTGGGTGGAACCTTCCACACTATTCCAGATGAGGCCCAAAAACCTCTCCTGATGAAACCTCTCACATCTGTATTAAATTACAGGCTCAGGATCCTTTGGTGATTGGACAGTAGATCCAAATTTTTTTTCTTCCAAACAAGAAAAGTTTTTGTAAGTCTCTCATAGCATTATGTCAATATTATGGGTGTCAAAGAGAGTATCTCCTGAAGCTGTTTGTGATGAGACTGTACAGGGAGCAGGGCTGAAGTGGGAGATTTCAGTTCTTATGTGTGCCAAGCCACTGGAACACAGTAATCACCTCCAGGTGATATTTGCCTTCTCCTTTCCTTTTTGCTAAGATTTCTGTCAGGATTTACCTTTCTGATAACATTAAGATTTCAGCTATATTCGAGTTTGATTGTGCAGGTCTTTATGGACCTTGCTGTTCCTTACTGTGAGTCTCTACAGGGATTTTGATTGTGAAATGTGATCTCACTGTTCTTTTCCCAATTCTTCACAGAATTATTGCATAAGGTGACTCTAGACCATGTTGTATCTCCAACACTTGCAGCACACCTCAAAATTGCTGTTCTGTCACCCTGTCTCTATCTCTGATTCACATTCCTTCTCATCTGACTGCTCAGATTCCTTGGTTTCTTTCCTTTTCTGGTTATCACCTGTTGGGTCCTTCCCTCCACTGCAGACCACCTTTGTTATCTCTGAATTTCTCCTTGCCTCCACCACTGCTCTTTTATTTGCCAAGCCCTTCCACACTCTTAACTTGTAAAGAACAGGATCAAAGCAGGACTCTTTTTCCTGTTTCCCAATCTCCTTTTGGGATCCTACTGAACTGAACTTCCAGTGTGGCAGTGGGTTAATATTTGTAAAGCACCTTACAAATAAGGTGTGTAAATGCTGCTTGTTCCATTTTGCACAACTTCTGCCAGATAGAGGCAGAAGCTGAGGATTTAACAATGACTTAACTCCTCGGTGACCAGAATGAAATTAGGAGCTGTCTGTGCCAAGATCCAACACGTGTGCATGCCTCACCCTTCAGAGGATGTTTTGGGGGTACTGAGGGCTGGGAGATCCACGGGGCTGCCTCGTGGAATCTGCATCCTCAGCAGTGCTGAACCTGCTGATAACCTCCCTGCCTTTACTCTGGGATGCAGGAACATCACTCCTGAGTGTTCTCAGCCAGCCTGTCCGGAGGGGCCACGGCAGAGAAATCTCTGCACGAAGCTGCCATCCCTGCTGAGCCTGGAGAGGCTGAGCTGGAGCTCCAGGGCTGTGGCAGAGCTGCTGAGCAGCACAGTTAGGCATGCTGTGTACAGAGGGGGGCAGTGAGGATTCAGCAGCAGACTCAAATTGTCATTTCTGAGCAATTGAATAATAAATTGGCCTGGAAAGTGTTGAATATTTTAAGGCTTTAAATAGCAGCTCGGTGGTGCCTTTTGTGTGCAGTGGGGGAGCTGTCCAGCTGCTGCTCAGGCCAGGCTGAACGGCCAGAGTTGGTCAAAACTCGAGGCTGGAGTGACCTGCTCCACCCGTGTGCAGGTCTGTGCTCCGGGGGTGCACAGGGATATTCCAGATATCAGGGGTATTCCAGATATCAGGGGTATTCCAGATATCAGGAATATTCCAGGTATCAGGGGTATTCCAGATATCAGGGGTATTTCAGATATCAGGAATATTCCAGGTATCAGGGGTATTCCAGATATCAGGAGTAATCCAGGTATCAGGGATATTCCAGGTATCAGGAATACTCCAGGTATCAGGGATATTCCAGTTATCAGGACTATTCCATGTATCAGGGATATTCCAGATATCAGGGATATTCCAGATATCAGGAATACTCCAGATATCAGGGATATTCCAGATATCAGGAATACTCCAGGTATCAGGGATATTCCAGATACCAAGAATATTCTAGGTATCAGGGGTAATTCAGATATCAGGGATATTCCAGAGGCTGCAGCTGGGGCTGGGACAGGGATATTTGGGCAGGACAAAGTGGATGAAGTAACAGAGCTGGGCAGGAACAGCCCTGCAGGGTCAGGCCAGAGGTTGGCGTTGCTCAGCTCTGATACCAAATACCTGCAGAAGAATTTGGTGTTCAAATAATTTGCGTTTTCAAAATTATTTTTCTTTTTTAATGTTTCTGTTGGCAGGTAGT
Source organism: Alethe castanea (assembly GCA_024734035.1). Taxonomy (NCBI): domain Eukaryota; kingdom Metazoa; phylum Chordata; class Aves; order Passeriformes; family Muscicapidae; genus Alethe; species Alethe castanea. The sequence goes on from JANRGV010000023.1 coordinate 18,228,960, forward strand.
ACGTTTTTATTTAATAAATCTTGATGGATTTTTTTTTTCCTTACATAAATTTCTGTCAGTTTTAAGCCTCGTAGGTTGTTTTATGTTGGTAAATAACCTTATTTTTGTATAAATACCACCGCTTGTAAATTCCAGCGTTGCAAAATCTTGGCAAATTTTTGTCGTCTTTCTAGCTTCTTTATTTTTTTCTGCTGGGGAAAAAAAAAGCCTCTAGAAAATGTTTCTCAGCAAACAAATATAATGAAAAAGCAAATATTGTGCCCATTTTCATACAGGGAAGCGTGTGTCAGTGAATGGCATCTCTGCAGAGGAATCCATTCTGTCCCTTTGCTCACCTGGAGTGCTCGAGGAGCTCCTGTCCTTGGTGCTGGGGTGGGGAGGAGCTGTCAGGATCAGAAGGTGCTGCAGGAGGAAGCTGCTGGGGCAGTAATTAACAGAGCAGAGGGGCAGTAATTAACAGAGCAAAGGGGCAGTAATTAACAGAGCAAAGGGGCGAGAGCAGAGGGCACAGGAGCAGCAGCTGATGGAAAAGGACCCTGGCAACAAAGAGGAAGAGGATGGGGGCAGGTGCAGGTGGAGGAGAGGCAGAGCAAGGCTCAGAAAATCAAAAGGACTTCTGCAGGCTGGGGTCAGCTCAAGGGAAGCAGAGAGGGTCATTAACAAAAACTGCTAATGAAGGAAGGACAGGGAGAGCAGGAGGCAGCAGGGGGGAATGACAGAGGTCAGGGCTGAGAGGAAAAGGTGGGATGGGAGGTGGAGCAAGAGGAAACAGCCCTGGGCAAGCTGAACTGGGTGTGCAATTGCCTGTTTGGGGTCTCTGGGAATTGGACTCTTCTGGTGGTTGGAGGTATAAAATCCATCTGTGGTGCTGGTTTTGGGGCAGTTTCCCAAACCGTGGGATCAGCAGCAGCCCTGCCCTGGGGGAGCAGGCTCTGGCACTGCCTCACTGCAGGGTTTGGGTATCACTGGTTCATAAAGGTCTATCCATCTATTTATGAGCCTCCTGCAGACCAAGTACAGAAATGTAGGAAGACTTCAGAAATTATTTATGATGCATTTACAGCATAAATAGCTAAGCTGTCAACTATGATTGTAGAGCTCTTCCTCTACTCCTGCACCGTGCTTTTCATTTAATATGGCTTTGTTCAGCTCAGAAACAAACCAGTCTTGTGATGGCTTTTAATAGCTGCAATAAAATATTGAGAATATAATGTCTGCCAGTGTGGTGCAGACACATGGACTGTCTGTGATTGTGATGTTAGAGTTAAAAGGGAACTGAGATGCAGGGCAGACTTCTGGAAATGAAAGGAGAAAAGCTTTGGAGATTTTTGGAAGGCTTGATTCTGAAGAGGATCTTTTTCTCCCAGCAGTTCTGGATTTCCAGCCTGAGGAGGAATTCACTGGATATTGTTCCCTTTGATATTAAACCTGTGGGTCCCTGTAGCACCTTTGGTTGGTTAAAAAGGAAAGTGCAGAGCTTTGTAAACAAGAATTGCTGTGAAAGTGAGAACATGAAATGGTTGGTCTGGCGTCAAGGTAGACCTGCACAAACATTTGTCTCATACCAGATAGAAGATGCCCTCCCAAAGTCACATCATCATTAAAGTTACAAAATCCAGACTTCTGGACTGCACAAATCATGATTTAAATTGAGTTATTTCCCCAAACAAGTCAAGCATTTTGTCCAGTTGTTAATGGGAGGAGAGAGTTTTGGAGCCCCATTACCCCCAAGGCAGTAATTCTTCATGTGACTTTTCCTGCTGCAGTTTAATCATGACCACTTGCTGTACTCCAGCTCCTCTGTCAATGTTATTTTTCAGCTTGGCTGTGTGTTCTCTGGCTGTATTTATGGGTAGCAATCAGAGCAGTTTGCAGCTCTCATTTTGGAAAGCTGCACAAATCAGGCTCTGAGGGGCTCCCACCACCCAGCAGGGCCGTTCTGTGCCTGTTCCACATCAAATTCCTCCTCCTGGAACCCCCAGACCCTGCCCCTCAGGGGCTTTGCTGCAGTTACTGTTTGCTGTGATGTCACTGCACATTTTGTGACGCTCCTGGGCCTCACCCAGCTGGTCATGGGGTGTCACAAAACTTGGAGCAATGCTAATCATGAGTTATTTCTTCTGACAGGAGATGGCTGATGTGTGTGAAGTGTAACAGCTAGAGCTGGAGGATCCTTTAAGTGATGCTTAAAGAAAAAATAACTGCCTTTAATTCCTTGCTGTAGGAGATAAAGAGGTTTTTTTGGATTTTTTTTGAGTCAGGTAAAGGAGTTGAGTCATTTTTTGGTGTTTCTGGGTCCAGAGGGAATTAAGAAATTGAGAAAGGAAGCAGACTGAGCAAGGAAGGCAGAAAGCAGCGCCCTGTTCGCTCCAGAGCCCCTGCCAAGGAGAGATTTCACACGTCACAGAGTGCATTAGAATTAAGACAGGAGAAACTCTTTTATTTACTGGCTTCTGCATGAGATGTTTTACTGGCACTATTAAATGATCTGTTACAGATAGAGTCTAAAACTTTCTCAACGCTTGGGAGAATGGCGTGAGAAATCCAGTAACTAAATTTTCACTGATTTTATGGAGACTGTCAGTGGAAATGTGAAACTGGGATTAAATCAAATGCTGTGTGTTAACAGTAACTGTTGATATATGGCACAACAAAAATTTTGGTATTTTGCTTTGACTTACCCTTCTAAATCAGCCCGAACCTCCTTAGAATTCAGAAGTTTGTTGAAAGTCTACTTATTGTGACCTCCTGAAAACCCTATTATTGACATTTTTGATTTCTGAATTCTTCAGAAATGCTGACTTTCCCTGTTACATTCGTTTCCTGTATTCCATTTCCAGGCAGATTTTGGCAATATAGAGTTGTGTGGAAAAATAAAATCAGGGAAAAGAAAACAACATCATACTTTACAGCCTCCAGGAGGCCTGGTGGGGACCTGAAATGAAAGCTGAAATGCAAATATTTAGTCCTGGAGTTCTGGCCTAGATGTCAAAAGAGTTCTTGGACCATGTGTTTACTTGGATTATACACGAATTCCTTGGGCACACACTCAATTACTAATTGAGTTGCCTAAACCTCAGGCTATTCTTTCAGGGGTGATATATTTAACAGCATAAAATTCACTTTGACACTCCTGAATAATGATGAAATATATGTATTTCATTTTGGTCATCGTATCATCACATTTAATCCTTTGATTCTGCTGGGAAGGGCACAGTGGAGGAGCTTTACTAGAATAAACCTCTTTATTTTTTTCCTGTAGCTGTGACAAGAGCACTTGACTGCATGCCTCTCTCTTAAGAAATTGTCTTGGTGGCACTAAGCTTGACATGTACACAACTTGTACATTTGCTTCATGCTAAGCTCAGCGCATAAATGAGATTTTAATGGTGCCTGAAAAAGTCAGTCAAGGTTTGAAGTATAGAATTATGTGGATAGCTCAGTACTCTCATATTGATCTCCAAACCAGTGCAAACCCAGTGCCTCCAGAGCCACAAAAGCCTAAAATAACATGGTTTTCTCACTTGCCTCACTGAGGTGTTTGTGAGTGAAAGGTACAGCCAGCAGTGCCTTTAGCAGATTTGAGCAGTCAGTAGCTGATGTTTGCTTCTTTTTTTTCTCTCACCATTTGTTCGGTGTGAAATGCAAATCGAGCCCATTTCCCCTGAGTTTAACCCTGAGGTGAAATCTTTCACTGAGAGAAGAGCTCGGGAGGGTGGAGGGATCAGGAGCAGTCCTTGCCCCTGTCCTTGCCCCTGTCCTTGCCCCTGTCCTTGCCCCTGTCCTTGTCCCTGTCCTTGTTCCTGTCTCTCCTCAGTTCCAGAGCTGGATGCAGTTAATTCTCAGTTCCAGAGCTGGATGCAGTTAATTCTCAGTTCCAGAACTGGATGCAGTTAATTCTCAGTTCCAGAGATGGATGCAGTTAATTCTCAGTTCCAGAGCTGGATGCAGTTAATTCTCCCTGTCCCAGAACTGGATGCAGTTAATTCTCAGTTCCAGAGCTGGATGCAGTTAATTCTCTCTATCCCAGAGCTGGATGCAGTTAATTCTCTCTGTCCCAGATCTGGATGCAGTTAATTCTCTCTGTCCCAGAGCTGGATGCAGTTAATTCTCTCAGTTCCAGAGCTGGATGCAGTTAATTCTCAGTTCCAGAGCTGGATGCAGTTAATTCTCTCTGTCCCAGAGCTGGATGCAGTTAATTCTCCCTGTCCCAGAACTGGATGCAGTTAATTCTCTCTGTCCCAGAGCTGGATGCAGTTAATTCTCTCTGTCCCAGAACTGGATGCAGTTAAT
>JANRGV010000023.1:18233637-18300396 GCA_024734035.1 Alethe castanea
GAGCTGGATGCAGTTAATTCTCTCTATCCCAGAGCTGGATGCAGTTAATTCTCCCTGTCCCAGAGCTGGATGCAGTTGATTCTCAGTCCCAGAGCTGGATGCAGTTAATTCTCTCTGTCCCAGAACTGGATGCAGTTAATTTTCTCTGTCCCAGAACTGGATGCAGTTAATTCTCTCTATCCCAGAGCTGGATGCAGTTAATTCTTTCTGTCCCAGAGCTGGATGCAGTTAATTCTTTCTATCCCAGCGCTGGATGCAGTTAATTCTCCCTGTCCCAGAGCTGGATGCAGTTAATTCTCCCTGTCCCAGAGCTGGATGCAGTTAATTCTCTCTATCCCAGAGCTGGATGCAGTTAATTCTCTCTATCCCAGAGCTGGATGCAGTTAATTCTCCCTGTCCCAGAGCTGGATGCAGTTCATTTCTCCCTGTCCCACACGTGTCTCCAGGCAGGAGCGTGTTTGCCACGCCAGCGCATCTGAGGCTGATCAAAATTCCTTCTGCTGCAGGGAAAATTTTGCTCGCTAGCTCAGGCCAAAGAAGTTTTCTATATCAGTTCAACAGCTGGTCTTGTTTTATTGATATTGAAATATTACCCCAGTTTCCGAAAATTCACGAGGCTGGAGAGAGCTGAAGTCGGCACAATTTGAATTGCGCGTCGCACAATGGAAATCACTCGCACGGGGAAGTTCGTTACCGAGTTTGGTCATTTTTAACACCCAAGGAATAATTTCTATATTCAGTTTAATTTCTGTGAGCTGTGCAGTGGGTGCTGCTGTGCACGCTGCCCCTCTCCTGGCTGGGCAATGCTGGCTGGCACTGCTCCCAGAGGAGCTGGCAGCCCCACGCTGGGCACCCTGCTCAGCTCCCAGCACGCTGGGGCTCTGGCAGGAGCACAGACACTGCAGAGACTGATGCTCACACACATCAGTTATTGATTGTGGCCTTTGCTGGAGGACAGGGAATTCTGTCAAGGAAACCTTTTACAGTTTGGGGATGCAGCAAGATGAAAAATCGAGGAACTCTTCCTTATGTGCTTCTGTAAAATCCAACAGACCACATTTTCTTCTGCTCTGCTCCCTGTGTACAGCAGAGATTGAAAGGAATTTACATGGGAGGAGACCATGCTGTTTTTGTCAGATTCATATCAGGATAGCTTCTTATGCAAGAGAAATTCTCCAGTGGCCGTTCTCAGTCAAACAATAATTTCTTTGAGTCACCTGAGCACTTGTGGCTGATGCTGTAGCAAAAGTGAGGGGGTTATTTCACAGAAATGGATGGAGCTGAGTAGAAAAAATCCCTCAGCATGGCCATTTCAATATCCTGAGTAGAAAAAAAGAGCCCTCTTTGTCTCCATGAGTCTTAACCTAGATTTAGCATGCTGCAGAGATATTTCTCTGACATGTTCAATGATAGCAGAAAAATATGTGGTGGTGCATTAAAAGCTATACAGCAAAGGAAGTTTGGGGAACTTAATCAGAGCCTTAGGCAAGAAAAGGATGTGTAACACTGATATGTACATTTTGCTTTTGCTGTAGTTAATGAAAAATGTTATGCCAACACTGGTTTTTGTCCCTTATGGTTTAGCAATGCAGAACCAATCCCTTTTATTCTTTGTGTTTTGTGTTTTTCTTCTCGTAATGTTACTTAATCTGGAAATAAAAAATGTTTGATTTCTGTCATTCCCCTCGGCTACTTTGCTTAAAATGGTGCTTAATTGTTTTCACTTTAAATGAATGGAGCCAGGTTTAAAGGTTTATTATATTTTCATGGACTTTGTTTAAAGATTGCAGGGCTTTGTATATACTTCTCCTTGACACCTGTCATGACATGAGACTTTTCAAACTCGGCCACCACCAGTCTGAGAGGGAATATTAGTGAATTGTCAGGATGCCACAACGACCAGGTTTCTCCTTGTTCTCTCCCAGAAAGCACAAATCCAGACAATCCTTTCACTCCTCAGCAAACCCTCCTGCTATTGCACAGCTCCTCAGAGAGTCCTGGATTTTGTTGGGATGCTCCTGTTCCAAACTCCTGAAACCTCCAAATTCCTCACTGATTTTGGGACAGAGCATTTAGAGAACCAGTTCTTGGATGCTCAGCTCCTCCCTCACTCCACAGGGTGGTTTGTTTTTCTTCCTTTTCTTTTCTTGGAGTACAGATGCTGCTGCTTGTACTTTAGGTACTGGTACATTATTGATCAAAGCATAGAGGATGCACAAATAACACTTGAACTGAGGTTCTATGGAAGAGAGAAATTAACTGTTGTCAGAAGCTGACTGGTTTCTATTTCAATTTCAAGACATTTAGGATGATTCCACTGGCACCATCTTAAAATGCTGCCAGTCCCCATCTATGTAAGGAATGATTTATGCTTTAAATTAATTATCTCTCAGCTTTTAATTTTTTTTTCTTTAATGTTTCTCTTGGAGGCTGTTTTTTTATACTCAGGCTAATTTCTGATTACCAGATTTCACTTCTCTTAAACATGTTGAACAATTCTATTTTCCTACCCCGTTGTCTGTTTCAGTAGGTTGCCATCAAATTTAGTTTTAACTAATTAGGGAAAACCAGTTTCATCACTTTGAAGATTGTCCTCTCCTTCAAAACATAAACAGCTTTAATTTGAAGGCCATGTTCACCTCTTTTCTAGAGCACTAAAACCAATGAATTTCCTGCTCTGGAGGTTATGGTTCCTGACCTGAATAAAAGAGCAATAAATCAAAGTTTGCTCACTGCACTGAAGCAGGCTCCAACTGTGTGGAATCAACATGCCAGTTCCAAATTGTAATTTCACTAAAAATAGCACAGTTTAACAATTTTGACAGTTGTAAACTTGAAGGATCTAGGCACACTGTCCATCTTGCTGTGTCTCATATGTTCTGTCAACCGTGCAGCTTTTTGAAAGTAAAACCAGAAAGAGCTGAACATTCTTCATTCTTTGCTAGATGTGCCCATCCTGGCCCTCTGCAGAGGGGGCCCAGAGTTAACAGTGATTTTCCAAAGGTGGAACAGAAGAGTCCTAAGGGGTGGCTCAGGAATGGGAGGCAGGGTAAAGTTTTGGGTGTGTATCTCCCCTTTATCACTTCCCATTTTGGGGTCTGTGTTTCCAGGACACAAGAGACAAGTGGCCATGGTGCCATGGATCATTTCTGTTTTACAGGGCATGGTGCAACTGCTCCTCTCTGTTCTGGAGTCTGGAGATGCAAATTTCACTGCATTTTCTCCTCCCAAGGCTTTTCACCCAATCCTTAATTCTTCCAGGCTCTGTTGAGCAGATATTTCAGCAAGTATTTAATAGGAGGTGCTTGATTTGTCTTTTGGCTTCCATGGACTGTATGGGCAGGTCTTAAATGCTTGGATGAAATGGGCAGCACTTACTTTGCATTGGGGATGGATAAATAAAGCAAGCATTTAAACTTGTGGTCAAAGTTTGCTGGTAATGCCAAAGTTAACTCTTTAGCTGGCCATTCCCCTGACAGCAAAGTGAGTTGCTGTGTGCTGCTTTAATGCCAATTAATTGCTCTCTGCCTCAAAAAACGCCTGAGGTTGAACCACACTTTGCTTCATCAGAATTCAACTCTGCTATTGGTCTGTGGGGAGGAGAAGCAGGAATTAGAGGAGACAAGAGCACTGTGGAGAAATAATCTTTTATTTATGTGTAATGCTGCACATTTCCTGGCTGTGCTGCCACTTTTCCTTCTGCCTCTCACTAATGATGGTGACTGGCATGTGATGGAGCAGGGGAGGAGGGGCACTCACAGCTGCTCACAGCTGGCACCTCAACCCCACTCTGCACTCACTGGCAGGACAAGCTCTCTGCTCTCCAAGGACAGGAACAGGAACTTTGCAGTTTGGTTCAAGTTGTGTTTGTGGCACTAAGAGTCTGTTAGAGGGAGCTGAATTACTTCCTCATTTATCCAGAGGAGTTGCACACACAGACCTGGTGGAAACCTGGTTCTTATAAACTGGTTCCAATGAATTTTCAGAGGTCATTGTATCTATCTGTTCCAGCTCTAAATAATCTGCACATTGTCTGACCTGTATTAAAAAATACAAATGTTTGGCTAAAACGATGATGGATGAATGAACCACTGAAAAATGTATAAATTCACTTAGAACTTTGAAAGTTTGTGGGTTTTGTCTTTGCTCAGAGTAAGGCAAGGAGGAAGATTATTTTCATATCTCCATTACTTCTTCAAGGTGCTAAAATGCTTAACTCGTTTTGCAAAATGTGTGTTTGCCAACAGTCATATTTGCTTCATCATTATCAGTTTTGTGAACTCAGGCAGAAGCTTCCTAACTTTTTAAATGTGTACCTGCAGAAAGTGGTAATGATGTACCAGACTCGCTGCTCTTGAGGCTACATTTGTACCCTCCTTGCACAAATTGAAAGTAAGCCAAATAAATTCTTTCCCACTCTTGGGAAATATGTGCTATCCTAAGTGCAAGACTAGGAGAAATGTGTTAATTGTTTGACACTTCATCATTTACAATGCTCATTAAAGGAGATAATGGTGATGCTACAGATAGTGACCTGACAAAATTTTGCAGATCTCCAAGGTAGCCACTGCATTCTTAATATCCAGACAAGGCTTTTGAGCAGAATCTCTGTGGGTATCGTCCATCCATTTCCAGCCCAAGCAAACCCTTCTTTGTTTCCAGCTCCTTGCCATACAGTGATATTAATATTCCCATTTCCACTGCAAACATTGATTCATCAGCTCAGGGTATCACAGCTGGTGCATGCACCGTGTCCTCTGTGGTGGGTGCCATAACTTGGCAATTGTTTTTTGTTTTGTTTTGTTGGGTTTTTTTGCTATTACAAACGACATTTAAAATACAGTAAAATAAATATATTCTTTCTGTTTTCTTTTCCCTATGCATAAAAAAAAAAAAGTGTGATTTTGTTAAATTCTCTTTTGCTGTGCAGCCTTTCTTTAACAGTCTTTCAAATGGAGCCCAGGGATATCCTTCACCATTTCCTCTGTTAGTTTCTTCTCACTGTAAACTTAATGGAAGCACTCAGGCTTGTAGTGAAGAGGAAACCCAGAGGCAAGTGACAGAAGCATCATAAGCTTCAGGGAGCTAGTTTAACATGGTTAATTAAAGGGGTGATCAGTTCAGGGCAGCACCAAGTGTGAAGGATTGATAGACAAATCCCTCCAGTCAGGCTCTAGATGAATGCTCTAAATCTGAGAATAGCTTCTCAACTCGTTGGAGCCTGTTCTTGTCCTTGGGGGGGAGAAAACCCCACAGCAGCAACTGCACAGCAGTTACACAGAGCAAACTCATCAAACTGCCCTTTTCTGCCTTAAATCTTGGTGCCTCAGGTGGACAGTGCATTGCACAGGTTATTTAATTAAATACCTTTGGGTTAGGGCATCAGCTTTGGTTTAGTCTCAGGTCTCACATTCAAAACAATGGGGGGAGTTGCATCTGAAATTCAACTGTCTCAGATTTAGGCCTGATCAAATTTAATGTTTTCACTGGGGAACTTAATGAAAAATCAAGAGTGTGCCAGTGAAATTTGCCATTTACAGAAGGTTAGGTAGCATAGTCAATAAAGAGGAAGATTAGAGTGTTATATGAAAAGAATTTTTATGACTTTGAGATGTAGGGTAATAAAGTTAGGTACAACTCACTTGTACAAAAATACTAACTCATATGCTCAAGGAGGAATAGAAGAATTCTGCAGTTTTGGTTTTCTTTCTGGTACAGCTCAAATGGAGAAGTTTTCTGTCCCAGTGCTATACAGAGCTTGTGTACATTCCCAAACCAAAATGTTAAGGATTTAATAAGCAGTGGTCTAGCTCAAATGCACATTTGTTATCACTGGAGATAAGCAGACTTCTGCAATAATTCGGGCATTATTTCATTGTGATGTTTGACCTGAAGGAACTGAGTGTCTGAAAGGTTGTCTGCCTCTCCTGGCTGCATTATTTGGTTTAATGAGGTACATTACCTCTTCTCCAGAACGCTGCTTCTCCGAGGCTGCTTGGGAAAAAAGAGAGAAATGACAAGGAAATCCTAGATTTCCCTGGGACTGCTACACTCTTCATCGCCTTAGGGCTGTATTTTAATGCACTTTTGAATGATCAGAAAGAAGGCTCTGCAATTGTCATTACAAAAAAGTTGTAACAGAATGACTCGAGAGCCTGGCCAAAGCCTTGGTGTTTGGAAAAGGCACTTCCAGAAAAGGAACTTCCAGAAAAGGAACTTCCAGGAAAAGCACAGGAGGTCCTGCCTGGGGTGGAGCAGAGGGGATGGAGCAGGAGACAGGGGATGCTGAAGGCTAGAGAGGAGCTTCAGGGTTTTTTTCTGAAAGGTTTCAGCTCAGCAGGGAGGGCAGAAGACGAGCAGGCTTTCAGAAACATTCTGCATTTTGGGGCCCAGCCTGTTTTCAGTGTCAGAGAGGTGAAACAATGACACTGCTGGAGGTCCAGCCTGGGCTGTGTTAAATATCTGACCAATAGCTGAGTAAATCTGAGCTCCACTGAGAATCAACAGCCCTAAATGACTTGAAATGACTTTCAGCTGGACAGATTAAAAGGACATTTCCCAGAAAGCTGGGAGTCATGCAACAGCCTGTTTTATTTCTGGATGTGTGATTATGATTGGAAGTCACTGGCTGGTGTTGGCCTTGTCATTAAAATCTGACCCTACAGTTGGAATATGGACTAATGAACTAATTCCAGACTTTATTTAAGGCTGCTTCTCATGAGAAGTTATTCCTATTTCTTCTCTCCTCGTTGCTCTCTGGAGGAAAGTAGGGTGAAGTCCTTGAACGTGGACAGATTGTGCTGAGGATGGAAGCACAGACTTGTGTCTCAGAGCACCACCTCCTATTCTGATGATTTTTCCATTTGGGCACAGACTTTTGTCTTGTTTAACTGTGTTCTCCCACAAGTACAATCCATGCTGAGTGATCTCCATTTCCTTGTCTCCTGTGTCCTGGGCACTGAAAAGCCCTGTGTGGGCTAAAAGATCCCTTCTTCCTCTGGGAGAGCAAACTGGGGCAAAAACAGGGCGCTTTGGGATTGTTAATTATTAACATTTTTAATTATTTTTTTTAATTATTTACTCTGCTTGCTGCCATAATAGCAGCAAAGTCCTTATATGGAACAGCATGGCTGGAGGGGATTTGGAATGTGCTTGGGTTTGCTTTTGAGCTTGACAGCCATTTCTCACTTCCCGTGCTAATGACAGGCAGCTAGGGAAAACCAGGAATATTAATAGACTTTGAAAGTGTTGTGTTTCTAGAGTAAAGACAGAAAAAGCCTCAGCAGGAGTAAGAAAGGAAGAGAAGTAGGGATGATTCGTGTTTCCTGGTTTCTGTTTCGTTCTCGTTTGCAGGCTTTTATTTATACTGTTCTCCTAAAAGTAAATGTAATAGAAGAAAAAGTCTCCATTGTGATTTATTCTTCCAATTTTCCGAGGCTTGTAGGATTGCACCCTCCTCCCTCTCCTCGTTGCAATAACCAGGCACAGTAAATCCAAATATACAACCTTTGGAAAGAAAGGGTTTTGCAGGGGAGAACTGAATCAACCTTTAACTTGCATGTTCAAAAAAATAAAAAACTAAAAAAAAAAACCCTCAAAGCAGAGCAGCACAGGGTAGAGAAGCTCTGGAAGTATTTGTAGTGTGTTATTGCCAGACTAGATCTGTCTGAATGTGCTGCAAACCAGACACTGGCACTTGGAGCTGATTGTTCTCTTCAGAAAGAGATGAATTTCCCTGAAACTCTTTGGAGTTTTTGGATTTTTTTTTTCTTTCACATTTTTACTTTCATCTTGGATTTTTCTTTTTTTTTGTTTTAATGTTGAACTTGTATCTGCACTTCATCTGACAGACAAGAGGCTGTAGCCCGTTTTCTGAAATGAGTGTTTGCCACTACCCAAATATGTCTTTGACAAGCCTGAGAGTTGTGTATTCATCTCATTTCTACTGCAGCACATAAATCCAGTGCTAATATTGCATTTCTCTTTTTCTCCCTTTGTTCTTTTTTCTGGGTAAAGAGAAGAATTGTTGTGTAAAGATTCGGTACAAGCATTGTAGATATTGTGATGTGATGACACTTGTCATTTTCTCAGTGAAAAAAGAAATGAAGTTAGAATCAAAATTTCTCAAAACATTTTTTTGTTCTCTTTCAGGTTGGGTAGTTTTTAGAAATGTTAATTATTTTTTTGTTTGGTACTGCTGGTGTACCAAAAGGCATTTGCTGAAAATGACTTTAATGAACAGAGCTGTGACAGGGCAGTAACTGGTCTAGATTATTTCATGGGTTCAAACTGGGAACTCCTGAAAGGCTGAGGAATGGGGGCAGGTTTTCATAACCCAGAAGTACTGTTCTGCCAAACCTGCCTGAATCTCCTTCATCTTTTCTTACAAACAGAAAATTAATATATTTACTGTTCTTCAGTGGATTTCTGTGGCCACTGATACCTACCTAGATGAGCCAATGTGTGGCTCCCTTCCCACTCAGGATTTTCTATCATTCCACAATCCACTTCAGTATTTTTTCTGGTTCCTGGACTAATAAATATGGACAAGAGATAAAAGCAAGACTGTTTACTTCATTTCTAACAATACCTGCTAATGCTTTTTCAACATAGACTGCATTCTTTCTACTGGCCTGGAATTCTTTCCCACTGGGAATTCTGTGGCACGATGCAGATGCTCTTTGAGAGACAGAGAAAAGTGGCATCTGATTTTCTGTAGAGCTTGCAGAAAGCATCAGATGCGTTGGCAAGGTCTGAAAAAAAGGTCTCTGTAGCACGTGCCATGGCTCCACTCTGAAGTTTCTGTGCACTATTGACTGGGTACAGCTTGTTGCTTTACTCTTCCAAAATAGAACCCATTTCACAGCAGGCAGGGGGGAAACACACAGATGAGGAAAAAGACTTTTTGCTGTTGGTTCTGTGTGTTTTATAAGATGTTTCCCAGGCAGGAGCTGGCTCCTCCTTGCCCTTTCTGTGGCATCCCCACCATCCCCATCCTGTCAGACACAAGGGGAGGCTGAGCCTGGCTCTGCCTTCCTGGCAGCTTCACTGCTGCTGCTGCTTTGTTTTCACTGTGCTGGGCTTTGTCTTCCAGATCAGGATTACAGTCTTGAATCATTCTTACCAGTAATGTCACAAAAATTCCGTGAGAGCCAGTAAACACGTCTCAGCTGTGGCAGCAGTGTCACACAGGAGCTGGGTGGGTTTGTGTTGATGGAGAGTGGCAGGGCAGTTACCAGGAAAACTGAGCCACTCCTTGTTCCTGCAGCCCCTCTGCTCCCCCTCCCCAAAAAGAGCAGCAAGTTGTTTGTAAATGCTGGGATTTTTCTGCACATTTTGCAAAAAACCCTGTGTGTCCTAACATGCCATTAATATTGGGAGAAGCTCAGCACTTTGCTGGATACGGTTCCCATTTCAGGCCTTTAGCCTTGGCTGCCATGCCTCTGTAACAGCAGTCGTGATCTCTTGCTGTGTTGTGTGCTTATGTACTCTTAAAAGCAGGGAAATATGTTTTACCTGGCAAAATTTTATGCCATGGCACAGTAAAATAGCCAACAGAAAAAACCCACTTAGAGTTTCTGCAGAGTGAGCCTTTGCATTGTAGTGAATCCTGCTTTGAGGGAGAGCCTGAGCAGTGTTCCAGCTGGACGAATGCAGGCAAAACTGGGTGAGGACACCTCCTAAAAATGAGTAAAGCTGCTTTTTCTGAGGTTGGTTTTTTTTTTTTATTATTCCTCATCTGCAGCTGAAATATTGTAGAAATTGAGAAAACTTTTCTAATCTTCACTCAATTACACATGTAATGTGCACTCAGTATCTATTCAGTCCTCTCCTGATCACTTTGAAAATATTTCTCATTTTTAAGCCCAAGTCCTGACATCAGTAGCAATCCACCACTAATCCAAATGCAGATTTGGTGTTACCCTGGTGTTTAGGTGTGGCAGAAGGAAAACAGCACCAGTTCACTGTCACTGAGAGTTTTCACTGCCATAATGGCTGTTAATGGAGAGGGATGGTGTTTGCACAGGTAAGGATTTGGGAGGTTAACAGCAGGAACAGGTGTGGGAACTCAGCTCCAGTCCTGAGGGTTGTGTTACCCCTGAATGGGATGGGGCTGGCAGGGAGGGCTCAGTGCCTGAGTCCCTTCCCTGCTCTGTCAGCCTGGATTTACACACCTGCTCTCTGCTACTGCACTGTAACTTCTGCAGGTTGGGGTTCTTTTATCTGCTTTGGGTTGGGTGTTTCTGGAACAGCACACTTCACACCTGAGGTGTCTCTTGTGGAGGTTTCATTTTACTCTGCAGTCCTGTGCAGGTTGCCAGAAGCAGAGTATTCTCAGGAGGGACATTCTCATCCATCTGCTCTTGTAGCTTTATTGATCCAGTCTGTCCTTCAACTAGCCTGGACATTATAACCCTTTGTGCATAATATTTCCTGACATGTTATCAGCATGGGCCACGCTTTGTAACTCTGGGACTTACTGAAAGTTATTAAATTTTGGATTTTGAGGGAAAGCCACAGCGCTCTGATGTTTTGCAGTGCAATATCAGAATTTGTACTGGAGTGTCCTTAGGCACAAGTGCAGAAGGAGCTCTGCAATGCCTGCTACCTCATCCCTTGGCCACAGAGAGCTGGGCTGTCTGCAAGCAAACCCTGCTGTGCTCTGGGGGCATTCCTCACACCCACCCTGCTCTGGGGCTGGGCTGACAGCAGCTTTTGCCCCTGAAGCACAGCAGCCATTGGAAAGCTGATTTAGGGCTGGCCTGAGGTGCACAGACCTTGCCTTGGTGCTGCTGGACAGTCTGGAGTGGCTGTGCCTGGGGTTTGCAATGAGGCAAACCAAGAAACAATCCTTCATAATCCTGGGGAGTGAAGAAGTGGAGGTCTGAAGCTGCCATTGCTCCCACCAGGACTCAATAGCTGAAGGTTATTTTGGAAAATGTTTCCATTTTATCACTGGAAATCCTTGGAAATCCTGTTCCTCACTGCCTGCCTTCCCCCAGCCCCTCCCCAGCTGAGGGACAGGCACACACCAACAGCATCCTTCAGAAGGGTTTCACCAGAATTCATTAGAGTGAAGGTTTCATTATTCTTTAAGGGTGCATTAATAAAACTGCTGTACACTTGGGTTTTTAAATACTATATGAATTATTCTGACAGTCAGTTTGCAAAGCCAACATATCAATCATTAAATTAAAAATGTAGTAATATAAATTAGTGTGATTCAGGAGCTGTAGAACATGTGGAACAGTATGCTCTCTGTTTGGAAATGAAAACAGGTCTGTCCTTCAAATGAGAAAATATGGCAAGCAGGGAGATGCAAAAAATGGCAGTGAATTTATCCAGCACTCCATAAAACCAACTGCTTCCATGTATCAGGTAGCACTCTTGTTTTGTCCAGATCCCTATTATCCTTTCTGCAAATATCACAGCAATCTTTAATGATCAAGCAAAATGTTTGTTTGCAGGCAGAGGTGCCATTTGTGAATTGCCTGACACGGTGCTTGCATCTGGGACGAGGCAGCAGCACAGAAAAATCAAAACACATCTCCCCACAATTACTGCCTTTGTTTGCTTGACAGAAGATGCAAAGGAAATTTTTTGCAAAAAGCCCACATTGCTAACTCACCACTTCTCGAAGTAATGCCTCACACAGGTTGCATCAGTGCTCTGAGCCTAATCTAGCTGGCCCTGGTGGCTCCTGGTGCTTTGGGAGAGATATTCTATCTGGTCCATTCATGTGAGCAGACAGAAATTATTTTGCCCTTAATAAATGGGAGGCACTAGATGAAGTATGCAGGACAGCTTGCTTTTTCACTTCCTTGAGCAGAAAGTTCTTTTTAAGCATCTCTTTTCCCTTGCTCTGCTGATTCTGTGAAAACTCTGTGGCTGTGAATAACATGTTGGATGTTTGAAGTAGTCCAGTGAATGTGAGATAATGAAGCTGTGGCTAAGGTGCAGGACATTTTCAATGGCAAGTTTTGCCCACGGATTTCTCTCCTTTCTGAATTCTATTTCAGCCAGGCTGGAATAAAGCAGCTTGCCTCCCATGCAGATAAAGGCCTGCCATGCATAGCTGGGCCTGATGTGCTTACCCAGGGCAGTGTGCTCCCCCCAGAGCAGTGCCAGCCCTCCCAGAGCCAGCCCTGCTGCCTGGCTGCAAGAATTGTGAGCAGCAGCAAAGTCTGCAGCAGCCCTGGCTCCCTGCAAGTGCCAGCAGCCTTCAGCCACCCTTTGGGATTTGTGCTCATCAGTGAAATTCCTGCTTAGTTCTATCACACAAGAGTGGAAGTGGAGGAAAACAGGCTTTAAAAAAATCTGTTCACAGCCAGGACAACATGTTAATGACCCACCACAGGCTCAGCAGCTGCCTGGCACCAGGAATCACCGTGGGTCTGACCTGTGCAGGTCCAGCAGTGTGTGCAGCCTTCTGAACTCAATAAAAATAGCTGCAGCCTTGAGATGTGAGATGCAAGTTATCATTGAGGCTTCCTACTAAACACAGATTTAAGATCCCTGGGTGTTTCTCAGCTCAGGTCCTTTCAGGGCTGTGATTTTTGCCAGTGAGGATTGCAGAGGTAGAAGCTGTTTGTTCTTGTTTGCTCTTTATCTGTGCTCTATAAAATGCATGAAATATCACAGTGGTGGAATAAAGGCAATAATCGTTTCTAATAATGAAGCTGTTCTGAAAGGCAAGACCTAGATTTCTCAGTGAGATAGTGTGCTGAAGTATTTGCATAGTAACTGGGCTATAATTACAGATTCATCTCCTTTATGTCTCTTAGCTCTCAGGCTTAAGTAACCAGATCTTTGGAGCAGAGGCTCTTTTCCCTGGGAGCCTGGGTGTCAGGCAGCATATGCTGAGCCTGTGTGCTCTGCTGCTCTGACTGTGAGTAATGAGTGTTGATAAACTGTTTACTGAAGCTGGCTGAAATTCAGCATTTGTGCATTGTGGGGTTTTTGATAGTTCAGAGGCATTTCCACTTTCAAGTAGTGGAATACATGTCTGGGAGTCCTCAGAAATTTTAATTTCTGGGATAAAAACCGGCTTCATTTTGAGCTTTTAAATTTGGCAGTTTTGATCCTGGCATTTTTCATCAGGTTTAAATTTTATTAATTTTATGAGATAGCAGTGCCCATTGAAAAATATACAATACAAAATAGCCAAAACTTCCTTTTTATGTTTTATTTCAGAACCATTAACATCAGCAGTCACTTGCACCTGTCTGATAAAATCTCTGCTCCTGATGGGTGTAGGATACAGCCCTGAGATCCAAAGAGCTGAGTGCTGTGGGGTACTGACACTTGCAATACTGAAAATGCCAAGCAGTGCTGCACAAATATTTTTAGTTTCTTCTTCTTGGTGTACTGGTAAATTTTTATTCCTGATAGGAAGAATCCATTAACTTTGGGCTATAGAAAATTCTGAGCAAAAGGAGTTAGGCAAAAGAGTCTTTGCTCCAACTCAAATTAAGCTCTGTCCTGGGTCTGGAGTTGCTCCTCCAGGACTGAGAGCTGGCTGAGAGCTGCAAATCCCAGAAGATGGGATTGTTTGGGGGATTTTTAGGTACAAGAGTGTTGGCAGCCTCTGTGTCACTAACTTTGTTCTCCCAGAGAAACCAACCTGCAAAGCTCCGATATTTTCCCTGCTCTGCAGAGAGATTGCTCAGAAAAGCGGGAGTAAACTTGAGAGGCAGAAATTCTGTGTCAAGGTGACTGTGAGGTTTCCTTTTAGGTGTGTGCCAGGCCACAAAAAACCTCTCTGGAGAGTTCAAGAGCGTTTTTATTTCCTTACAGTCTTCAGCTGTTTGTGCATTTGTGCAGAACTTGGTTCCAAGGGGGGCTCTCCATCCCTGCCTGTCAGTGCTTTAAGATACTCCCAGATTTAGGTGCTCCTTACACCTCAGAAGTTTGCATTTCCTCAGTTGATATAAACTCATCATTACCACAATCATAAAGGTGTAATTCTCCTGCTCTCCTCTGCCACGAGAAAACACTTTTCTCTCCTTCTCCCTGAGTCTGTAGCCAGGGCAAGCCCTCTCAGCCAAGCAGTGCCTGCTCTGCTATCGATGGCTCTGCCCTGCCTGTCACAGGCTGGATTCTCCAGGGCAGCTGAGAGGATGCTGGCAGCTCTCAATGCTCTTCTGCTCCCCTCCTGCACAGGGCCCATCCTCTCACCTGCTGTGGTTCTTGTGTTGCACCTCCAAAACTGAATCCAGCTTCGTGGTATTTTCCTCACTATAGATTTTGTGGTACCAGCTTTGATTCCATCTCCTCTGCTGTAAGATAAAATTCCCTGATGGAAGGGAACAAAGCAGCTAACCAGCCTTTCCTTAAGGGAAGATCTGAAATAAGAATAATTCCAATAAACTGAGATGTCCAATTGATATATCTGCTTGGAATTTGGCATGAAGCAGGTGGATGCATCCATCCAGTCTGTTGTGGCAGGAACAGTTTTGTCATTTGTAACAAAGGAGAATGGGGGAAAAAATGTTGAATTTCATAAGAATCATTTTAAAAAGTTGAGAGGCTTTCTGAATCACTAATTAAACAGAGTTGAAAAGCAAATGTCACAGAATCTGAGACAACATTTATACTGTTTCTGACTTTAAAGAGGTAGAGAAGAACGAACAGGAAGCTGTAGTCAAATTGGCCTGATATTGATTCTGTGTAAAATAACAAAACACTTGATTCAGGAGTTCATCAGCAAGGCTTGGCAGCTAAAAATTTCATTAACAGTAGCAGTTACTTGGAAAATACAGACCTTGTCAGAGAGACAATTAGTATTTTTTTTTTAGTAGGTTTTTTTGGGTTTTTTTTTTAAGTGGATTATGGGCAGGTTGATGAAGTCAGATTAACTGACATTGTGTGCCTGTGCTTCAGAACTTAATACTGCATGACATTTGGACTAGAAGCTTGGATTCAACTCTTTGTCTTTTAAAAACTGAGTCATTGGCAGATATCAAAATATAGCTGTGAAGAGAAAGAGATCAGTGAGCAGTGCTCTTTCTGGAGGGCCAACAAGGGGCTGAGCTGAGGTCTAACATTTAACATCACTTTCAGTGAATTTCTTTGTCCATGTAATTTTTTTGCAGAGCTTGCAGGCTTTTCAAATATTGGCAGAGTAGTAGCAAAAGAGAAGACAAATTGCTTTTATTGAGTTCTCCAGGTTTGTTAGTCAGTTGGTCTGTCTCTAATAAAAACAGTGCGAGGTAACTTGTGTGGGAGCAGCCAGTGTAGATTCAGGGCTCTGGAATTTGTAAATTCACTCCACTGAGGTTTAGGGGGCTGGCAGAAGAAAGCCCTTAAATCTGAGCTCTCAGCACAGTGCTGTGGCTGAAAGGAATCCTGATCTTCCAAGATAAATGAAGTTTATAAAGCATAAGTGGGAAAGTGAGCCTGGCTTTGGGTACAGCCTTACCAAGGCTGTCACTAGAACCTCTGTGCCCACTCCTGGCATCAGAGCTCCAAAGGGATGCAGGCACAGCAAAGAGAGTTTTTACATGGGTTAGAAACGTTCCTGGGAATGGAAGGGAAGTTTCTGTTTCGATTATCACTCAGTTAATTTAAGAAGAGGCTGAGATTACTTGGCTGTCAAGCAGATAAGAGGAGATGGAGCCGTGCCTGGACACTGTGAGCAGCTTCTCTTCCTGTCACACTCCCATGGCTCCTGCACACTGCCTGCCACCTTTACACTGAGCACATTGGCTCCCACTATTTTCTGATTATTGGACCCTGTGAGGATTTTGTCCTTTTTTTTTAGCATGGGCAGACTCCATCTGTTGGGACCATGTTGACTTTGTAGGCTCAAGGCTTGGTCTCTCCTTTGCCTACTGAGCATCATTTAAGTAAATTTAGAACTGAAATATTCTTCATTTCTGAAGACAGTGGACTGGACAGAATTGACTGACCTGAAATGCATTGAAAAGCAAACAAAACACAGGGTGTAAACCAAGCATGTGGCTCTGTGGAGGCTTGGCTTCTGTAAAACCCAGAAAGATCAGCCCAGGTAATGCACACGGGGACCTGGATGTGTGGAACTTGCAGCACTAAAAATGGATGCATTTTGTGCAGTTCAGGTTGAATCATCTGGATCCATCCCTGTGGTAAAGACATTAACTTTTATGCTCTTGTGTTTTGGATTTTGTGGTACAGGAAAGGTCAGACCAGACATTTTCAAAAGTCCTTTCTGGCTGAATTCATCTCTGGGCTTGGCGTGCTTGAACGATATGGAAGTAACAAATAATCCAGCAGGTCTTGGACTGGTTTCTTATTTACATAGCAGGGAATTCAATATAAAAGAGAACAGGTTTGAACAAGATGAAATAAACCCCTTCTCTAATACACCTGCCACACGGCTCTGTGCCACTGCAGCCTCCTTCAGATAGCCCTGAAACAGCTGAATATTATACACATAGCTGAATATTATAGCTGAATATTATATATATAGCTGAATATTACATATACATAGCTGAATATTATATAGATAGCTGAATATTATATATATATAGCTGAATATTATATAAATAGAGCTGAATATTATATATATAGGTGAATATTATATATATAGCTGAACATGAGCAGCTGAATGTCTGCAGGGCTGGGAGCTCAGATCCCCCTGGCACAGCCAGGGCTCCCTTGGAGCTGGGGGATCCCAGGGCACAGAGAATTTGGGATGGGTCAAGGGAGGGGTGAGCCTCTGATGCTCTCACCTTGCACCTGAGGATGTCAGAGCAGCTGGGCAGTGCCAGTAGAACCTTCCTGACCTCATGAGAGGAATGGAGGAACAGCAAGAAATAATCATTCAATCAGAAAAAAATCAAGGCGAGGCAGGTTCATCAGGCATTTTTCAGTGGTGTAAAAGACACGTAGCTGATTTTCCTGTGATTGAGGCAGAAGCATGAATAAAGGATGGATTTATTGCGTGTATGCAGTAGCCAGCCCACAGAGCTTTCAGTGCTTTGTGCCAGAAATGCACTTTCAAAAACCTCTCAGTAGGAACAGAGACAATAGGCAACTAAAATGGGTAAGTACTGTGCATTTCCAAAACAGTACTCAGCTCAAAGAATGGGTGCATTTACTGATAGAATACAACAGTTCCAGGGGATAAGTAAATAATAATTTTTGGGGGTTTGGAGGTTAGGGAGGGTGGGGACCAAATACAGAAATAAACTAAATATAGTGGTTATTTATATTAATAACTGGACTTGTGATAACATAGTGCTGTTAATGTGCCTCAACACAAGTTTAATGCTACAATAAAATGGTAATTCAGACAAACCCCTGCATTTTAACATTAAGGACAATGGATAAAACCCACAAAACAAGACATTTTCGAGGGAAGGCAGGGAGGCTGTAATTAGCTCCATGCAGGCAGTGCAGCAAAACAATGTGCAATAGGTGGCATTTTTATGGTTATCTTGCTTCCATCAAATACATTAAAATTTTAGCAGTATTAGAGCATGCTAATGAACTAGGTTATACTTTAAACTCTAAATTTGACTTTATTTCCATTGGTAGTTCAAATCTGAACTGGATGCACCATAGGTTTTCATGGGTTTTTTGAAGTACAACAGATATCCTCTTTATATTTTCTTCTGTGCATTTGATTTCCCTTTTTGATGTGTCTAGGGAAGATGACAAGATTAAATTCCCCTCACTGAAAGGACTCCATTGTGAATGTATTTAATTACTTTCTCCTAACTGGCCCATGTGTGCAGCTTTTCACAGCCAGGATGGTGCCATTTCAGAATGGAGCATGCTGAAACTTCCATCTCTGGCAGAACTGAGCCACATTACAAACAGCTCACCATGCAAAGGCAGATCAAAAAATTCTCCAAGCACAGCCCAAATATTTGTCTCTTAGGTTAGATCGTGCATTTTCCTTTTTTCCATGTCTGTTTGTAAAACTGAGAAAGGGACCAGCAAATGCCAGTTGCTAGGATCTGTCAGATCTTGTGTCAACACCTGTTTCCTCAGGGGAAAAAACTCAGCCACTGTAATTAGAAGCTTGGAAATTAAATATTTGCAAAGCAGTCCACTCCTACTGTTTAATTGAGGAAAGCATTCTGATCTGCAGGAACATGCCAGGGCCCTGCTCATTAGATTGTGATGCCTCCATGGGATTTGTCTTGATTACTTCAGTACTTCCTTAAAGCATTTTCCCCCTAAATATAATGGTGAGATCAGCTAAATTTCATCATGCACTATTCTCATTTCTCACAGACAGCAGAACATTCAGTCCAGGACTGTGGACCAGACAGGTGGAATATAAAAAAGGTCCCTCCCAGCAGTTTGTGGAGGATTTTATCCCAACATTCTACAAGCAAAGTTAGTTCTTGAGCTCAAGCACCAGTGACTTACCTCACACTGCCCCTGGTGTTTGTGTGGCTCCTCCCAGCCTGTGCTCACCTGGGCTCTTTGTGATGTGTGAATGTTCCCTGTGCATGCAGGAGAAACTGAAATGTTGTGTGCTTGTATCACCCCCTTCCTCCTGGCCATTCCCTGTGTCCTGTCCCTCCATGCCCTGTCTGGTGTCCCTCTGCAGCCTTCCTGCAGTGGAGCAGGGGGTGTTTCTGGGATGATGAGCCCCACAAGGGTTACCCCAAAGCCAGGGCAGACAGGCTGAGCCAGCAGCAAAGCCCTGCCCTCGGGGGCCAGTTTCACCTAATTCAGGCATATCCTCTGAGCTGATGGCTCTTGGGCTGGCTGATGGTTTTTGGGTACCTGAGCTCCAGATCTCACAAATATCGAAGTTCCTGTGCCCAGCATTCTGCAGCTCCTGGCTCAGCTCTGGGCAGGTTCCTGCATCCTTGCCTTGCTGTTCGTGTTCCTTGAGCCAGCCCCAGCCACTCCCATCCCTGCTGAGAGCAGGATGCAGAGCTGAAGGAGGGCTGCAACTGCACAGCCCCACGGCTGAGCCACTGAGCCTGCTGAATGGGAGTGCCTGCAAGGTGATGGAACCCATCCCAGGCAGTTCCTGCTCCTGATGATGGCTGGCTGGTGTTTGCAGGGCTCTGCCAGCAAAGGCACCCAAAGCCCACAAATGGAGCTGTGGCAGAGCACCTTTGGCTTCTCTCAGGAGGAGAGCACTGGATCCCAGATATCTTCTCGTGCCTGTGTGCACAGCTGTGTGCTCACTTCTGTTCTTCCCTCCCCAAGCTCTCCCTGTGTTGTGCTGCTTCAGAGGTACTTTGGAGGTGAAGCTCCCCAGACACCTCTTTTTTGGCAAAATGTGCCATGCTTGTAGTGTTTCAGCTCAGTCTCCTCCATCACCAGTTAGTCTGGTTATCTCTCCCCCAAAGTAAATTTGATAATACATTGATTTTAGAGGGCTCATACATGGAGAAAATAAATGTACAGCTTGTCTGAAGGAAGTGATTTAGCAGTGGAGCTGTATCAGTGCTGCTGTGCTGCTGCAGTCCTGTGGATAATTTCCCATGTGGATGCTTTTAATCAGGAATGAATGTGACCTACCTAGTAAAAGGCTATCTCATACCAAAATAAACATTATGGATATCTCATAAAAGATCCCCTCCAAGCTCTCTCCCAGCTGTAACTTTTTTAGCTGAAGAAGTCAGCACCCTCAGCTCCCCAGTGCTGCTGTGTGCATGGGGGCAGCTGCTCCCTGATTTCTCTGCTGTTTGTTTTCTAATGACTTCTATTAAGATAAATTTGATCAGCATGCACATTTTAAATTCTAATTTAAGCTTGCAGAATTCTGACTGTCAGAGGGGCAGGGTTAAGTGTGGGCAGGAGGGGTGGGTTTCAGCAGGCCAGCTGAGCTGAGCTCTGGCTGTACAGACAAGAAAGGGCAACGCCCTGAAATGTTCACCAAGGCTGAGGGAATTTAGTGAACTGAAAAGAAACTTTGTTCCTTTGGGAGCATCAGGTACTCTATATTAAAAAAAATAATAATAATAATTTAAAATTCTTAAAAATCTGTGTGGTAGAACCTACAAAACAGCTTTTCATCCCATCCCACTGAAAGTGAAGTGTCAAAATGAAATGCTCTTCATCAGTATTAATCTGCAACTCAGAGCTGAATTATGGTCTAAAATTTATGAGGCAGATTTTGGCCCTATCTGCTGATGGAGAGAGGAGTGAGTGTTCACTTGCCAGAAGAGTGAGTGTTCACAGTTGTTTCCTCTGTGGATTTATTCAGTACCATTTGTCATGAATTAATGATCAATTGTTAATTCAATATTCACTTTTCCAGCTGCACTGATTAGATGCAGGAATCTGAAATAATAAGTCACATGGCATTGTTTCTGTTGCCAATAAGATGAGTCTAACTTGAATAATATTTGAACAACTCAAATAATTCAAATGAGCTCATGGAAGTTGAATTTAAAATATTTCCTGTGCATCTTCACATGTACGAGCTTAAAAATTTGTTTTCTCAGATAGTCACAACTGTGCTAATATGGAGAAATAATTGTACGTGCAGTGCAAGCTAATAACTGTGCTCAATATTTTCCATTTTTCACTTTCCACCAAGAAACGTCCCACATTAAATACTTTATTTAAAATCTCCTGCTAATAAAAGCCAGGTAATTGACTCAGCAGTGACTTTTGTGATCAGCTGTTCACACGGGGGTGAGCTAAAGCAAGGCCCTGCTCCACACTGTGGGGGAGCTTTGAGATCAGGATGAAAGGCTGAGATTCTTTGTCCCAAAGAATGATCCCATGGGCTTCACTGGCAAGTGGGACTGGCACTCACCAACTGCAGCTCTGAGTGGTTTTCACTTGAAAAACTGGGGATTGAGGTCTGTCAGGCAGCTGCTGGGCCACTGCTGCTGTTGGTTTGTTGGGAGCTGGAGAAGCTTTGGGGTCTCAGAGGTGATGGAGGCAGTGCAGGGTGTGAGAGAGCTGCTGCTCTGAGCTGGGGATGCCCAGGGGACAGCACAGCCCAAGGGACAGCACAGCCCAGGGTGGGACAGAGCTCAGGGGACAGCACAGCCCAGGGGACAGCACAGCCCAGGGTGGGACAGAGCCCAGGGGACAGCACAGCCCAGGGGACAGCACAGCCCAAGGGACAGCACAGCCCAGGGTGGGACAGAGCCCAGGGTGGGACAGAGCTGCTGCTCTGAGCTGGGCATGTCGAGCCCAGGGTGAATATAGGTAAAACATAAATAAGAAACAGATGAAGATAATGCAAGAGACTGAATTACACAGTGTAATTCCCAAAACACAGCAGAACTGGAGGGGCAGCAGCTGCCTTCAAGGAAGTTTTGGCCTGTCCCATGCTGGATGTCCTGTGTGACAGAGCTGCTGGGAGCAAAGCCAAGGAGATTTCAGCTCAGGAAAGGTTCCTGCCCTCACAGACCCCATTTCTCATTTTCTGCCTCCCCTCTGTGTGCTCCAGCAGTCTGAAGTGAGAAGCCACGAGGCAGACACGTGGGTGGCAGTGGCTGCTGCCACCCTTGCACACCTCAAAAGGCCTGCTCCAGAACCAGAACCTCAGCAGTGCAGACCCAGCTGGCAGAAAGGGTGGGGTGTAAAGGGTGGCTGGGTTCCATTGGTGCCTCCCTGCCTCTGTTAAAGGCTTGAAAGCCTCAGACATCTTGCTGTGGTCTGGTGTTTTGTTGTGGAGTTGTAAATGATGGGATGGGAGGATTTTGCCACCTCCTGTACCCTGATTTGAGATGTGCTCAGAGGGTTCCCCAGGTGAACACAACCATGGCCCAGCTGCTCCTCAGGGTGCAGGGAGGGCAAGGAGGGTAATTTGGGATTTATGGTGTGCTCTGGTGAGACACCTGGATGTGCCTGAGGGTGGAAGGAAAGCAGAACCCCAAAGAGGTTGTTTCTTCCATGAGAGCTGGTGAAGTTGTTGGAAGATGCAGCCAAGCTGTCAAGAATAAAGTCTGTGTGTGGATCCTTTGTTTTCCTGGACCAGGGCTGGGCAGGGCTCTCATTTGGAGTTTGAGTTCAAAGGTCAGCCCAGCCTGTGCTTGCAGCACTGCTTGTGTTCACACCAGTTCAAGCAAAACCAGCATAAACCTAAAGTTTTGTGGACACTTTTCATATAAGCAGAGGGGAGCAGCACTGAATAAAGCCCTGTGCAGAAAATTCCTGTTAGCTCACCTTCTCCTGACTTTGAGGTACAATGCCTTGAGGTGGAACTCCATCCTGATCTTTCCTGTGCGTTACACCTGCTGCTTTCGTGTCTGATTTGGCTCTCACAAGGCTCCAGGAACTAATTTTCACCTAAGTTTTATTCAGCTCTGAGCAAAAGCTTCTGCTTTGCTAACTAGGAAAAAAAAATCCCCTCTACTTGCAAAAAAAGCAAACTATTTTCTGTTACAAATCAGTGTAAATAATGTCTGTATTCTGGAGTCTCTGGGGGGATTACAGGATTGTATCTCTCCACGGATGCTGCTCTGTCTCTATTTGCTGTATTTTGTTCTGTCATCCTGATCTCCCACATTAACACTGATGTACAGCGCACAAAGAAATGTCACTTTCTGTGACTTTTCTTGGTTCTATCTGCAGCTCCATGTGCAATTTCCCTGAATCATATCCTGCTCCATTCACATGTATGCATTTGGAGGGAAGAGTGGAAGTCACTTCAGTTGGGTGGAGTGGTATTATTCCAAATTGGATTCTCAAAGCAACTGCTTGTTTGTTTTGGGAGGATTTTTTTTGTGTTGTTGTTTTGTTGTTTTGTTGTTTTTTGGGTTTTTTTTTTCCCTCTACTGGGCTGGCAATTTTCAGACAATTTGCAGACATATGGCTCTGAAAAGAATTGTTCACACAGTTCCAGCTCATGTTGTCATTTAGTGGCTGAATTTAGTAAATGACACAATCATGTCTCACAGACTATCAGTAAAATGGCAACCACTTAGGATTATTTTGTGTATTTGGATTCAGATAATAGGGACTTTTCACAAGCTGTTCCATACAATCTCACAAGAGAACTAACCTCTGTGACATGAGAAACAGCAGTTTCATGCTGTTCTGATCTAAAATGTTGGGAAAGGAAATGCAGTCAGGTACAGCAGAGCTTCCTACAAGATACTGTGGACAGTGATTTGTGATTATTGGCATTCTTGGAAGCAATTGGCCTAAAACTTCTCTCAGCAAAGAAAACAAAAATCCACAGGCTTAGTGGAAATAGAAAAAGGAATTGAAATATAAAGAGGAAAAAAATATCTCTGAGGAAGGACAATTTCTAAAGATCTTTCATGTTTACACTTCTTTTTTCCTCACTGTGAATAGAGCAGTGTGATGCAGTAACAGCAGGGCTCATTTGAAACTTGTCTGGGAGAGTTCTGCATGTGCAGGGCTCACAGAATTTACCTTTTCAAGTAGGTTTGTTTCTTCAAGGCACCAAATTCCTGATACCTTTATTCAAGTCACTGCTCACAGAAGCTCTCTAAAATCATCAGGATCCTGGGCAGAGTTGCAGATACTGCACCTTTCAGAAGTCAAATCCACACTTGTACTGCAGAGAATTAATCTGGAGATTTTGGTCAGTAAGTGCCACATGTTCTGCACTGTTATGATAATTAAATGATATTTGGGCTATAACAAGCAAATGAGTTGCAGCTATTTAAGGAATTACTGGCACTCAGCTGGGAGCTCCATCCTCCCCCCTGCAGCTGCCCCCAGCTGATATGGGATAATTGACCATGAGTAAATTCCTGCTTTATTACAGTATAAGATTACACCTTGTACGTTAAGCCCCTTTTAATGAAGATGTTTTCAGTTTACACAGTTTGGACTGGGGATAAATGCAGATTATTTTGCCTCAGCTGACGATGGGACTATTTTCAGGCAGGGCATTTTGAAACCTGACTTGATCATTTCCTTGTCTCTGGCCATTCCTATAGAAAGTTTCTCCAGACATTTTTGCAGCACTATTACATTTGTGGCAATTATGCTGGAGCAACATGCATTTTCCTTCTTTTTTTTCCCCTCCCAATCTTTGGGGTTTTTGTTTTTTTCTTCAGCTAAAAACCTCATAATTAGCTGTTTATCCAAGAGTCATGGAGTCATTTAGTTGGAAAAGGCTTCTGAGATGGAGTCCAACCACTGACCCAGCTCTGCCAAGCCCACCACTAAACCATGTCCCCAAGTGCCACATCTGCATCCCTTTAACTCCCTTCAGGGATGGTGAAGCCACCACTGCCCTGGGCACTGCTCAACCTCTCCACCAGTGCTGGGTGTGCCAGTGCTTCTGGCAGGAGCAGCTGGGCTGTCCTGGAGCAGTGACACCTTCTGCCACGAGTGTAAAGTCAGTGTTGTGCCCACAGCCTGGAGGCTGGCTCACCTTCTGCTCAGCACACACAAATTCCTGTCAGAGCTGTCTCTTCTGCAGGAGTGAGGCTGGGTGGGAGCAGCACCAGAGTAAATTGGATGCATCAGCATCCTGCTGCCTGCCTTTGTGAGCCTTCAGGAAGGTGAATGGCAGCAGGTCAGAGAGCTGAGCTGGCCTGGCAGCTGGGGCAGCTCTAACACTGGGTTTCAGGGCTTCAAAGCAGCTCCTTGTCCTCACAGAGCCCCCAAAGATCCCACAGCCAACCCAGCAGCTGGCTGTGCGTGCCCAGTGTCCTGCTGTTTGTGTCTGAGCCTTCCCCAGTATAAACAGTTTGAAGAAGGTCAGGAAATGTCTCCAAGAATTGTAATAACAACTCACGATTTCATAACTCTCTGCTGGTTTTGTTGTCATCTATACGAAATGTCTGTGCCTGCCTGCCAATTTATTTATGTAATTCTTGCTGCAGACATAGAATTTTGAACCAAATCAGTGTCCTTGTTCTGTTGTGCTTTAATTTACCTGTCACTTAACTGACACTGCAGCTTGATATTTTATGTATCTAGTCATTTTCCAGGTTTCACCAAATTTGTTGTTCCAGAAGCACTGCACTTGGAGTATCACACCTCAAATATGTTTGCTTTGTGGTTTACAGTCATAGCATGTTTACTAATGCTTATACAGGGAAATAATCAGCTCTTGTCTTCTTTATATTTCCTTTATATTCCTCTTCCTTTATATTTCCACTTGCTTTTTCCCTATTTAGAAAGTTTTTGCACACTTACAGAGATTATGGGACTGATTTCCCTGCAAGGTTTGCTCAGTGCTATGTGTGTGCAATACTCTGGAGTAAATTGGAATGCTTTCAGCAGAGGAGTGAGCTGTTGGACTCAGGATCTGCCCTTCATTTTAGGGGAATAGATTTGTACTTGACAGTCTCAATCCTCGTATTTTTTTATGTGTGTGCAGGTGAAATGAGGTATCAGTCATCCCAATTAAATCCCACATGTGGAATCACCCATTTAAGACAGCGGCGATTTTATTTGTCCTATCAAACAGGCAGTTTAATCTCCTGTGGCTAATGAGCCCAAGCTCTCCTCAGGTTTTCAGAGGCAGGAGTGTCTGGGAATGGTGCTGCTCTTCAGAGGCCAGGCTGGGAGCAGGGGCAGGAGGAGTTTGGGAGGTCAGCAAGGAGGGATGCAGAGGGGCTGGGAGGATGAACCCCTGGCAGAGATGGGAGCAGCTCTGCCAAAAAGCAGCTCTGCCAAAAAGCAGCTGGCAGCAAGCTGAGCTGGAGCCAGCAGCAGAGCCTGGGGACAGGGACAGGGCACAGCCAGGTGAGGAGAGGGAGCAGCACCTCTCCTGGGATGTTGGGAGACACAACCAGGTTGCTGCCCCAGCTCGGTCCCCACCCCTGCAGACACCCAGGAGAAATAAAATGTGGTTTTTTATTTTTAAATTTTTTTTATTTATTTATTATTTTTGAATATGTTTATAAAAAGCCCCAGCAGGGCTGTGAGCTTGTTTAGACTGGAGCATGCAGGGTAGGCACAGGGGGCCACGAGCATCCCGTCAGTGCTGCAGTGGGAGGATGAGAGACAGTGGGCAGAGCAGCTCTTGCTGGGTGGAAGCAACGTCTTTTTTGACATTTGTTGCTTTTCTTTTTCTTTTTTCACCCCTGGAACTGTCAAACAGAAGCAGGCTGAGCAGAGAGGCTGGATTGGCTCCATCCTGAGTGGTTTTCATGGCATGAGTGGGTGAATGCTGGGTGATCCGGGCTGATCCCATGGCTCTGCTCTGAACAGGAGTTTTTGCTCCAGTCTGCATCTAGCCTGGATTTTTCTGTGGCACTGTGAAATATAACTCCCACTTAAAAAAACCTAAACACAACGAGAAAACAAACCAAAAAATCTCATTAAATATTCCTAGGGAAAAAAAGATACAAAAATATATACATGTAGTGAGAAATGCAGAGTCCATAATTCTTGTAGCAGAAATGTATCACCTTACAGCATATCAAAAGAAGAACATCTGAAGTCCATTTAGGCTCTCAAAATAAAGATAAGTTGCATTTCAATGACCAATATGTGTTCAGATAAAATGAATTATTTATGCACAGATTTCTTTTACACTTAGTAAAATGATTCCTTAGGAAAAATATTGAAAAAAATTTAAAACATACAGAAAATCCCCATGAACTTGATGATGCTTTTACTTATTTTTATAGGATACTTTGAAAGTCTTTATAGGGTTTTAGAAGTGCAGATGTTTCTAATAAATACATACAGTATAAATTCATTGGGTGCTGTTGTATTTGAGCAAAAGAGATAAAAAGGAGTGAGGCAGCCATGCTGTGGATATCAGGAATGAGCCCAAGACAGAGCAGTGTGGTTGTAGAGGTTGACAAAAACACCTTTTCCAAAATGACACTGCCCAAAGCCCAGGCAGGGCTGGGGTGGGTTGTGGGGGAGATCACCCCAAGCAGGGAAATGTTTGAGCTGGGCTTTGTCTCTGGTGTTTGCACAGGACTGAGTTCCACTGAGATTCTTCAACACACCCAGACTCACCATTAGACCACATAAAGAGCCAAATTTTTCAGGTTTGGAAGAATAATGACTTCAAACAAAAGGATTATGATGTATGGGATGAGGTGCTACCCAGAGTAATTATTTCCCACGTAGGATCCATTTCCCCTTCTGCTTTGGAGCAGAGGCGTGCAGGTCCTGCTCTGCATTAACATGAATATTTGGGTGCAATCACATTTCCAGGAATCATGTCTTAACAGGCAGAAAAGCAAACCAAGTGCATTTTACAAGATAAAAGTCTTCTGACTTGTCAATGTTATTTTCACATATATTCAATAATTACAATATTTCCATTAACTGTAAGCTACTGCACTGTGATACATTCTTTCTAAAAGTGCATCAAAAAATACATTTCACAATTTGTATGCATACCACTTGTTCCCAACAATAACAAAACCACAGGAGAAATTGTCACTTCATGTGCAATTTCTGTCCCAAAAATTTTAAGCCAGTCTTCCATCATCTTCTTTTTATTTTTTCCTGCAGCTTTGAAATCTGTGATAGGTTCACCTTGAGTGCTCTCTCCTGTCTTAACAGCTGATGCTTAACCTTTGTTCCAGATGACTATTCAGTGTCTAATTAGCTTGGTCTTTAAAATAGAAAAAAACAACTCTATCCAGCATGTTATAAAATCCCTCCTACTCCCTCACCATTCTTTCTCCCCAGCTTCCTCATTTTGGTCTCTGAAATTATTCTGTATTACTCCCTCTTTTGTATTATCCCTTGCAGAATCCTTTCTGATCTCCTGGTTACCACAATTTTCTTTGTTACTTTATTATACACATGATTATCTTTTCCTGCAATTACAATATCTGGGCTTCTTCTGCTGCTGCTTTCTGTGATTGAGTATCACACTTCTCATTTGTAAGCCCTGGTAATTACCAACCATTCCAGAGTGTTTCATTTGCTCCCTAATTTTGTTGACTGCTTTTGCAGCAATGCAGAGAGCTCCTGTTTGCTCTCACTTCATTAGTCCTGAGACCTTTCCAGTTGTGAAATCTGTTATTTGTGCCCTGTGATTTGTATTCCTTAAAGGCTCCTTGCTCCTGCTGTTGTCACCCCTTCCCTCTCACAGTCCACAATCCCAGCACCCAACTTCTCTGGTTTTTGGGTGATGTGATGGGGACCTGCAGGTCAGATGGGATTTGGGCAGCTGCCATTCCTTGCTGGCCATGCACAGTGTTCTCTTTTGATTTTATTTTACCTTGCCTTCGTGCTCTTTAGATAAATTTGAATTTGTGAGCTGGGAGGAAGAACCTCAGAGTCTTGTCTAGTGATGACTTGTGCAATGTTCCTTTTCCTTTTTCCTGAAGCAAAAGCTTGAACCAAGCAAACTCAAGGCTGTTTCTCTGTCATATTCTAAATTCAGGGTTTATTTCCTTGATAGGCTACATGCTGTAGATAGTCCTGGAACCACTGCTTGGCTTTGTGCTGTTGCTCTCCTTATAAAGGTTTTGGAATGGAAGCAGCAGATTCAGAAGAAGATAAACAAAGGCTCAGACCTTGCCATGGGCTTATTGATTGTTTAAAATGGGAAGAGGTCATCTGTTTTAAGATTCAAGAACTTCTTTGACTAGACTTTTACTGCTCATGGTAGCCTTGTGTTTGTTTCAAGAATGAGTCAGTTTAAAAGATTTTTCTTCTTTTTGTCTTGTGCATATGCAGGAAAGGAAAAGGGATACTCAGTCCTCACCTGGCCCAGGTATATATATTGTTTTTTTGTTTGCAAGGACCTCTTGTTTCCCTGAGCCATTTTCCCAATGGATATTTTCAGCCTCTCTTCTTTACTTACATTCTCTCTTCTAAAAAAGAAATTCATGAAGGGTTGAAATTTCAAATTCCCAATAATCAAGTGGGTTTGAAAATAGAGAAGAATCAGATTTATTTTCTGGTGGGTCATTTCTCTTGGCTGTGCATCATTTTTTTAGCTCCTTTAGTGACTGCATAGTACAAAACCACAAAATAACAAAAATTCCTACTTAAAGTGTCATTGTCTTCCATTAATCACTAAAGTAATCAACTCTTTTGATAGATGAAATGTGTTATGTTCTGCTAGGCCCTTGGTAGAGCCAGTGGAAACCCATCCAAATCTCTTGATCTTGTGTCAGTGAACCCCATTTCCACCCCATGCTCCTTTGAGTGCTCTCAGATTTCTGTGGGGTGTGAGGTACCCAGGGAGATTTTTGTTCCTTACAGCCCCCCTGGAGTGAAGCTCACAAACAGAGAGGTTTTGGGCTGCCCACAGCTCAGTTTGTGCCTACTTAGCGTTTTTCTAGGTAGGTTTTTTTTTTGTGCTTATTACAGCAACCTTTGCT
Source organism: Alethe castanea (assembly GCA_024734035.1). NCBI lineage: Eukaryota > Metazoa > Chordata > Aves > Passeriformes > Muscicapidae > Alethe > Alethe castanea. The sequence continues at coordinate 18,262,797 of JANRGV010000023.1, forward strand.
CAATTTTCCAGCTGTCATAATCCATTTTTTTTTAGTATGTCTGGAAGTATTTTTTTTTAATTTAATGCATAAACATTTACAGTTCTCTGTAGTATGTTTCTTGTTTGGTTCATAACTCAGTGGTTGGCAAAACCAGTAGTTTCAGTGGCCTGAACAATGATAAACCATCAGAAACTTGCAGTGTGGCAGTTATTTTCCATGAATTAGTAAGTGAGCACAGAGTGGGAGAGGATGCTCATCTATTATCTGCCTTGTGCTGCTGCAAGTCAGCCTGCTTGGTACAGCTCCCATCTCCTGAAATATTGTTATTCTGCTGCTACCCTGTCTGATTCTTCTCTTCTTCCCTGTGCATAATTATCTCATAGCATCCAGCATTCCATCTCCTGGCTCTTTCTTGCATGCAGAACATGTTTCCCACAATCTGTTCCCTTCTCCCCGAGTGTCTTTCTTAAAGGAATCAGTTTGCACTGACACAGAGCAGACAGTGGCAGAGTCCTGCTGGGTGCCCTCGCCATAACCTGATTTCCTCCCTATTTGTTCCATGGGAAATGGTTACCTGCAGTGTTTAAACACACTTTTAGACTGCTGATTCAGAGCTAAACAACTTTCAAACCATGCAGGAATGAGATTTGCGGGCCCATTTGGAACGTTAAGGCTTTTGCTGAGAGCGTTTTCAGACAGCAGCAGTCGCAGTTATTCTTCCAGAGTGGCAGAAAGTTTGGAGCAGAGAAATTAAATTCTTGGTTCCCCTGGTCCTGCCTTAGCATTGCCTCTGTGTGGATGCTCAAATTGAAATAATTATGCCTCTGTCTCCTGCCAGTTGTCTATTTTTTCAAGCTTCTGTGTATTTTTCTTGACCAGATGGTTTCAGATATTAATTTCAAATAATTCTCAGGGTCTGGACACCTCAGTGGTTTATGCAGGAACTGGGGAGCAGCTGACAGTTCTGGGTCTAGCTCAGGTAGGCAAAAGTCTTTCTTCATAAAGAAGGCAAACAAATAAGGAAAAGGCCCCCTGCTAACTGGCATTTAGCAGCCTGTGAGAAATTATTTCAGACTTCCTTAGTCAATCCTGAAAGAAATACCCAAGTGATTTGCTGTTTATATTAATCTGCATTTAGGTTAACAGTCACTTCAGGATTTTTCCTTTTTTTTTTGCAAACCTGGTGTGCTGTGGTCTTTGAAATAACAGTTAGTTCATCCCACCATAGAGTAGGGCTGCACTACAGAGCTGTAATAAATTATTTTAATAATTTAATTTAAGATTTTGAAATATCTCAGGATGAAAGGTATGACATAAAATATTGTGTGCTTTTATAAATCTTACCTGCTGCAGCTGGAGTATCACAGGAACCTCTTGAAAACCAGCAGAGTTCAGTTAGGTGTAAGAGCTTTAGGAATGTGTCATTTTGGCAGGATAAATAGATTGCAAGTCCTAACTCACAACAGTGGTGAGCTCTTCTCTGGTTTTGGATTATTTAATGAGTGTATTTGGCTAATTAGTGATCTCAGGACTGCGCTCCTTGTTCAGGGTGTAAATTCCCATCAGGAATGACTCCTGTCAATAATCCACTTTGGAAGGAGGCACTCACACATTACCGAGGCTCCATGGCCCTGCCAGCTTTGTCCTGTTCCAATCCCCACAAGCACAGCAGGAGTCAAAGAGGATCCAAACCCAAAAAGACAGAGAGCAGCAGAGTCACAGCCCTCCTTTAATGCTGCAGAACAGATTCTTACCTGTTGACCTGTTTGTTCAGCTTCATCCAGTGAGGTATTAGAGCTTTATTTCAAGGGGGCTATTTATCAGAACTGATGGGCTCTGTAATCCATCCTGTTCTCAGCATCCTGACATTGCAGTGCCTTCCTCGGATTCCCACTGCTTGTTTGTCACTCATGTGGGATTTTGGCTCTGCTCCTCACAGCCATCAGCCCTTCTGCTGCTATTTATTTAACTTCTCCATTATTTCCTTACGCTGCCCACCAATTTTCCTGTGCTTTTTTTTTTTTTTTTTTTTTTTTTTGGAGAAGGGGGGGAAAAGCTCATAAAGTCAACACAGAACATACTGGAACCAGAAAGACCCATCTACCCTTTTGTTTGCAGCAAATTCCTCCCAGCAGGTCTTGTTAACTTGATCTTCTGTCACCGCTGCGTGCTGCTGCTCGCTCCCGGCCCGTGAGCGGCCGTCCCTGGGCACAGCCAAAGCACACATCCCCAGCCAGGCCTTTTTGGGGCTGCTCAGCCTTTCAGAGTTTGGCTCAGCTCTTCCTCCCCACGAAGGCTTCCAGCTCTAATTAGGACTATCCACACTGCTGCTCCAGACTGCAGAGCAGAACGGAGAAATGGGGGGAGGAAACAAAGGGCACGGCGAAATAAAATCCCTGCTTCCTTCCCTCTCTTTATTGGAATCCATTAAATTTGCAGTGTTTTCAGAGCCTTCACTGTATTTTGGTGCTCTCTTTCAGGTTCTAGGCCTCTCTGTGCTTTTACTGCCTTTCAGAAAATTGAATTCCTGGAAGGAATTTTTGATAGCACGAAAAGCACCCACAGAGGGAATGGGTTTGTGCATCTGTTCTCTACCTCACATGCACTGAAAGGCAGACAGCTCCTCTCTTTGAAAAGCTGCTTTTTCAGATGAGTTTCACACTAAACTCTGCATCTCCTGTAGTGAATATTAGTACAAATACCTGGATTATTTTGTGCAGGCATTCCATCAGTGGTACATTGTGTGCCTTGGGGAGGAGCAGGGGTGCAGCTGCTGTGCAATCCAGGCACCTCCACAACACACAGAAACTTAATTTAGGGTTGTTGAGCTCTGCAGCCATTCACAGGGAAGATGTGCTATTCCTGTAATACCCAGCAGAAATACCAGCATTGTTCACCTGTGACAAAGGGGTTTTGAGGAGCTGAGGATGGATTCTGGATGGGAAGAAGCAGATGGGCATGAGAATGGAATGGATGGGAAACTTTTCTTCAATTCTTCTGCTCATTTACACATGAAGAACAGGGATTTCTCAATGCAGATTACTGGAATAACCTTACAGAGAATGATATAAAAGTTTACAAGTGATATATTTGGGTTAAATTGTGTCTCTCACTAAGGTGTATCTGAGTCCCCCTCCCCGAGTTTTTTATGTTTGCCTTGGATTACATATAATAGTCTCAACATTCAGGATTTGGCCATTTGTGGCTGTAAATTGATCCAGATGGATCCTTCCAAATGGTACCAAATTTTACCTGCTGGACTTTGAAAGGTATTGTGCTGCTGGTATAAAAATCTCCCTGCTAAAAAAGCATAAGTGCTGAAAGGAGGGGTGAGCAAATACTCAGGAGATGATCATATTCAGAGTCTGTCTGCAAAAACAGAGTGGAGGAAAAAAACTCCTGTGGTAAAAAACGAAGGATATTTCAGACGTCTGTGAGATTGTTTATTGCCTGTAAGTTCTGTAGAGGTGTTCCTATGGACTCAGGAAATGATTTATAAATTAGAACTGTATTTTTGCCTTGGGAAACTCAATCTGGCAAAACGCTCAGCAGAGCAGAGAGATTATAAAGAATGCTAACTAATCAGTTATTTACTGGAATTTTAGAATTCTGTCCTTTTTATTCCTTGGAACTTTGGACACAAATAATTTAGATATAGTTTCACTTTCTTGTTTTGATATGGGCTAATTCACCCCTGAGGTATTCCCTCACATTTATTTTATGCAGGATAATAACACATTGCCAGGGCTTATAGCAGGCCCTACAAGTAAAGGAGTTTGAGTCAGATCTAGAAGAATTGGAAATTAGTTTTTCACATCTGCAATGTAAACCCATTCCTGGACAGTGGAGAATTCCCTGCTTTGGAAATCCTCGAGCACACAGCTGAGTATGGCCCTGTCTCAGCCTAATTCCATTTCAGATCCATATCCTGTGGGATGCAGCAGCTAGGACAAATTTTGCTCATCCCAGTCCCAGCAGTCTCCCTCTGAGCACACCAAAAGTACACAGAACTTACAGATGAAATGCCAGGACTAAACTTTGAAATGCGAATAAATAAAAATAAAGCCTAGCGCCGAACATAAATAAAATAATAGACAAAACTAAGTAAAAATAGACTTCAAAAACGTGTCAGAGAATACTCTGGTGTTATGCAGTTATCTGGGGATCTAACACATTTTGACAGAGTGTATCAGTCTGTGTACTCAAAGCCAAACATTTTATTAAAACAAAATATATCAGTTTTTAAAACAAGCTATGTATTCTGTTCCCCAAAGCACCCTTTGAGAAAGATGTTGTTTGAGCAAGAATTTCTCTGCAAGTTGATGAATGATTGGAGTTAATAAAGTGGAAATACAATTTTCAACAGGTTGGGCTTAGTTTGATCATCAGTGCACTCCAGTGCACCCCTTTTATAATGATGCATCTATCTCCATGTGTCAAATAAATCCATATTTGTGCATTATCAAGTGCTGTGTGCTGGGCTTAATGAAGTATCAGAGTAGTATTTCTGTATATATGTAATTTTATTTTCTGGAAATCACAGAAAAAAGCTCTCAAATTGTCTGTACAGAGCCAAGCTTTCTGAGCAGCTCCCAAGATTTGTTTTCCTGGAGGAAAACAGAGGAGTTCCCAAGCAGGGGAATATTCCACATTGCCAGGCTCTGACAAAGCAAGTGCTGCCTGTGTGTTTGTCTGAGCAAGGAGAGCAAATCATGGAATTGTTTGGGTTGGAAGGACCTGAAAGGGACTTTGTTGTGCTGCAGGATAATTCATCCTGGAGGGATTGATCCCATCCCAGCCCTTGCACTGGGGCAGAGCCTTGTGCAGCCTGGAGCCCTCCCAGGGATGAGGAGCCCGTGCTTTGCTTTTAGGTGTGAATGTCTCTATAAAACACACCATGGAAACCCAAATATTCCTCCTTGCCCTCTGTGCTTCCTGCTGCTGAGGTCTCCATGAGTGTGTGTGTGCTGATTCTCAGGTCTTTGCTGGTTCTGAGCTCAAAATATCACAACTCCTGCTGCTTTCTCCAGCAGCCCTTCCCCAAGTGCTCATGGCACCCCCTGCACTGGGACCCCAGGCTGTGCAGGAGCTTCTCACACAGGACACAGCAACTAGAGGCTGGGAACTAATCAGGAAAAGGCATTTGGGCCAAATCTGGTACCAAAACAACTGGAACTGTGGCTTGAAATAGTCTGGGCTGGTGCTGGAGAGACAGGTACCATGTTCCTGAGCAATAAGCAGCTCTCAGGGGGGAAATGCCAGCCAAGCAAGTCACAGAAACATCCTGAGCCCTTTTAGACTTTTTGTTGCTGCCGTTGGTGCTGCACAGTGAAAACAGGATTTGGACTGGAATAATCCTTAGGCAGTTGTAGTGATGGATCTGTTCAGAATCTTCACTGCAAAGCAGCAGTGACTGATTGCAGGTGGGCTTGGCTGGGACTTTGCCTCAGAAACACCCAAACACATTCTTTTGGGAAATAAGCAGGTAGGGCAGGACTGACTGTGTCAGTGAGGTTCAAATCAGCACCTTCTCTAAGTAAACTATTCCATTTATAGGCACGGAAAACAAACTTTTGCAAGCAAGATACACATCTGAAATATTGCTTTTGTGTTTGACCTCTAGAACTTCCCCCCCTTTTACTTTGGGGCCTGTGATTATCTCTCCATGGTGTTTGATATAACACCATGGTCTGCAGCAACTGCTGCAGATGCATTTCCCCAGTGTTAATTTTACTGTATAAAATAAGCTCTGGCAATGTGGTGACTAGTTAATTGAACTATATAACCCTTTCTGGAATTTGTGACTCCAAGCCACCGAACAATATAATTCATCTCAGTTTTTATTAAAGTCCTAGTGAAATGGTGGGGCTGTAGTGGTGCATTAGAATGCAGAGAGTATGGTGTGTTACCAAGAAAGCCACCTCTCCAGTGGGCCTTTAATAAAATAAATGTTTTCTGATGGTGCAGCACTTATTTTTAGTTTGTTCCTGTTTCAGCTCAGAAATATTGCATCTAGAACAATTCAAGGAACTGTAAAATGTGTTTGAGGAGGAGGAGATGGAGGAGAAGAGAAAAGGTCACAAAGAGATTTAAATGTTAAAGTAAAAATTTAGAAATCAACATGATTGTTGCATTGCACGACATTGTGATCGGTAGAGTACAGTGGAAATACTGAATTTAGAAAGAATAAGCTGCCTAACAGCATGCTCCCAAACCATTTGTTATTTCCTAATTAAAGCTTGTGAAAGGGCAGTTGATACATGACTATAATAAGCTCAGTGTGGGAGATGTCAGAGCGTAAATCAGACTCTTTACAGCACTGGAGCTTTAAACATCTCTAATGACAAGTGCTGCTAGGTAGATGATACAAAAAGACTGTTTTGACAACATGATTGATTGAGATCTTGAAATATATAAGCAAACAAAAAGTGTGAATTCAGCAGGAAACGAAACCTGTACCACATATAAAGAGAGTGAGGGGAAGCTTGTGGCAAAGAAAGTTTAAAGCCTTACTTGAAAGGAAAAAGTCATGCTTAAGCAAAGAAGCCTTTGCTTAAGTCAGGATTTTCCTTAAACCTCTCCACTCTCACTGCACCTCTCAACACCCCCTGCACTTCCTCAGGTGTCTCTGTCCTCTGCTGTCCCTGCCCAGCCTCCTGCACTGGGCAATCTGAGAGCATTTCACCTCCTTTGGGAGCATGGAGCCGTTTGCAGGAGAGCACTGAAGTCATTGGTACTGCTTGTTCACGTTTAAATTTTGTACCATCCATGCTCACAGGTAGGACTTTTAGATGCTTCCCTTCCTGGCCAGCCTGTGATTTCCAGCTGATTGAAATGGGAGCACAAATAGGTCAATGTTAAATGCTTTTCCATGTACTCCCTCCTGTGCAGACGTGGCCAAGGACATTCTGTGTCAAGCTGCTTAGTCCAGCACGTGGATCCAAAATGTCACTGGGGACAGGGGGGCAGGAGCAGGACATTTTAGATTACTCCCAGTTTCATTTTGACCTTTGAAGGATTGGAGAAGCAGGCCCAGCAGGGTGATTGGGTTCTCTGCACTCTCCTCTCTTGGCACATTAGTAAAATCCCCGTGTAGTTAGCAGGGAGCTCTGTCCATGGGGGCTGTGTGTGGGATCCTGTGAAGGTTGCTGTGCTCCCCTGTGCTCTGTTTGCCCCTTCAGCATCTGCTTTGTCTTTATCCCACTGATGTGTTTGGTGATCTCAGCAGAACCTGTTTTCCTGCCTTTGCTGGGTTCCAGTGGTTTGTGATGGCCAGGGCAGATCGTTGGGTGCCAGAAGTGTGCCTCTCACTACACCAGAGCATGGCCTGACAGCCCAGGAATGAACAGAAACCTTTTCTGCAGAACAAAACCAGAATTTGGCTGTTGGATGCAAGGCTTTCCTCACCTGTGTCTGTCACATCAGCTACAAGGCACTGGCAAAGTTCTTGTCAGGCATTTCATGTTTGATATTGGGATTTTTATTCTTTACCCTCCTAACATCTTCTTTTCTGCTGACCTAGAACCTAGAATTTCAAAGATAGTAAGGGATGGATTTGTTCTTATGTAGGATGGGTCCAAATCCAGAACTTTTGAGTTTACAGGAACTTTACATGGGTAAAGCTCTGAAAACACATTTTGTGGACTAGATCTCTCTGGAAACCTCTCTAAGATTCTCCTCAACTGCTCCTGAATTCAACCCTGTGTGTCTTAGGCTTGGAAGAATGCTGCCCACTGTGGCTGTTAGAAAGGGGAATATTCAGGCAGAGAGGAGAAACTGGCAGTACCTGGCTTCCCCAAGGGTTTATTTGTCAACCTGCTTCTTTTTCCCCAATGCTGATGTTTTATTTGCATGTACAAAAGGATAGAAGAATAGAAGTTATGCAAATCTAGATTTATTTAAAGGCTGTGACTGAAATACCAAATTGATAAGATCTTATCAGCATTTCCATTGCCACAGTATCTGATCATTCCCTTCCTGCTGCCCTCCCACAGTACAGAATCAAGGAATCATTCACTGAAATAAAGGTGAGCAATTTTATATTAGAAAATTGCTTGTTTATGCAATAATTAAAATCTGGAGTTAGCTGAAACAAATGATCATGAAGGCAAACATTGTCAGGGTTTTGGAAAGGAGGGGTTTTTTACATCTATGTCCAGCCTAGAATAACCACAGGAATAAAATACTGCAGGTGACCAGGGTCAAGGTGGAATTAATAACCACCCATGAGCTGTAGAGCTCTGTCTGGCTCTGGCTGTGTATGATGGATGTTTGGTGAGTTTGGTTCTGCCTTTTTCAGATCCCTGTGTCCATAAAAATCAGTGACTGGGTGCTGCCTGTGGCACCTGCTGGCTCCTGAAGGTCTGAGAGCTTTGAGGCTGAGGCAGGAGGGGGGAAGAACAGGGGAAAAGCTCTTTGGTTTTTCCTTGCAGCTGTTTTCCTGTCCTGTTTGACTAATGCAGACCCACACATCAAAGTGGCACAAGTGTGGTCCCCAAATCACATATTTGAGAGCTCTGGACAGTGTTCAGGGAGGTCAGCAGGCACAGGATGAGAACTCCAGGTCACTGAGACCTCAGAGGTGTTTTGTAGGAGGAGGTAACAGGATGGAGAAGAGTTTCATAGCAACCTTTGAAGTTCCACTTCCAACAGCTGAATGAGCTTGCTTGGTTTTGATTTCCTTTTCTCTCTTCCTCCCCCACGACCCCCTCGCATCCCCAGCCCCAGAATTGCAGTAGCTCTGGGAAAGGCAGCCTGGTCAAACAATGAGCAGAAGCTCCAGAGACTGAGAGGTACAAAAGGGGCATTGAACTGCCTGGGTTCTTTGGAAGGACTGTGTTAGTTCCAGATTAAAACCTGCCAAACGCTCCCCACTGCTTCACAGGCTGGCTGGAGCAGCTTCTGCACACCTCTGGCGATCTTCGCTTCGCATCTGTGCCTGGATCCCTTCAGCTGCTGAGTTTAGTAAAAAGAGAAGTTGCTGAAGAGTTGGTAACTCCTTTTAACCTTCTGTGAGATAATGGCTGTGGGGTGTCCCAAAGCACCTAGATTGTCCTTCAGATACTGGTAATGTTAGGAAAATAGGATTTTCATTAACTGCAGCCGCTGATTTTTCCTTTCAAGAGGGAAGCCTTTTTCGTGCTGTGTCATTGTTATTATTAAAGGTTTGACTGTCCTGCACAGTGTATGGCAATAATGTCTCAGTGGAGAAAGAGTCTGCTTTTCTGCTGCAATATCACTATGTTCATCCAAGAATTTTTTTTTTCTTTCTACCTCCTGTTCTTTTGCCATTGCTTGCCAGTATTCATAAATATGTGTTATCAGCTGAACCTCTCCAAATTTCCCTGGCAGAATGTGCCTTTCTTTTCCAAAGGTCTCTATTTAATATGAACTGCTCCAATCATTTCTAGCACCTGTTCTCTGGTTACATGGTGCATCAACAGCAATTTTAGAATTCTTCAGCTCCGTGACAGCTTGAAATTGTCATTTCTTTATGAACACTAGATGCACTGAAATCATGTTAGTGCAGTTGTCATTTTCCTTTGTACTCAAACATTAGATATGTTTTTGTGAGTTTAGATGGGTGCTGAGCAGTTTCTCAGGAAATGAGAAGGGGTCTTTAGCCCAGGGTGTTTTTCAGTGGTGATCCATAGCAAGGAGAATGCTTTTTGAAGTGGCAGATATGGACATTTCAGCTTAGGACACAGACCATGCTGCCACATGAAGGACTTTTTGAAGCACTTAACTTCATTATAATAAGTGGAATAACATTATCTTTACTAGCAGGGATTGAAAACAAATAATAGTGGTGGGTGGGGGTTTTTTTTGTTTGTTTGTTTAATATATAGCACTAAGGAGAGAGAGAGATTTTAGCTCAAAACTGTAATGGAGTTATAAAATATGTGCTATTCAGCACAGGTAACATTCAAATAATTCTATTGTTTTAACATTCATGTTAGGAGTAGGTTAATTTAGTCGGATGGGTGAAGTGTCTGTGTTCTCATGGTTCCAGGGTGAGTGAGTGCCAGCATCTCCGTGGTTTAGATGGCTCAAAGCTTCAGGTATTGATTTTATATCCAAATGTTCATTCTACATGGTGCTGGAAGGGGCTTTGTTTGATTTTAGCTGTTTGTGTCAGTAGCTGAGAGAGTTCCCCAAACTGTCCATCCACAGTTATATAAGAAGTGCAGAATATTAATTTGCATTGACTGCTGGGCAGGTGCTATCACCATGAGCAGTTACTTTATGTTTGAATTAATTCATTTCCCTCTCAGTCTCAAGGCTGTCTCTAGCACAGCCAAACAGAACCCAAAAATACCCTAAGAAGCCATTTCTTCAGTTTCTTTAGCAGACAGTTCAGCTCTTAATTGGTAAACCCTCACAGTTGGGTTGTGGGGGCACTTGTGCTGGGGTGCTAATGAGAGACAGCCAGTTCCTGTGTTTGCAGTGAAATTACTCTGCCTCTGGTCCTCTCCCAACTCCTCTGACATGCATGACTGACACAGTCAATACCCAGAAAAATCCTGAATAACCATCTCTTTTCCTGGCCTGTCATGCAGCTTCTTGAACCATCACTTTGAAATCCTGGTTGCTATTTTGTCACTATCTGAACGCTGCCATCTTGATAGCTGATGCTATCATCCCCTTCCTCCACCTTTATCTGCACACTGCTGATCCAGTCACTCCTCACTGTCTGCCCTGCAAATATGTTAGCATTGACATTTGGGATGGCTTGTTTTCCTTTGCTCTGCTCCATTCCTATCTCACCTGGAATCTCTGTATTAATTAAGCTCCTCCAATCTCAGTCTCCTTTGCCACCCCTGCAGATGTGCAGACATTGTCTCACTTCCAGTTCAGTCCTTTTGTTCCTGCTCCTTCCCCAGATTCCTCACTGGAAATTGTCTTCTCATTCTTACAACCTTTTGTTGTGCTATTTCACTTGCTCTATTCATCCCTCTTCCTAATATGACCTTTATTTCCTTATCTTGACTGTCTCTGAGATAATTAGTTCATATCTGGAACGATCTTTCTTTCTGTCTACTGAGTAACTTCTCTGTTTTCATTAAGTTCTGCCAGAAATCCTGCCTAGAAAATCAGGTCCAGAGGAATCAGTAAAGACACTCAATTGACTTCAGGATTTTACAGCAAGTCTTTTACCTTTCCCTGATCAATAGCCCAAACAGTGTCACTTCAACTGTTCTCCATTATCAAACTGCCTTTTTGGTTTTTTTTTTCTGCTTGCAGTAAACTGTAAGGACTTTAAGAAAGGTTTCTGTTCCAGTCTATTCATGTATAAGAAAGATGCAGTGGTAAATAAATTTTATTTTATCATAGAAATGGTCTTTGAAGACTGAGGAAGAAATAATTTAATTTTGTTGTCTTAACATTTAAATGGACACAAGCCAGAGAGAATGAGGAACAGAAGGAAAATACACATGATTGAACATTAATATTTTACTGTAAAAGAATTAAATCTCCTAAGGAAATAATGAAACGTTCTTCCAGATGATAGTTAAAGTTTGATGAAAAAATAATAAAAATTTAATCTTCCAGTTGAATGAAAACACTCCATATGTTGTTAAATGTGCCTAAATTTGAATTCAATTTTGCTTTTTTGTTGTTTTTTTTGTCTCAGCCAACTGCTGTACGTAGAGACCAGTTTGCTACAGATACAGACCAGGCCATTCCTTGTTTGTGTGATCATCTGTAACTTTTATCACACAGTTTTTCTTTTGGATCCTCCTGCTGTCCAAGTCCTTGAGGGCAAGTCAGGAGTGAATGGCTGAACAGAGTAAATTCATGTGTGAGAAGCTCTTGCTGTTCACAGAACATACTGTATTTAAATACTTAGAGATTAAATACTGATTCTTTTTGAGAAGTGAACCAGTGCATTTAGGACCATTGTAACCATGGAACAGACACCTTATGGATCTTGGAGCATTGTTTTATATCTTATTTGTATTTTTCCATCTGCCAGTGCAGCTGTGACAATGGAGCTGAGTGTCATTCTTGCACTTTGTGTTCTGCATCTGCTCCATTGCAGTTTATCTCCAAACCTTTTGTTCTGTGCCATTCCTCACTCTGTCTGTTCTGCACACTCTTGATCTTTCTTCTGTTTATCATTCCTTGCTCTCTGGTACATATTATCATGTACAGTATCCTTGCAAGTTCCTTCTTCACATATGCTGAGACTGTTAAAACTGCTTTTTGAAATCCTTTGTAACAGATTCACTTTATGCCCTACACCTTTTATTCAAACTTACCTTTTATTTCTGTTTTCTTGAAGCTGTCATTATTCCTTCTAACAAGCACATTTTTATAGCTAGTACAATTTCACTTCATCTGGCACCCGGGTCATTCCCTCTGTGTCCACCATCATCAGATCTGCCCACAAGTAGTCATGGCAAATGAATATGAAATGTTCCTTCAGAAAATATTTCTCATCTGCCAACCCTTTTGTTTTGCATAAACCAGCGATTTCCCCTGAAATACCCTTGCATTTTATATGCAAGACCTACAGACTGCTGTAATGTTCCTGCAGATCTCTGACACACTGAGTTTGTGTTGGAACTCCTGTGCCCCAGCCTGCTGGGTTCTCTCTGTGCCAGTCACAGCCTTGCTTTCCCAGTCTGCCTCCCAAGGGATAAAAAAAGGAGCCTTTGTAGTTGAGCCTTACTGTCCTGGGGTATGTTCTGTACCTGGGATATGTTCTCTGGGATATGCTCCCTAACCTGGGATATGTTCCCAGTTTGGGATATATTCTGTACCTGGGATATGTTCCCAGTTTGGGATAGGTTCCCAGTTTGGGATATGCTCCCTAACCTGGGATATGTTCCCAGTTTGGGATATATTCTGTACCTGGGATATGTTCTCTACCTGGGATATGTTCCCTGTTTGGGATATGTTTGGTACCTGGGGTATTTTCCCTATCTGGGATATGTTCTGTACTTGGGATATATTCTCTAGCCTGGGATATGTTCTCTACCTGGGATATGTTCCCAGTCCGGGATATGTTCCCTAATCTGGGATTCTGTACCTGGGATATGTTCCCAGTTTGGGATATATTCTGTACCTAGGATATGTTCCCAGTCTGGGATATGTTCCTTACCTGGGATATGTTGGGATGTATTCTCTACCTGGGCTATGTTCTTTACCAGGGATATATTCTCTAGCCTGGGATATGTTCCCTAATCTGGGATATGTTCCATACCTGGGCTATGTTCCCAACCACCCTGTTCCTGTGATCAGACACTCTCAGAACAGTTTGTCTTTAGTGGCTGCCCATGTGTCTGGCCTGAGCTGCTCCCAGGCTGTGGTGGTGGTGCTGGCAGCAGAGCTCGGGCTCGGTGCTAGCTGCGATTCAGAGGAGCAAACTCCCTTTTCCTGGAACGCATCCCTGCCGGCTGTCAGGCTGCTCTGCTGAGTGCTGAAGGCAGCAGTGGGTGTTGCCTTGAATGGCACAGCTTGGCAGAAAAGCTCAGGAAAATTCAGGCAGCACAGGACCAGGAGCTGGCCAAAGCCCCTGCAGGTTTGTGCCTGCAGCTCACGCCTGTGCCCCAAGGCTGCCCTTGGTGCTGCAGGAGATGCAGAGGATGCTGCAGGGACACCAAAGGTACCAGAGCACAGCTTCACAGGGGCCACAGGGCAGCACTGAACATCCAGGAGCATTCAAAACGCTGGGCAGGGCTTTGGGCTTTGAAGAGAGGAGCAATTCCTCAGCATTCAGCAGGCAAAGCGGGCGAGCGCTCCCTGCTCATTTATGCGTGAGGTGTCTCTGCTCAGGAATCTTCTAAGAAAATAATGCATGTGGCAAAAAGCCAGCCAGGGGAGCAGCTAGAGGAAAAGTAACTGAAGTGCTTTGATTCCAGGCATGAATATTCTAAGCAGACAGATACATGTCAACTTTACCTGCTACCTTTAGCACACGCATTTTGTTTAAACTCGGCACTGTGCAGCAAACATTAGATGCTTTTGACACTCCTGCTGCCCACATTACTTTTAACAACTCATCTCTGGAAGCTTTTTCAGAGCCTAGGGGTGTTGCACTTCAGCGTGTTCATTCTTCTCAACTTCCCCTGGTTTCTTGTTTGTTTTTTTTTTTTTAACAAGTTTAATGAAACACATATTTAATTAGCAACGTGCTAATGAATAAATACAAACAGATACGCCCCTGCACACAACACTATTGAAAAAGAATATCAGTGTGAGTTTTAAAAATTAAAGCCAACTTTACAAAAGGCAAATATGTTGAATAAATAATGGCTGCTGCTATTTACAAAGCACACAAGCCAAGAAGGGAACCTCCCTTGTTAAAAACGAGAAGATAGAGGGAAAAAAACACAGAAAAGCTGAAAGTATTTGCAGTAGAATTTTATTTCTTTCCCTTTCATTCCATTCCTCTGGGACATGGTCTAGTTCTTTTTATTACTCTTGTGGCTGTGTTGAGGATCCTGCAGTGCAGGGGTGAGAGCCTGGGTGCTGATGGCAGAGGAGGAGGAGGCAGAGCTGCTCCTCTCACAGCTTGGGCCACAGTGCTGCCTTCACTAGGGCAGATGTTTCTGTTCCTAGGGTGGCTGTTTAGACATTTCAGAATCTCTGAGACTTTTTGGTGAAGCAGAAAGTACAGGCTGAAGCTATTTTTGTATCGCATTAATATCTTTGTTCCTTTTACTTTCACCTATTTTCAGTATGTTCTGTTCCTGTTCTGTCTGTAGTGACGCTGTGCATTGAAGGGTGTTTGATTTTTGGGTATGACTAAGTTTCAGTGGTGGATCAGAAAAATTCTACACAGGGCCAGATTTGGATGTATTTATCAAATAAAACCAGTCCTGTATTCTCAACACAGATAAAACAATTATCACTCTACAACACAGAGGCTGTAGTTTTTAAAGAATTTTAGAAAACTCCAGAGATAAACATGCAACAGAAGTATCAACTGTTTGATAAGATTTATAGGAGTAATTTGTTATCACACTTATTTTCTGCTACAATACTGAGGTTGGGAGCAATGATAAATGCATAATTCAAGGGCTTACATAATGCACCCTTAAGTATTTAAAGATATTCCTGTAAGATCCTGACCATCCATTTCTAAGTTCTTACTCAAACTGTGTATTTCAAATCACCTTATTTTTTTTTTAATCTTGAATTTTAAAAAGGTTCCCTTTCAGTATAATTATGGTCTGTACTCTGCCAGCTTGTGTCTAACCAAACTCTTTGCCTTGGGGATTTGAGGACGTTGAATAAGTAGTGCTGTGGAGCAGAAACACATTTTCTCTTAAGATTCAAACGCAGAAATAAAGAACAAACTAATGATCAAGAGGTAGTCTCACACAGACCTGGAGTATTCTGTAATGATATACAGGCATATTTCTGCTTTTCAAAACAAAAATATATCCAACACTGAACCCAGCACTCATCTTCTAAAAGTGCTGCTTATTATTCACTGTTAACAGACAAATGAAAAGCTGTGTTTGTACCAGGTACACATCTCATACATCCCAGCATATATTCACTATTTATTCCCATCAGCCCCTTTCATCTGTGTAAGCTTTCCATGACAAGCTAAGGATCAGGAGGAACCAGCAGGGGTTGTTCACACAGCAGCATTACAGAGCCACCCCAGTCTGGGCTGAGCCATGCACTGCCCCCCCTGCACCCACACAGGGAGCCCCAGGCTGCAGCTCCTTTACCTGCAGCTCCTTTACCTGCAGCTCCTTTACCTGCAGTGCTTTACCTGCAGTGTTTTACCTGCAGTGCTTTACCTGCAGTGCTTTACCTGCAGTGCTTTACCTGCAGTGTTTTACCTGCAGTGCTTTACCTGCAGTGCTTTACCTGCAGTGTTTTACCTGCACTGCTTTATCTGCAGCTCCTTTATCTGCGCTGCTTTATCTGCACTGCTTTACCTGCAGTGTTTTACCTGCACTGCTTTACCTGCAATGTTTTACCTGCACTGCTTTACCTGCAGCTCCTTTACCTGCAGCTCCTTTACCTGCATTGCTTTACCTGCAGTGCTTTACCTGCACTGCTTTACCTGCGATGTTTTACTCGCAATGTTTTACCTGTAGTGTTTTACCTGCAATGTTTTACCTGCAGCTCATTTACCTTCAGTGCTTTCCCTGCAGTGTTTTACCTGCAGCTCCTTTCCCTGCAGTGCAGAGCTGGAGACCAGGGCTCCCTCCTATGCAGGAGTGACTTTGTCAGTGGTGGCACCATCAATCCAAACTGCCCCACTCTTCCTTCTCCTTCCAGCTTTATGTGCTGACCATGAGACCACAAGGTCTGAGATGTCCCTGGGGGCCAGCTGTGCTGCTGTGTCCCCCCAGCCCCCTGGGCACCCCCAGCCTCCCTGGGCACCCCCAGCCCCCCTGGGCACCCCCAGCCTTGGCTCTATGTGAGTGCTGCTCAAGGACAGCAAAAGCATCCCTGAGTTACCAACTCTGTTTCCAGCACAAACCCAAGACACAGCCCCATAACGGCTGCTCTGCAGAAATTAACTTTATTGCAGTCAAAACCAGCACAGCACTCCTGGGCTTTATTCCCTCTTTTCCCTGGACCTAGCAGGATTAAAAGGAAGCAGCTCCTACAGTTTGTGGCTCTGATGGTTGCTGCTGTTGGCTTTGGATGCAGTGAGCCAGAATTCTAGAAAAAAAGCTGTTTCTGTAGGGAATAAATGTAAGTAAAGATAGAAATTAGAGGAGAAATTCTTTCCTTAGTGCAAGATCAAAGGGAAGGACATGGATGTAAAATTAATCTTTGATTGCTGATGAATTCTGAGCTGACTCTATCCCAAATCAGGTCTGGAGACTGGTGATCAGGAATGATTTCTGTTGACCTTCCTGCATGACTTTTCCTTATTTGTTGGATTTTGTTTGAGATTTATTTTTGTGTGTGTATGGTTTGGGTTTTGGTTAGTTTTCAGGTTTTTGAGTAGGAACATTTATTGAAACATAAGTAAAAATCTTGTTGTAGATTTTGGGAGCACTGTGCTTTTGCTGTTTGCCTTCAGGAGCTGTAGAGTTAGACCAGAGTTGAAGACTTGAAAATCCCAGCTGGACAGTTCCTTAATGCAGAACTGCTTTAGAACGATGTAATACAGTCACTGTGGGAGTGGAGATCATTCTCAGGATCATAGCAGTGGAGGAACTCATCCATGAGCCTGTATCTTTATTAAGCTCAGCTTCACACTATTAAGAAGTCTTGAGATTGCCTGTCCTTTTAATGGACTGTAAGTTCACTTTCAAAATGATGCTATAAAATGATTCAAAGTGTGGCTGCCCAAAATACAGAAACTCTCATCCTGAGTATCCACCAAAGCAGCCAGAGTGCCTTGTGAAGAAAATAAAATAGAATGCTTTATTATTTCTTAGATGTGGCATAGTCAAAGGGCATGCACATAAAAATACATGTGTTGAAAAGAAATATGACAAAAATACTCTTCTAAAAGCTCCTTGAGGAATATCAGATGGATCCAGTGATTCAAATGTGAGCAGCATTTTCACATTGGTGGTCCATTAGTCCATCTTTTCCAATGAACCTGAAGATGAGACATTGCAGTGCAGTCTGGACACGCTTTCCCCTCATCTTCTGTTACTAAGCAACTTGGGTGAAAATGGAAAGATGAACTCACTGGTATTGATGTGGTGAGTAGGAGCACATCTAGGCTGCAAAACAGGATGTTGCCTTGGAAGGGAGAAAAATGGTATTTCCGAATAACAATGAAAGCCCAAATTAAACCAAGCAATGATGCACACCTCTTTGCTGCTTCCCTCGATTTTGTTTAAAAACACAAGAGAAATCCAAGGAGAATTCCAGCTGAACACTCATCCAGTTTCCTTCCTGCCTCAGACAGACGTTGGATGAAAAACTGGTTTAATGTGTGCATTGAAAAAGGCATAGCACAGCAAGCTGTCACCTCCCCAGCCCTGCCCCAGCTCTGCAGAGGCTGTCACTCCAAATTCTGTAGTTATTCACTCCATGTGGTCATCAGGGAAGGACTGCAGCAGCAAATCACAGCTCTAAAACACCGTGATGAGAGCAGAAAGTGAACTTCCCTCACTTTCTTCATGGGAAGAGTAAAAAGGCTCAGTGTAGGCTTGGGAAGTTTTTAAGATGTGGTAGAATGCAGGTCTCAAGTCAGCCTGAAAGGCTGGCTAAGAGAATTGGGAGGTAAATACAAGCATTCCCTGCAGCGCTTTGTAGTTTCACTTTAGAAGGACTGGGGAGAAACAGAAAGATACTAAATGAATTGAGAACTTTAATCAAAAGGACTAAAAAAGAGATAAGCTGACTAGAGGAAAAAAAAAATGCAGGTTAGCAAACAAAGAACAAAGAGAGTGTTTGAATACAATTACCAAGAAATAAGGAATAGAAATAGGGCACTCGTGCAGACAGAGAAGGGAGGGAAGGTTGAGCGAGACAGGATTTTTTGAAGATCCATATGGAGTTGTGCAGAAGGTATCAGAGGGAGAAAGGATGCAGAAGTTCATGTCTCTGAGAACCTAATTGAAGTGAAGGATGGAAATTGGGTCAGAAAGAAATAACAAAACCCTCCTTCTCTTCCTCCCAATTTTCCTTCTCTTCCTTTAATATTTATGTGTGTTATTAAAGAAACATTTCTGGAAGGCACTAAGAGCAGAAGCTGCAAGTGTCCCTGCAGAGAATACCTTGCTACAGCAAAATGTTCAACATTTGAATCTGACTCCCTCCAAACACAGGAACAGGAAACTGCAAATGCCAGTGGGAAGGTGTGTGGGAAAGGCCAGCCTCAGATAAATGACAGGGTGACAGAGGAGACCCAGGAGGGGGACACGAGCAAATGGCACTGCAGGGTGCCACAGGCAGGTTTGGCATCACCAGCACACGGGTGGGAGTCCCTGCAGCTGCAGGGATGGAGCTCAGCTCCTCTGGCTGGCACCCAGGGAAAATCTGCCTCCTGCTCCTGGCGTGGCTGTGGGAGCGTGGTTTGTCAGGCTGAAGCAAACAAACAGCCCCCACCTTCCTGAAGCGTGCAGTAAATGGGGTATTGACAGGCTGTTCTCACTGAAAACATCCTCCAGAGTGGCAGCAAACAGCACTTCAATGGATTTGGGCTGCCTCTGAAAGCCAGAGTCTGACAAATGTTTATTTTGGTGGCATGTCCTTGTCACCTGCCCCTGACACAGAACTGCCCAGGGGCAGGAGCTGACCACACCTTGGGCAGAGCACAGCACCCAAATGTCACCCTGTCACATCTGTGCTGTGGGACACAAGAAAAAGCTCATGTCCACCACTGACACCCCCCCAGTGGAAAGACAAATGGAATTTGGCTCATTTCATTTGCATGGGGGTGGTAAATAGACACAGATATAATTGATATGTCTGAAGGTTGGGATAAAATAATGTTCTGGTGTTGGTATCCTGAGTAGGGTTAGAGATAAGTGGCTTAGAAGTCTGATTTGGGTATTTACAATGATTTAAATGTTTCCATCACTTAAAAAGCCTCAGTTGCTTCATGAGGGACCTGATTTTTCCACCATGGAGTTTCTGTCTGTTGACACATCGGGTGTTGAGGACTTAAACACATTTATTTCATTGTAAACCCCAGTGTAGCAGCTTGGTTTACCAGGTACTGTTCTTTCATATTAAATAGCAGAGTTTCATTTTAATATAGCTGAAGAGGGTGGTCTTGTTGCTCAAAACATCAAACACAGAGAGGTTTGACTTGCAAAAAAACTTAAAGATTTCTCTGTGTGTTGTTGCAGATGCAGGAGCAGGAAGGTGGGTGAAAGAGAAGTGTGTCAGATTTCTAGAGCAGCAAGTACAAGTATTGCCCCCCAAATAAACTAAGAAGAGTTTCTTTTGACACGGGAACCTAAATGCTGAAACAGCTTGGGTCTCTGAACAAGAAACTCTTGATTATTCTTTGGATCGTTTCCCTTTCATTTGGATTTGCAGAAAGAGAATTTTGTCTGTACTTTTGCTGTAGGACTGACTTGTTGTGAATGTGTATCTGGCTCACACAGGTGACTCTGTGTCCCAAAGGAAACAGCTCAGAGAAGCCCAAAGCACCAGGGACCTTGCAGGGTCAGCACTTGGTGCTCTGCTTTTTGACACACCCAATTTGAGAGGCAAGATTGTTTGCTTCCTTCCCAAGGATAAGTGCATGCTTCACACAATGGGCAATTCTCCATTTCTCTGCAACGACTCTTAAGATATTGAGACTTTGGCATCCTGAATGTGGGTTATAAAATGCTGCAGGGTGCTTTGTTAATAAAATGTGCAGCACTGTGCCACGGTGTCTTATAGCAGGTGAATTTCTGCCATACCTGACTTAGCTCTTGATGCCATGAAAGAAACTTGGATGGTTTTTCTGCTTTCAGAAACCCACCCTTGAAACAGCAGAAAGATGCAAACACTCAATTTCTTACTCACCAGGTAGGCTTCATTCCCATGCAGGCTTTCTGCCAACAATTACAGATTGCACTTGGCCAGATAGAATTTTAATTCTGTCCTTTTTGGTCACCTAGAAGAACTGGTGGTAACACCAAGGAAAGTGAACAAATTCCTGGCAAAACTGAAACATCCAGTACTTCAAAAGTATAAATGTATAAAGTATTAATGTATAAAGTAGTATATAAAGTAAAGTAGTATATAAAATGACAACATCTGAAAGCTGCAGCAATCCCCTGAGGGTGCCCCATTCCTACTTTGGAAAAGAATGATGGTTAAGATCTATGAAATACCAGATTACTCAATCCATTGCCAGTAGTTGAAAACTGCATTAATCAAGAGAGGTAGCAGTTGTGAAATGCCATGGTTACAGTGTTTGTTTGTTTGCTTTTCTGTGTAATCAAGCACACGAAGTTGGGTGAAACAAACAGATTAAGGAGCAAGAAATGAACAATGAAATTAATAACAGGCTAACAGCAGGGCCACTACTTTGGACGAGGCACACTCGTACTCTGCAGGTGTCAGATGATCTGATTTAGGCACCAGATGATTCTTCATCACTGCTCTAACCTGCTGAATCAATTAGCTCTCTCCTTAGTGCTTGCACCGTGGTATTCATCTCTCAGAGAGGCTGCACTGGCCCTGCAGGGTTTCTGAGGGACATCAGTGGCCTCTGTCCCTGCCTGTGCTGGTGCTGCTGTGGGTGGCTGCTGTTCAGTACTGCCACTACAGCTCCTGGTAAAACCATCTGGAGATGCTCTGAGCACAGTTTCACCTCCAGGGGTATCTCAACAAGACATATTCTGAACTTTGCTCACTGTATTTAAAGATAAGTGCATTGTATCTGCACTGCATGCAGATAAATGAATTTTTTTTCCCATAGTTTACCCATGGTTTACGAGCAGGTGATGTCTCTGTGGGTTGGCACTCATCAGTTTTATTGCTCTGGGATCCAAACCAGCTCAGGAAGAGTTCTGTATTCACCCACAGCACTCAGGTGTATCTTTGGAGTTATTTGGCTTTAATCAGTGGCATGATGGTGATGGAATGGGAAAATGAGGCCAGTGACCCTCAGTCAGCACAGACACACTGTGCTGCCTCCAGAGAGAGCATTTCTGAACCTGGGAGGGGCACAGGGATCTCACTGGGAGCTGTGCCTGAGTGAGCAGGACAGAATGGGGCTGCTGTTTGGAACCAGCAGGGAAATGCAAGCCAACACCTGCTGCAGCTTCCAGAAGAAGGTCAGTGTTAGTGATGGAGATGTTTCTGCAGGGCTGGGCTGGCAGCTCTCTGCAGACAGCACCACCCTCCCCTCTGTCCTCTGCATTTTCTGAACGTGTTTCAGATGGGTTTGGGTGTCTCAGAGGAGCTGAACACTTAGGAGAAAAAACCCATCCTCCTGCAGATCAGGAATGACTAAAATAGCTCAGATGTGAGAAGAAAGAGCTGCCTGCAGTTCATAGCCAGGACTGGCTGAGTGCTGCTGGAGCTGGATTGAGTGAGGATAACAGGAACATGTGGTCACTGGGGGAGCAGGGAATCACCCTGCACCCAGCCATGTCCTCAGGCTCTATTTTGGGATTGTCAAGAGTTCCCTCTCTCAGCAGCCCAGGCATGTCTATTGATTTGCATGCTGTGCTTTCTGCTCCACAGATAGGCCATAGATTTCGGAGTACTTGCAGCTCAAAAAGAAAATTCAGCAGCCAAGGAGAGCAATTCGAGGACTGATCTCACTTTAATCTTCTCAGGCACAGTTGCTACTGCAAGAGGAAGAAAGAGAAATAATAATATCAAATCAATAGTGAGGGAATGAAGCAAAAAAACATTGTGGTGTATGAGGATATAAGAGAAAGGAAAAATCCCTGGTAAATGAACTGGACCAAATCCTGATGCTCTCTGAATCAATGTGGAGCCAGCAGGCAGGATTTGGCCCTTGATGATTACAACTCCCTTTTCCTGGCAATTTACTGAAGCTTTCAGTGAAGTTATTTCTAAAAAATAGAGATGTGCGTGTCAGTGTGAGCACTGTGATCAGTTAAATGCTAACTAGCATGGGTTTGTGAAGTCTCATTCGTTAATCTTTCAGACTGTGTAAGAGGAGATGCTTTTGAAGTGCAAAGTATTTTCATTATCATGATACGTTCATAAAACAGGTTCTGTGCCTCGTTCAAACGTAAGAACTCTGAAAGTGGCACACGAGGGTGCCAGAGCTGTGCCAGATCCCGAGTCTCTGCTCCTTCCCCTCATTCTTCTCACCTGGAAGGGGTGACAAGCTGTCTGATGTGCAGTGCCTTGAAATTCCCTCTTTAATTTCCTGCTTTCCGTGCTTGAACTGCTCTGACACCTGCTCTGCTCCTGATGACTGCTCAGAGATTGTTTCCATTTTTTGGGGGGTGTCCAGCTCAGGTACCTCTGACCATATGATCATGCTTAGATGCAGTTTAACAGAATCTCCTTGTTCTACCTGTACACAAAGAAACAGATCCTAGTGCCTGGAAAATTGGTAGGAATGGCAGAGACTGCAGTGATGGGGCTGTGAGTTGTAGGGAATTTGTGCATTCCCAGTTATGGGGCCATGAACTGCAGGGAATTTGTGCATTCCCACAGTGATGGGGCTGTGAGTTTTAGGGAATTTGTGCATTCCCAGTTATGGGGCTGTGAGTTGTAGGGAATTTGTGCATTCCCAGTTATGGGGCTGTGAGTTGTAGGGAATTTGTGCATTCCCAGTTATGGGGCCATGAATTGCAGGGAATTTGTGCATTCCTGGCACACCCTGGAATAGGTGCAGGCACCCTTGCTGGGCTCCCACACTCAGCTGAGAAATCCCAGTGTTTGTAGGAGCAAAGAAGGACCTGTTGCTGCTTAAACCATTGCACTTCTCCCATCTGAAGCCTCTGTGAGTCCTTTATCTTTATCCTTCAAGCAGCAGTAGCCAGCTTTTGAAAGCACTACATCAGAGTCCAGCCCAGCTCCCTGCAGTACATCACAGAGCCTCAGTGGGTTCTTTGCCCCTGGTTTTTCTTCTCCCCAGATAAAACCTGGCTCCTTGGATGGAGCTGGGAGCGTGGAGGGGGCAGGAGGGCTCAGCTCCCTCCTGCACAGCTGCTCAGGGAAAAGCCTCCTGTGTGTAATCTCAATTATTGATAAATAAGTGAAAATTGATGCTGGGCCCTGGAGTTCAGTACTTGAAAATGCCAATGAAGTAAATGGGGCTATAAAATCACTGACTTAAGCATCTGTCATACTAAAGAATCTGTAGCACAGGCACAAGGTATGCTCATCTCCAGGGACGAGAATAACTCTCAGCAGAGCTGAGCAGGAATGAGAATTCTCCCAGGGGGATTTGCAGAAAGAACATCACTGAAATTTTTCTGGAGAGCTAACTTTTTTCCTCTGTGAAAATTAAAAAGGACAGGGGAAGGTTGGGGGACAGGGAAAACTTTTCTCATTTTTTATTACTTTTTTTCTTATCTGCTGGGATGCCATGTGCAAGTACAAAACTTTTCCCTTCTGCTTTCTCACACTTAGCTTTTTATAGACAGAAAACTGCAAGAAATTCAAAAATAAGGAAAAGCCTAGCCTCAGCTTATTTACTGCTTTCCATCTACCAAGAGATGCAAGCCATTCACAGAAAACATCGAAAGCTCCATTTTCTGTAAATCATGTTTTCAGTTTTAAAATTTGTTTTGCCAAAGTTGTTGCTTTCTGTGACATAAAATATTCTGTTACAAAAGTATTTTTCGGTTCAAAAACATTCAACCAATTATAGCACTCAGGAATATGTTGGTCCTCTTTTAACTCTTTTTTATCATCATGTTTTTTATTTTTTTCTTTGCCTTACCTTGATTTTAAGTTTTTTTTTGCTTACCAGATTAATTTCATATTTTCCTCATCTGCTCCATGTCATTTTGCCTGAGCTGTTTATTTATTAGCCAACCCTCTACAGAGGTAAAAATTATAAGAAAAAGAAAAAAAAGCTGATGTTTTGAAAATAAGTTAGACCTGGAGACAGCAAACTGCAATGTTTCACTCTGGTGCTGTGTGAGCTGAATGCTGATTCCATGGGTGATAGATCTCTTGAATAAGATGTGCTTTCCATTCAGCAGTGCTGTACACAACAAGTTTAATTTAAAAATCTCACAGCATTGTTAATCTTTAAAAAATGTCCTTCATAGACAGTCTGAAAGAATTCCTGAGGTTTCCCAGTGACTCTCACCTGCTCTTAGCTCTCAGTTCTGAGTCCTAATTTCTGCAAGCTGTTCAACTTCACTTTTGTGTGTTTAGCATGTGAATCCTGACAGGTTGGGTAGCTCTCTAGCAACTTTCAGAAGTTTTAAGAGACCAAGTAGTTAATTAATTTCTGAAAGGACACAGAATCCAGAGATATTTCACAAACTTCCTTCCCAGTGTCCTCAAACAAGTGAAGTTGCTGGAGAAGCCCCTGCCTCTTGGAATAAGAAGCACAAACCTATTTTGCTACAGGAAGGATATGATAGCTTGCAAAACATGGCAATAATAATTAATGTTCATGGTAACAAAGAAACCAAACTCTGCTTTTATCTGATAATTTGGCAGTCACGCCTAGCCTGAGCTGAGGGGCACTGATGCTGTGTCAGTGCTCCTCTGCACACTGGATTTTCAGTTTTCAGGGCTGGGCTGAGCACTCTGCCCTGCTGAGTGAGACACCCAGAGCAGAAGAGCTCCTGCCCCTGCCCAGGTACAGCAGCATGGGCTGGTTTGGCTGATTGCTTCCTTACCCACTGCAGTGCACTTGGCTGGGGCAGGGAAATGCTCCTGGCTGGCTTTTTGGCTGCTGGTGTGGGGAGTGAGCCACCAGACAGCTGGCTCCAAAAACAAACCATTAGCTGCAGATTCAGAGCTGATATGGAGAGAAGGAATGGCAAAGCTGGTCAGGCTGTGCGTGGTGCAAGCCCGTGGGCTGCTGGTGATTGGTTGTTTCGTGCTTTTCAGGGATTTGCTTCCATTCTTGCTTTTCTTCCTGTAGGTAGGGAATGACAGCGAATCAGGTGCAGAAAATATCAGGGTGAAAGCCCCACAAGCAGCAGGGGCTTGCTGAGTGGAGGATGAACCCCTGAGTGCTGAGGGTGGCAGTCACACCAGGGTCAGGATGTGACAGTCACACCAGGGGTCCATGAGGGTGACAGTCACACCAGGGGTCAGGAGGGTCACACCAGGGTCAGGATGTGACAGTCACACCAAGTGCCCATGAGGGTGACAGTCACACCAGGTGCCCATGAGGGTGACAGTCACACCAGGGTCAGGATGTGACAGTCACACCAAATGTCCATGAGGGTGACAGTCACACCAGGGGTCCATGAGGGTGACAGTCACACCAGGGTCAGGATGTGACAGTCACACCAGGTGCCCATGAGGGTGGCAGTCACACCAGGGTCAGGATGTGACAGTCACACCAGGGGTCAGGATGTGACAGTCACACCAGGTGCCCATGAGGGTGGCAGTCACCCCATGACCCAGGGAAGCCCAGGGGTCTCCTCTCACACAAGTTGCTCTCTGGCCACCACAGCAGCTCCATCTCAGCCCTTGGCATTTCCACAGCCTGTGGTGGCTCCACTGCAGGTGGCAGAGATCTGTCAGCAGGCAGGTTCAAAGAGGAAGGCTCTGTGAAGGGGAACCTGTATGACTGAGCTCATTTAAAGTGTTTGCAGATTGTCTGAGGAGATCAAGACTGTTATGGATGTGTTTGTTCAAACTTGCTCAATTAATAGTTTTTATTTGATCTGGTGGATAAACTGTTTGCAGAGCAGTTCAGTGAGAGTGTTCCATTGATTATTTGATATTCTGTGTTTATCATTTGCTTTACATTCCTTGTATTATATACAAGATGCAAGATTATTTAAGAAATGCCTCATCTATAATGTGTAATAGATCCTCCATCAGCGTAACGAGCAGCAGCCCTCAGAGTTCAATAGGAGGAACAGTTAATGCATTCATGAGCACAGAAAAGTGCCATAACTTTGGGATTTAGTTGAGCTCTCCATGCACAGGAAGGGATGGGCACTCACAGCTTTGTCCCCATAACTCTTGTCCATAAAACTCCTGTGTCACAGGGGAACAGAAAGTGTGAAGAAGTCACAGGGTGATAAAGGAAGATTGTCTCTACAACTCTGTGTTTACCTGCTAAGGATGACAAATGACCAAGACATGATGAGAGGCACTGGTTTTCCTGCTTCTCCTTTCACTGGGAAAGGCCAGGAAGAGAATCTTCCATGGCAAAGCTTCAACAGTCCAGTGCCCACCAAGAGAAACAGCTGCAGGCATTGCCAGGCCCTGGCAGAGGAGCAGCCCAAGGAACACAGTGCCACTCCTGTAAAATAAATTGCCAGCAGCATTTATCCACTCCTCACACTGCTGTGTCCACAGAAATAGGTGGTATCAACATTTCATCTCACACCTCAGTCTGCTTGACCCACAAAACCCTTCTGGTGGCTGTGGTCATGCAGGGACAAAGGAAGGAGGGGAAAAGCCAGCAGGGAAATTCCCTGTATTGTCCATCCATGGGTGCCCGTGCCTAAATTCACCCCACCCAGGCAGTGCCTGTGCAGTCTCTGCAAAGCCTGGGCTCTGGCAGGGCTGTGTGGCCCAGGGAAGGGTGGCTAATGAGCCACTGGCTAACGAGCCATTGGCTAATGAGCAATCCTGCTGCAGGTCCTGCTCACCCCACTGCAAAGCCAGCGAGGTGCCAGCCTGCGAGTGGGAGCTGAGGGCTGTAAATTTAGATTTGTCACTGCAGCCTGCACAGCAGAGCGAGTGGGATGGAGCAGGCACTGGCAGGGATGTACAGCAGGTGCTGCTTCAGTGCGAGCTCTTGCTGTGATCAAGTGTTCAGTGAAGGCTGGCTTAGAGCTTTGGAGAAGATGCAGACATTAAATTAGCAAATCTGTTCTGTGTGGGCTCCAAACCCACGGTGGGCACTGTCTGCAAGGGCCGAGGGCTTGGCTTCAGTACTGGCCAAAATAAGTCATAACCTGGGAAAGATAGAGATAAGTAAAGTTGGGTAAAGGCGTTTTTATACATTTGTAATTTTTAAATTACATTTGTGTTTTGTCCAGAAGTGAGGGATGAGCAGAGTTACCCAGGGACTGGTGTCTCGTGTCCTGCTGGCCCCGTGCAGGTCACAGGTGTGGAGGGGCAGAAACAGCAATCACTGCTCTGCTGCTGGACATCACTTCCCATGCAAGCACAGGTTCCACAGATACCACAAAGCCAGAAAAACAGCAAAAATTAAAAAAAAAAATCACTTTGGAATAAAAGCTTATGAGGGAGATGAATGTTTGGAATGGAGTGGTGTTTGAATTGATTTTAATTCCACATTCTGCATGGGAATATTGAAGTGTTTGCAGTGAGGAAAGGCTGTAGCTTGTTTTTTCTTTAGGCACAGAAGCAAAGATGGTTTCCAGGAAGTTTCCAGGTCTTCTGTCAAACAAAAGGAATGACAAACATGTTTTCCTCTCTGCCTTGGTCACACGGATATACTTGACAAATTGAATTAAGGTTGGGATTAGGGTGCAGGTTTAGTGTCAAAGGCAGCATATGTGAAAAAAAATTAATTAGAAACTTGCTACTGATCACGTAGAACTGACTAAGAATGGACTGTGGAAAAGCACAGGTGTACTGTTTGAGTTTTACTGCATTTTTGGAGGCTCAGAGAGGCAGAGGCTGCCAGCCCCATCAGCAGTGCGTGCCTGATGCTCTGTGTTTGGCTAAGGAATGGTCCCTTGGCTGCAGTGAAATCTCAGCACGAGGCAAGTCTGGGGAATCCAACACTCCTGAGTGAACTGTGTTTTTCTATTCTCTAGGGCAGGGGAATGCACGATGGGATTGCACATCTGCCATGCACGGGGGTGTTTGAGGCACTGGGGCTGGTTTGGGAAGGGGAGCCCTGGGTGGGAGCTGGGGCTGTGCTCAGAGCTCAGGGCTGGGGAGCACAGACATTTCTGGGCTGGGCTGGGTGCTGAACAAGTGTGCAGTGAGCTGAGGGGGAGTGAAGGTGCCAGCAGGGAGCAATGACAACTGCTGGTTTTTCTTCTGCAATCTGCTCCCCAGGGCCAGTGGTGGGACTGGGGACAGGGAGGAGATGTGGTCATGGATCAGGTTCATTGGGGCTGGTTTTCTGGGGTAAATGTGAGTATGGGCACAGGAGAATAGATAGTGCTTGGTTTTCATCAGGGACAAATCTGCATTCAAGTGAGGGAAAGCATTGGGTAAAGTTAAGAGTTGGAAATCAGGAATTTCTGAGTTGGGTTTTCTGTGGTGTGGGATGAGGACTCAGGTCAGATGGGAGGAGTTTTTGTGCTTGGATTCCCTGGTATAGTGATAGCTGTGATGAAGGATGAATTACAGGGTAGGTTTGGAAAAAAAAAAAAAAACAACAAAATCATTTATGAGTTTGCTTTGAGTAAATTTGCATGGGTTTGTGTAAGTGATAACAACAGGGAAGATGGATGTTAAAGCCCTGGTTCTTATAGGATTCCTCTTGAATGAGGTTCAGCTAATTAAATTATTAATGTTAAGATTTAGGAGGAACTTTTTTTTCCTGAGGTTTGTTGTGACATCCTTCTGGTGTCCTTGATTGCCAGGCCTGGAGAGGAATTGTTGTGTCTGACTAAAATGGGAGAGCACTGAATATGGAGTTTGGAATTTTACACTGAGGAAGTGCAGAATTACAAATATATGGAGAACATAAAAGCTAAAATCCCAGGGCATCAAGGCAGGTCAGTGTCCCTGCAGTGACCTCAGCCCTGGGCCCCTGGCACAGGCCCCAGCCTGGCAGTGCCCAGGAGGTGCCACCCTGAGCTGACATTGCTGTCCTGGACAGCTGCTCAGCCTGGGCTCTGCTCCTGTGCCTTGCAGGGTTCTCACTTGAGAGCTTGGATGACTCAGATTTTCAATATCCATGGACAGAATTCTTTTGAGAGAGGTATCGCTTCACTCTATTTTTAGATTAAAAAAAAAACCAAAAAAAACCAACCAAAAAAACAGACAAATATGCCATTCATTTGCTTTCAGGTGTGAAAAAGAATATTTTCTCACTTCACTCTCATATATTCACAATTATTTCTTGTAGAGCAAAATCAGACACATGTGCAGTACCCCTAAGGAAAAACCAAACAAAGGACTAGCTCAGGCATTAATAAAAGCCATTTAAAATGCCAGGTACAAAAACATATTTTGCAATGCAGTTCTTAATTGATCATTTTCTAAGTATGAACCTAGACAGTTTCTTTAATTTCTGCAAAATAAACTTGCTAAGTTTGAGGAGGGCAAAACTTCTTTTGGCTAGCTTAGGTAAAGGACTGGAGGATTTTTTTTTTCCTTTTTTTTTACTGCTAGGTTTTACCTCCAGAACAGAAAAGTTATTTTTGGGTAGTTGAATGTCAGCTGTGTGATCAAACTGGTGATCACATCCATGTCCCAGTGAACAATCATATCTTCTCAAAACCCTGTCTGAGGAACTTTACAGGCACTGGCCAGTTTTATCAGAATCAGGGGATTGTGGCTTTAATCCATCAAAACACTTAAATCCATGAGGAACTTTGAGCATATAATAGTTCCACTGAAATCAATCAGGCTGTGGATGTGCTCAAGTGCTCTGCTGGGTCAGTGCCTGCAGCACTGGGGACACAGCTCTGCTCCTTTTCTTTTAAATACGGTTTCTTTCATTTTAAATATGGTCTATTTCATTTTAAGTATGGTTTATTTCATTTTAAATATGCTTTTTGCGTGGACTGGAGCATAGTGACCACCTGGGGTTGGGATGTGGGTGTTGCTGGTGCTGATAATCTGCTTTAATTCTTCCAGACTGCCTGTCCAGCAATGTTCTTGGCATTAAATTAGCTGGGGAAGAAAAAGGTTATTGAGGGCTGTACCTGGTTTGAAGTTCTTATTTTTATCATCATTGAGTCGTAAATGAGGGGCTCATAGGGAAGGTGGGTTGGTTTGCTCTGTGATTTGCAAACATCCCAATTTTCCAGCTGGAAACAGGAACCAGAGGCAGGCTGCAGAAAGAAAATTTAAAAATTGAAAAACTCTCAGGATTGTTCAAGGAACATTGCCTTGTGTAAGGAAAAGAGACTCAAAAAGCCACAGGACACAGGGGAGCAAAGGGAATCAGATCTTTGAGACAATAAATCCAATTATCACAGAGTGAAACAAAGGAGAATTAAAAATAATTCATGGCACAGACGACTGCAGTGGCCAGGGCTGCTCATGGCCATGTGAAAATCTCAAATTCCCAAGGTGTGGCTGAAGGGATGGAGCAGAAGGGGGAGAATTGGAATTTGTCACTGCCCAAAGGATAAAGGACTGTGCAGACAAATACTGCATCTCAGTGCTGTGAAAGGAAGAGGAAGAAAGAAAGGGGGTAAAAGGGACAGGGAGATTCTACTCTAACTTTTGCTGAGGGAAGTAAAGAAAAAAGATCATTTTCTGTGCAGTTACTCCAGGATAAGAGGTGAGAATCCAGCTCTGAGCGGTCTGTAATAAAATCAAATTGATCCAATTGGCAGAGAAGAACTGCATTTGAGCAGAAAAAATAACGTGAAGAACTTGTGCTTTTGAAACACAACAAAGAACCACAATGGCCAGGCAGGACAATGAACAGGAGAAGAAAAATCACAAGTGGTAGCAGCTGAAGGATGGCTTTAAATTTGACACCTGCAAAATGGGAGCAGTAATTATGTTTTGTTCTTACTGTTAGGAAGGGGAAAACCATCGAAGTAGGGCGACATAAAATCTAAGAATCAGGACTGGGGTAGACCATGTAATTTAGAGATGTTTCAAGAGGATGGTAAATGGAAAGATGGAAAATAATAGCAGGAGCTAAATTTTCCTTCTGCAAATGACAGCAGTTTCAATCAGAGTCTTTAAGTGCTTCTGGCAGGAAGCAAAAAATAAGAGAAATTGTTCTAAAAAAATGGTTTCAACCAACAATTGCATGTGTTGATAATGTAGGGATTTCTTGCCCATTTATTCTGCATGAGTACTCGTCCATAAATCACAATGATGGTGGTGTTCCTGCCTGTATCTCAAAAAATATCTCAGCCAACACAGATCACTCTGTATTTAGCATCCTGAGAGCCTTAAAACAAGGTGTAGCTCATCTGCAATTAATATAATCAGAAAAAAAAGAGTTTAGCATAAATTCATTCACTGAATCTTAGCCAGAAAAATGATGTGAACTTGAACAAGTTAAGGACAAATCAAACAAACAAAAGATAGAGATTGTAAAAAGACAAAAGATTCTATGCTAGATTTCGAAACAAAAAAAAAGAAAAAAAGAAACAAAACCCCCAAAAACCAACACAGCTATTGGATGTTTTAGAATGAAATTCATTTTCAGCTTGGATAGCATCCATCTAAAGATTTTTCCCCTACAAATTAATAGCATAAAAGTCCCAGACTGTGATAAGTCTTATTCAGAGCCATTGTGTTTGCTAAATGGAATGTGACAGCGATCTGAAACAGGGCTATACTACAGAAAATAATTAGTTGAGAAGTAACTTGATAATTTTACCACTGTGAAGAATGAATGGAAATCAACCTTCACTTTAATTATGTGCAAAGGAGAAGTATAATTACCTGCACAAGATACTAATCAGAGAAAATGATAATACATTCCTTTCTTATCTAGTAGATAGCAAACTAGCTTGCTTAATCTGTTCACCTTAGGTGTATCAAAGATAGCAAATTAGTTACTGCCGAGCTATCTGCATGCTGAGGTTACCTGAATCGTTTTATTCAGTCCTTGAGATAAATGCTTATGTGTCGAAATTCGGAAAAATAAAATTACCGGCCACTATTTGAATATTTCAAAGTTAAAGGAGAAAGTCACAATGGCTTTCTGCAGCTCCAGAATGTCAATGAGGTGTGCAGGTGTAGGTGCCCCAGAGGTAAGGGGTGGGCAGGAAATGAAGATGTTACCCTTGAGTAATTTGTCACAACTTTGTGTTTCCCGAGCAGGGGTGGTTCTTGGGAGTCTTTGGCAGGATTATTGATGCTCTCCTTACTCCTGCAGGAACAGTCAGGACCCTGCTCTGGAAGTGCAGCTCTGCACCCTGAGAGCAGCGTGGATGGTGGCAGACACCAAAAATCCTCTTCCCACATCAGACCAAACGCTTGAATTAAGAGGATAAAACCCAGTGCTTGTCTTCCCCATGGCTGGCACAAACAGCTCTGATGCTGTTGTGCTGAGGAATACAGAACTTGAGGGCTTTTTCCACGAGTTTCTCCTCAGATATTCACCATGGAAATGAGCAAAAGCCTGTGAGGTTTTGATGTGAAGCCTGGTAATTCCACAATTGCTGCCAGTGTGCCCTGGCCCAGCGTGGCTGAGGATTTGGGGAGCCCAGGGGTGCTCTGTGAGGAGGCTCTGCCCTGAATGTTTGGCTAATGAAGCTCCAGGATCTGAGGGCACCTCGCCCCTGTTTCCATTAAAACACTAAAGAGCAGATCAATAAAGTGAAGCAGGAGATCATATAGTTATATTATGGCAGTAGTCAGAGAACATCACAAGGTCAGGAAATATTAGAAACGAGCACTGGGGCATTCCCAGTGCAATGAATCTTCTGCAGTCAGATCTGTGGAAAGCTGCTAAATGCAACAGAGCTCTAAATGTGCTAAAAATGGTTTCAACCAACAACTGCACGTGTTGATAATGTTGGGATTTCTTGCCTGTTAATTCTGCATGACTAATTGTCCACAAATCACAATGATGGTGGCATTCCTGTATCTCAAAAAAATCATCTCAGCCAGCACAATCACTCCATATTTAGCATTCTGAGAGCCTTAAACAAAGTGTTTTAAGGAGGACACTTACATGGCAATCGTGTAAACAGGGCATGTTTGTAACTCACTGAAAATATTGTGGACAGCTGATATCAAAGCCTGTTTAATCTTTGAGGAGGAGTTTCCACAACTTGTATTTGCCTTTGGTTTGGTTGTTGAGGAGTCTGGTGCTAATGACACCTCGTGGGTCACCAGAAATGAAGTGGCAGAGATTCAGCTTGGGGGTTTGGAGAGGAAATATTGACAAAAATTCTTCATTGATCCCATATTCTCCTTTCAGTTGTGTTGGTTTATTTGTGGCAGTAAAATATTTCCTGTCTCAATTCTGTCTCTTCAAAGTGGAGAGAAACATTCTCTACATCTCCAAATTCACTTTAGGTGTTTTGGCTTGTGAAGGTCATTCTTGCTTTCTGAAAATGGAAGCAAATATTGTACATTACATGTTAATCCTCGAACTAGAGTCAAAGAAAATAATCAATTTAATTTATTTTTATTGCCTGTGTAATTAGTTATATGTCATAAAAGTTCAGACTTCATCTGGAGTTAATTCCCCAAGCATCATCTTAAATTTTCTCATCAACATTAAATTAATCTTATATATCCTTTACATTCCCCCATCTACAACTTGCACTAAATTTCATTGCACAGGAACTTCTCTGAATCTTCTCAGAGTTAGCTCAGTGGCAACTAAGAATTGCTGTACCCAGTCCTTGCTGAGGGGATCACACTGCCAGCCCACGAATTCTCCTTTCACAGTTCTGTGCTTAATATTTGTAAAGCCAGAGATTTTAAACTGCTGTGGAATATATGAATGTTAGTTAACTTTTTTCCTTTATTTAAATACTTGGCACCTTCTCTCATAATTCTGTCCATGGAATCCCACCAGTCTGCTGGATCTCAGGGTCTGGGAGCTGTACTGATTTTCCTGAGTCACTGATAGCTTCAGGTTCTGTACTCAGTGCTCTCCTACACAGCCTGAAGGGTTAAAATGAATGAGGAAAAAAAAATAGTGCAAGGAACCAGGAAAGAAAAGTACTATCCAAATCAGAATGGAGGTGGGTGTGTGTCTCTCTGAGCTTTGTCTGTCATTGAAAAATAAAACCTTGGATTTATTTTATGAGGAATAAATGGGGCTGATAAGAAGAGAGGTGAAATAGTAACTAAAAGGACTGGGGAGACTTAGGGAAATAGAAGTG
This sequence comes from Alethe castanea, assembly GCA_024734035.1. Lineage (NCBI taxonomy): Eukaryota > Metazoa > Chordata > Aves > Passeriformes > Muscicapidae > Alethe > Alethe castanea. The sequence goes on from JANRGV010000023.1 coordinate 18,297,230, forward strand.
GATAGTGTGAGAAGTATGAGACTTAAATTTTAGCAAGGAGAATTTAAAACAAACATGAAGAAAATGTTCCTTCTGGTGACAGCAGTTCTGAAGGTTATGGATTTATGCTCACTGCAAATTTTTTAAAGCAACACAGATAAAAATCGGTCAGGGATGTCTTGGGTGTGTTTATCCCTGCTTTAGGCAGTGACACAGACCCTGGGATTTCTCTGCATCTGCTCTGTGTGATTTATCAAGCTGGGAAGTGAGTGGGAGGGGAGACCAGGGGTGAGGAGCAGGCAGACTTTGGAAGGCACAGCGAGAGCAATTTGTTGAGTGGCACAAGTTCTGATCAAAGCCAGACCCAGCAGCAAACAAGACCAAGACAGAGGAAGGATCCAGCACCAGTTTAGAGCCCCAGTTTCAGAACTTTGTAGGAATATCATGGAGGTGTTGTGCTGCTTTTCTGAGCTGCTCTTCCTCAAGTTTTTGCTTCTGGTTCCCAACAACCAACTTTGTGCAACTTTGTGCAGTTTCCTTCTTGTCTCTTAGATGGTAAAATCTCTCATCCCCTGTGCTCTTATCAGCACTGGAGTGAGCTTATATAGCTGCTTTCAACTTTCTATTCACAGGAGCGAGTTTTAGAACATCCTTTCATTATCCTGTTGTATGGAATATATCACAACTTGTGCTCTTCCTGCCTTTGTTTTGCTCCTCTGCCAAACAAAGAGTTTTTCCTCAGACCCTTTTCTTATCATCATCCCCTACAAAAGCAGAGTCAACACATTGCTATGTTTACAAAGAGCCTTTCATTGGATGATGCAGGGGATGTGTACATGCACATGTCCCTGCATCATTGAGTGGTTGCTTGTTTTGGGAGGAGGTGAGCAGGCAATTAACCATTTACATGCACAACTGGTGGTGCTGACTGAACCAAGGAGCGTGTGTTCACAGTTTGGAATGTACACAGATCCAACACAGACTGGAAATTTGGCTTCTGATGCCGTTTTTGTATCGTCGGTTATGGGGAAAAAATAAAAACAAAATTCAAGCTGTTTTCCAGATTAGATAAACAAACCCTTGGGCTCTTGCAGTCAGCCTTTAAGACAGGGTGGAAAGCTCTAGAAATTGCAGCATATAATGGGTTTGTGTGCAATTTCTCATTTCAGTGAAACACAGATGATAGGGGGACTTCTTATCACCACACTTATCTGCTGCAAATACAAATGTATTAAGATGAGTTACTGTGTAATTACGATTGCTCCAGACAGATTTATTATGAAGTTACCAGATTGTTACCCCCAAAAAAGCCTGTCTTATATCATGATAATTATGCAAACTGGTGTCATTTTTGTGCACAAGTTCTTAACTGATAATAAAGCAGGCGCTCTGCCAGTTTAAATAAGCAGTAAAAATCAGTTACTTTCAAAGAAAAAGGAGATGGGAGACACATGATTGATGCTCTACAAAATGTTCACCTGCAGAACATGCAGGTGAACATTTTTAGAGGACGATTTTGAGCTACAGGAAGATGACACAAAGATACACAACATACAAATACAAAACCTAGTGAAGTATTTCAAACCAGAGGAGATTGCACTTCTGTGGTGTTCTGAAGTTTTGACTTTTAAGCACTCTTTTTATTATTAATTTATTTCAGTGCTTTATGTGGGGAATAGTGAGGGTTATAGCTCAGGGTAGTTATTCATGCTGTATTTTCTAGAAACTAAACGAGGATTTATTTAGTCATCCCTACTGGATTCCTGTTTCATAACAACAGCTAAATTAAAGCTCCGTGAGCGGAAGGGCAGCGTTTCTAAATCAAACTCAATGTCTGGCTCCACGGAAATTCATCACCAGTTTGTCAAGAGAAATAACCGGTCCAAAACTTTACCAGAAATTCAGAGTGAATCTCTGGGTTCTGGAAGACATTTGTCACTTTCTCTCCTGTCATGCTGCATTTTCACGTTCCTCTGCTGCCAGCTTCAGCTCGTAGCAAGTGTTGAAGTGCCACTGCTGACAGCTGGACTAACCTGACCAGATGTGGGTGACATTGGGAAACTTGTGCTAAGCCCAGACTAAAAAGATTTTCCACTACATCTGGAAAAAATAAAGCAATTAGAAAATAGTAGAGACGGAAAAAATAAAAGAATTAGAAAACGGTAGAGATGATGGTCTGAGTAGGACACTCCTTTTTTTTGGTGCTTATCCGCAGGCTCCCCTCCAGACTTTGGGACTCTGCCAATTGCTGTTTAAATCTATATTCATGTCCTTTTATAAAAGTTAACATCTGGTGCTGATACCGACTTTTCCCATGACTTTGTGTAACACAGCTTTCAAAATCTCATCACTTTTCAAGATAAATATAAATAATTAACCTAAGAATTCATTGAAAATAAGCAAGGGCACAACATGCCAGAAAGTTGTTTAAACACTGACAGAGCAGATATTGAAGAAAGAAAGCATTAAAAACAACCAGCAAGGAGCCACTGCCATCTGCCAGGTCGAGCCAAGAGGAAGGCACTGAAATTTGCCAAAGTGTGGTGGAGAGATCAGCCCCGTGTTCTCCTGGCCCCACTGAGGATCTGCCACGTGTGACCATGCTGGGGACAGGGGGACAGGTGACATCATGCTACCCACAGCAAGGCAAGGTGAATCAGGAACAGCCAAGATCAGCAGTGCCTGGTGCCCCATATTTTCTATTACCTCCAAATTTGGGCTCTCCAGATTGCCAAAAGAAAACTTGTCCAAAGGCAGCATTGTCCAGAGTGTCCTGCCAGAAGGGTTTGTCAGATCTGTTGCTCATTTGTTTAGATAGAAATCCACAATTATCTCCTTCTCATTTGTGCTGTGCTGTGTAAATTAAGTGTTTTCCTGTGTTTTGGAAGAAAGGATTCAGGTCACTTGGACTAAAGGGTGGTCTTGAAATTACTCCAAACTCTACATGAGCAGGATTTGGAGTGTAAGAGAGCTCCCCTGGTTTAGTTCCCAGTGGTGTCACTGCAGGGAGGGCTCCTCTGGCCACCAGCAAATTCCAGCAATCAAAACCACATCTCGAAAACAAACAAACAAACAAAAAGCCAAAAAAAAAAACCCAAAAAAAACCCACAAACAAATAAAAAAACAAACAAAAAAAAACCTGAAAAAAAATCATAATTCATTTTCCACAATTTTCCTCCCTGATAACC
>JANRGV010000023.1:18317011-18347113 GCA_024734035.1 Alethe castanea
GTTTACATTCTCCATTTTAGAGAGAAGCTTCTGTCTTTATTGGCAGCCACCTGTCCTTCAAACCAGGACAGGATTTGTTCTGTCGGGTCTGGAGCTGGATTGGAGCAGGGTTTGCTGCCAGAGCTGTGCCCTGCCCTGAATCAGCCCAGCATTCCCCAGCCTGGGAGTGCCACTCCCTGTCCTTGCCTTCCCCCAGCCTGGCCTGGAACTGGATCCTGCAGCTGGGAAAAGGCAAAGATCCCTCTGAGCCAGCTCAGCCAGCAGGGCAGGGCTCTGCTCCTCACCCCAGAGCTCATCCCAGAGCCTGGCAGCCCCAAAAGCAGGATCAGTGACCCCATGAATCTCCAAACCCACGCTGGGTGTATTAAACATTTCCCATCTCACAGCAGGAGCTTCCCTTGAGGCTCACAGTGCTGCTCAGGCTCTGGGTGATGGAGCTCCAAAACGTTTTTTCAAGGAGCTGGCCCCAGGGAGAGCAGAGCCTGCATGAGTGTGCGATGTAGGAACAGGGTGTATCATTATTTATCTCTGAAATAATCCTTGTTTTTCACATCACATCTGTGAGGCTTGCAGTCTTCTTCTGCAGACAGACTGCCAAGAATTTTATCTGTGGGAGTTTGCAGCTCCCCAGAAAAAAGGCAAACAGAGAGCTTTCAGTCTGAAGTAATTTAATTTAGTGGAAGAAAAGCATTAAAAATCAACAAAAACAAAGTTTCCATGAAAGGCCACAGGAAATACCTTTCCTGAAGGTCTCTGCAGTAATTGTAGAACCGATTGGTTCTTTGCACCCCTGGAAATGTGTGAGATTTAATTGTTTCAAGGCAGTTGCTTTTAGAACAACATACATTTGTGGCAACCACAGACGTGTTCAGCTGCATGAGGATAAGTCCTGTTTCCATCTATTTTTTTTTTTTTTTGCATGATAGGAGCAATCTAGAAGTTTCTCAGAATAAATATGAATCTACCAACATAAGACAATTCAAAGTGCCATTATCTTCTGACTTCGCCTGATTTTGCCCCGTGGTTCTCAGGGTGGAGGGATAGGATGACACAGAGCAGAGAATTTGGGGAAATTGAGCTGTATACAATGAAACTCTTGGAATACGGGTTGAAATGCAAAACATTAAAAAGTGAATGTGTCACACAGGGAACGTGCTCCCTGTGCCATTATCTTTGTGCCCCAGGAAAGTTGATAGAACCCATTTTACATCTGGGCATCAAAGCTTTGGAAGCTTCAACTTTCAACATTTTAATTCAGCTGCTTTTAATAATGCTCTAACACACAAAGATCAGCTCCAACTTTACTGAGGAAAAGCTGTATTTTCTAGTATCTGCTAAGCTGTGTGCCATGAGTTTCTGTAATAACTACCAGGGATTAGGTTAATAGCATTACAGCAGGAAGTGTTACTCGTGGCTTTGTGAGAGACCTGTTTACAATTTGCAAGGTTGGAGTGATTAGCAGTGCAGATGCAGGCTCTGCTGGTTACAAAAGCTTCTGTTGGCTGGGAAGAACAGTGGATTCATATTTATGGCAGGAAAATACAGTATTTTAGAGTAAAAAGTGTTGCTGGGAGTGGAGAATCTTGGCCTCGTTAGGGAGCTATTCACAGATAGAACAGATCCTTAAATTAGATGGAAATAGCCACTGGTGACACACTGCCAGGATTTCCCCATTCCCTGGGATAGCAGCCTGTATTCCAGAAATCACAGAATGAGCTGGTTCTGAAAGCACCTGGGTGGCAAATCCCTGTAATCCCCATGGTGGGGTGAGTCAGGACCTCCAGGAGCTCACATGCAAAATTTCCTCATTGTGAAGCATGGCTGAGAGCCTGGCAGCCACTACAGAGGCTTTTTTTGGGAGAGGAGCTGTGGCCATCCTTCACTGAGGCAGCCCAAGGAATGCTGTGATGCCTGGTAATGGTGTAGAACCTGCACAGGTAATCTCAATTTCCACTGAGCTACACCTGTACAGACAGACACTTCTGCTCTGCTCTGGACTTCTTCACACCTGCACTGGGTCCCAGTTCCTCCAGCAACTTGATCAGGCTCTTCTTGCATGAAAAATGGTGCTTTAGACACCACTATTCTGTTTGACTAATAGATAAATATTGCCAGTTATTTATTGCTGCTGAAAATTCTGATTTTCTGATGTAAAACTCTGAATCCAATTAAATTGGAGGTTAGAACCAGATGATCTTTAGGATCCCTTCCAACCTGAGGCATTCTGTGATTCTCTGATTCTAAATGAGGTTGTGGCATAGTCGACAAGCTGATAATGCAAAGGATGGATTCTGACAGTTTTTATACTGATCTCCCTCCTTAAAGCTGCTGGCACTGGTGTCCATGGCATTGCTCCCTGTGCCTGACACCACCAGAGCCCAGCTAATCCCTTGGAGCCTTTGGCAGCTCTCTCTTTTTTGGTGCTGTGGTTCTGTGCTCCTGAGTGCTTTCCAGAGATCGACATTTTCCCTCAGTGTCCATAAAATGGAGCATCACTGATTCACACTGTTCTTCAAAGCATGGCAGGGAGTGATTAGACTCTGACCACAATGGTGAAGAGCCTTGTGCCTCATTTAATTCCCTTTCTGCTGCATCTTTCTTAAAGATATCTTACTAGCTCCAGCTTTCTATAGATAAACAGGCACCGTGCTGGAGAATTTCACACTCAGAGTGAAGCCTGCAAAATTTGCATTTGTCAAATTTTACAATGAGGTGGAAAAATGTCACTCTTTACCAGGAACAAACTTGGAGGCATAATTGCTTGTAAGCAGAGCAGATATCGGGTTTGTTTGGTCACGAGTTAAATCCCACTTTGGTTTTGCAGAGTGCAGCCCCCCAAAAATGGTTGCTGGCATTTGTTGGGGGTTTAATACCATCTGAAAATGTTGGTGGTACATGATGTGACTAATAGGATAGCAAGGCTCCTGAATCATCCTCACACTGCCTGTCTCCTCCCAGACTTCTGTACCTACCCAGCATTTTAATGCCAGCCTAAAACGTTTCCCAGTCACCAGGGCAGTTGTGCAAATGGTGCTGCCTGCAGCCAACCTGCCCTGCACCCTGAACATTTGTGAAATAAATTGGGTCCTTCTGAAGAACTTCAGTCTAAAGCATGTCCTCAATTTATCCCCAAGGTAGCAAAAGGCTGCATTAGTTGGAAATTCAGGCCAGCTCTCCAGGAGGTTTCCTGTCACTGCTGCTGGGAAGCTCCCATGCCAAATGGCAGCCGTGATTAAAAGCATGACAGGCAGTGACCCTGAGCTTGCTCTTGTAGCACAGGACTTTAAAAATGCTTCAGTGAACCTCAGAGGAAAATCAGATCACAGGAGAGACTCCTGCAAATTTGCCTAGAGGAACTGAGTTGTTTGGTTTGTTTTGTTTTTAATTCTCTGCAGAATGTTATTTCTTCATGGCAAAAGGAGATAAAGACGGCGTGGTCCCAGGGAAAGGTGGCAGTGGCACAGGAGAGGGCAGTGGGGGGATGGAGGGGAATTACAAGTGCTTTTTGTTTGCTGGGATGTGTTGTAGGCAGCGCTGCTGATGCTTCTCGTGCCATATGGTGGAACAGCTGATGGTTAAACGCTGATGCTGAAACATGATGCTGACACAGCAGATGCTAAAACGTGATTGTGGCAGAGATGATAGCAAAACACTGAAGGTGAAACACCAGTGCAGAAAATGGTGCTGATAAAATAGAAACTTTTGATGTTTGTCTGTTAGAAATTGCGTTTCTGGAGCTGGCAGTAGCTGTAGTAGCCCAGACAGACTGGAGGTGTGTGGGAACCAGAAGAGTTCTCAGCTGTTGGTGGGAGACGGTGAGACAAATGCCTTGCTCTCTGCTCTACAGGGGAGGACACAAACCCTGCAGGAGGAAGCAAATCCACTGTGGAAGTGGGTTTGCAGCTCCCCCAGTGCAGCCAGCAGGCGCTGGGATCAGCTCCACGCTGCTCTCAGGCACGAGAGGGGCTGGCTGCAAACCAGCAGGTTCCAGCTGGTCACAGAGGAGTAATGAGGTCATCCAGCACACACAGCCTGTTTGCTTGCTTGTCTCCCTTAGCATTTATCTATTTTTCATGCTTCTAAACACCGAGAACAAGAGTTTTAAACATTTAGTTGCAACAAAATGTGGTCCAGGGCTCTTTTTCTTTTTTTTTTTTTTTTTAAGCTGGAAAAGCCAGTCTGGGGTTTGCTTGCCTAAGTTTCTGAAGGATGGCTTTGACCTTATTAGCAGATATGCACTGTGATCTTGTGAGGCACAGAAATGGCATTTTGTTTATTAAGTACCAGAGTTGCTCTAGAAAACTGAGGTAATTTAAAAAACTGGAAGAGGTCCAAATAACTTAAGTGGCAATATAAAAGATACAAGAAGATGTATTTTCAGAATTAAATATTCTCCAGTCCGATGGTCTGTGCCCTCAGAAAATCCAGGGTGAATTGATGCCAGAATGCTGCTCAGGAAAAGCTGCACTTATTCCTGCAGACCCCATCATGTTCTGCTTCATAGATGCTCGACAGAATGTAGACTGAATTGTAGAATATCAAATTTGTACTATGAAAATGCTTTGTAATTATTTCAGTGGGCTTTTACTTGTGAAAGGTCTTCAGTAAGGATGGGGACAGGGGATGGGGAAAGTGTTACCAGCAGCATGTGCTTATTTGGAAAGGAGGGAGGGCATGGTCACCATCTCCCACAAATACTGAGGATGCTCAGCCTGTGAAATTGGACTAAAGGCCTTCAAACTGTCGTTCCCTCCGAGAGCCCTGGTGTGTTTTGCAGGTTTGTTTGCAGCTCGCCGTGTCCTGTGGGAGGTGTGGGCTGGCTGCAGGGACAGGGACTTGTCTCTGTCTGTGGAACCATCTGCTGCAGGCTGCTCAGACAGACAGACAGACAGCCCTGGGGATGCTCCTGCAGCACAGGGGGCACAGGGGACAGGGTCAGAGGTGCTGGTGGCAGCTGCTGAGAGGAGCAGAGAGAAGCCATGGCTGAGAGGGCAGGAATTGCTGGCTGAGCACAGACCCTTGCTGTGGGTTTGGACACCTGCAAGCAGCAGGCTGTGTGTGAGGAAGCAGCTGAGATCCAGCACCTGCAGGGGACCCTCTGCAGCCCAAAACACCCCCAGCAGCTCTGTCCCCTGTGCAGGACTCCTTGTGCCAGGGGAAGGCACTGGAGGGTCACGGTGAGGAGCACAGGAGGGGCAGCAGAGCAAGAGCTGCTGTCAGAGCCTTGCTCCTGCTTTGTGCAGCACATCTCTGGTCAAATAGCTGCTCTGGTTCAGGGCTGGCATTCAGAATCCTTCAGGGGTCTTTGTTTGAAGGGAGAGGGCTCAGCAATTCTGCCCCAGGCTCTGCCAAACCACACTTGGTCCTGAGAGGGATGTTTGCAGTTCTCTCTCTGGAGAGGTGAGCAGCTTGGGCATCCCTTGGCAAGCAGGGAATCAAATGCCAGCTGTGAGTAGGAGTGCAGCTTTTACAGCTGCTGCTCTTCCCTTCTGAAATAATGAACTCCATCAGATAATGGCAGTGTTGGAAGAGGGTAGGTGGAAGCAAGACACAGGATTTGACCTGGATCTCAACTCCAGACAGGTGTATGGGAAAGCAGAAAACACTTACCTTTCCTCCAGTGAGAAACTTTCATTGTTGCACACTAAAACATGAATGATTAGTTAGTTATTTTGCAGTAAATTGTAGCACTTGAGTTCATTTAGTTGAGCATTCACATCCAGCTCATACCTTTCCTGCTTCTAGGCTTGCAATCTCTTTCCTGGACCTAACCTTGATTTGGAGTTCCCGTGGGAGGTATTGTGGTGACTGTTTTTATTTGCTCAATCAAAGTGACAAAAACATCCAAAAAATGATCAATATGGAGTATGATCTGGGGTCTACAAAGTCCAGAAAAGGAGCTCCAGCATCCAGTCAGGTGCTGGCAGTGAGTCAGGAGTCTCTAGCACAGAGCCTGGGGAAGGGAACATAATGGTTGTCCCTGGGAAAGTTCATTCCAGCGTGAAAGCTTATGGTTATCAGCTCCAGAAATGTTTTTGAAAAGTAATTTGCACCCCAGTGATTTGGGAAGAGGTTCAGTGTTTGGTACCTAATAAAGATAGCTGGCATGGAAGGGATGTTATTTTAATTATAACATGGTGATGACATTTTCAGGAAGGGATCCCACAGAGTTCTGACTGCAGACATTTCCATACTCACAGCACTTAAACAGCTGCCAAAGGGTTTTCATTAATAGGTTCTTTGGATACAGTATAGACAGGCTTATGCTGTGCTATCGCTGCTCCACAGCCCTCCTTCCACTTCCTTGGAAAGATGAGCCAAACAGATCTGGCCAGAGCCTGAGGATGGGAGGCAGGAAAGCAGTGGGTGAGAGGCACAGGGAGAGGCTGAGAGCCCCAGGGATCTGCAGCCCCTGCAATGCCCTCCCCACCCAGGGCATTCCTGGCACGGTTCAGTGCCTGCCCTGCTCCAGCAGAGCTCCTGGGGCTGTGCTGGGGGCTGCAAGCTCCAGTCCCTTGGGATGATGGAATCTCTCTCAGTGCCCCTGTTTTTGGAAACCACTCACTCCATGGGGGGTGTGCTGCTGGTGGCACTGGGGACCTTCCTGCAGGGCAGGAGCCAGGAGCCCTCAGCCCTGCCCTGGGGCTGCATCCCAGGCACTGACAGGGCTGGGGCTCTGGGGTTTGGGGATGCTGGGGCTCTGGGATTCTGGGGCTCTGGGATTCTGGGGCTCTGGGATTCTGGGGCTCTGGGATTCTGAGATTCTGTGACTCTGGGATTCTGGGGCTTTGGAATTCTCGAGACACGTACTGGGGTTCTGGAATTCTGAAATTCTGGGATTCTGGGGCCCTGGAATTCTGGGACTCTGGGATTCTGGAATTCTGGAATTCCAGGATTCTGGAATTCTAGGGTTCTGGGGCTCTGGAATTCTGGGACTCTGGGATTCTGGAATTCTGGGACTCTGGGATTCTGGAATTCTGGAAGTCTGGGATTCTGGAACTCTGGGATTCTGGGATTCTGGGGCTCTGGAATTCTGGGATTCTGGAATTCTCCAGACACGTGCTGGCATTCTGGAATTCTGGAATTTTAGAATCCTGGAGTTCTGGGATTCTGGAACTCCGGAATTCTGGAATTCTGCATTTCTGGAATTCTGGAGCCAGGGGAGAATCAGGCTCAGCCACTCAACCCTGCACAGGCCCCTCTCCTGAGTTCCCTATCCCAGCACAGCCTGGCTGAGGGAGGGATTCAGGGAGTACCTGGGGCCTGTCAGAGCCCACAGCGATTCCCAGCTCAGCTCAGCTGCTCGCTCACATTGCTCAGAAGCTTTGGCAAAAACATTTCCACCCCAAGCAGATTGTAGGGCTCTGTTTTATATGTGCTAGTCTCTAACCAACAAATCTTTACGCAAAAAAAAAAAAAAACCCACCCTGAAAATAACTCTGTGTAAATCATCATCAATTTTTTTTTATTATTCATTAAAATAACATTAATCATAAACCTCTTTGGTATTCATGTGGATGTAATATGTAGCTCCAAAGGAATTATGGATTAAAGGGGACTTAAGCTCAGAACACTCAGTTCTCTATGAACATGCTGTGTTCATTATGTTAGATTTAGTGTGAACTATTTTCTTCAGTATTATTAGAAGGGAGTAATGGTTGAGTTTCGCATTTATTTGAAAGTGATTAAAGCAAAATTTTCACCTTGAATAAAACAGCAGCAACATATTAACAATTTTTATCATGCCCACAAAAGAAATCTCTTCTCAAAAGATTGGAAATAATCCTCTGAAATCTACCTGCAGCTGATTATATTAACCCATGTGAAATACACATTTCCACCTCCATGGATATATTTTTTTTAAACTTTACGTTGTTGGGGTGGTTAATATCTCTGCTAGTCACATGCACCTAGGGGTAATGTTAGGATCACTGCACATTCACTCTTCTGTTTCTGACTTTTGAAGGCCCTACATTAATATTCTAAGACTCATTACTGATGTAAAAACTAACTGGTTTATTGAACATTGCATGTCTGGCCTCATGTCTGCATAGTACTAATTAAAAATCATGAACTTCTTTACCAGCAGGAAGCTTTGTAAAATGCGGGGTGGATTTTTGGAGGATTTAATCCTGTTTCTGTGTATATAAACCAGAGGGCATTCTCCAGACACTCTCGTGAGTTTCAAGGTATTATTTACAGAAATAATTCCATGATGAGGATGCTGGGTTGGATTTTTCACCTCAGTATAAGACAAATTAGCTCTGATTGTGAGAGGTCTGGTGATGGGCAATGAGTTCAGCCCAGGGATGGTGAAGGGATGGATCACACAGACCTTGCTCCTGCCCCTGATCCCTTTCAGTTGGTATCATTTGCTTTCCAAAGCGTTCACCCCAGCTGAAGGACACAAAGTCCTCCAGACGATGGAGGTCAGCTCGTATTTCACCACCAGCCTCTCCTGGAGGGCTGCAGATTTACATTAGAGACAGCATACAGGGCCATATTTTATCAGGCAGTGGATGTCTTTTCATTTGGTATTAGCCAAGTGTGTGTAATCCTAATTAAGAAATAAGTTAATCCTAATGTCAACTGGCATAAATCCTGTGAGCAGGAGTGTTTGCATTTACCAAGGGCTGCAATGCATTTGCTCGACTTTGGGCTCTGTGTCATCCTTGTTCTTGTGCAGCCTAATCTGAGGTCAGGACAATCATCAGATCAGAGAATGGATCTTTAAAAGTCACCTAGTCCAGCTTTCACTAGTCCAGGCTGCTCAAAGCCCCATCGAACCTCCTGACCTTGAGCACCTCAAAGTTGCTCCCACTGCCCTTGGGAATGCTCAGCTTGTTTGCTGCAGTGTCCCAAAATGTCTGTGACTGCCTGGACACTGCTCAGACCCCCTCACCCATCCTTGTCATCCTCACTGCAACTTCTTGTGAGTTCTGGTAACTCTTGAGGATATTTTTTACACTCTTCTGAAAGCTGAAGTGCCAGAACTTCCAGCCACTACTCCTCTGAGTAGATGTTTGAATTGCCACAGCTGCGTGGGTCAGCTTAGCTTCACACCATCTTTCAGAAATGAGAAGAAACTACAAAAAGGCAGAATTAACCCCAGCTAAATGCCAAATGTTCCCTTCACCCTGCTCAGGGCCTCAGTCTGGGCTGAGAGAATCCCCTCCCAGCCTGTGTTTTTTCATGGCAAGCCCCTTCCCCATGGCCAGGCTGTTCTGCACTGTTCCCAGTAAAATATATTATACATATTTTTATATATATATATATATATATATTGCAGCCCAGTTCCCACTGTGCATCCCTGGCTTCATGTGCAAACCTGGCAGGTGCCTTTTTCCATCCTCTGCTTTCCTAGAAGAGAACTGTGCATTTTTACAGAGAGATTTTGGATTTGTTGTTTCAGACATGGTTTTCTCGAGGACAAATCCAGGTTTCAAGTCATGATCCACTCCCTGTGTTGTTGGGTAAACTCAACTGACTACAGAGACAGGGAACCTGTACTCTGAAGGTGGGATTTCATGGCTTGTGGAGGGTACAGGGGAGAAAAGAGCAGCCCCAGCAAAGGCTGGGGGCAGGATATAGAGCCAGGGCACCCTTAGGGGAAAAACCGGGGGGAAAAAAGCAGGGGGAAAAAATCCCTTTAAAAATCCCTTTAAAAGTCCCTTTCCCTGTCCCTTCATAGCACATTGAAGTCTGGATTCTGTAAATATGCTTTTATGTAGAATAAAGATGGCTATGTAAGGAAAGCTATACTATTAAATACCTTCAAATAGGGCCTTCTTAAGTCTGTAGGGAACTTTTATCTGCAGGAGTCACAGCTCTCCTGCTAGAAATCAAGCCCTTTATCTCCTTTTGTATGAAGAGTGGTGCAGGGGGGAGAAGAGAGTTTCTGCTGGCTCGTGTGGCATGCATCATTGTGCTTCTGAACCTCTCTGCTATTAATAATGAATTAGTCTCCACAACACAAATACAAGGCAAGGTGGTTAGTAGTGACATTTTTGGTCTAAAAAAAAAATATAATAAATGGGAGAAGTGAGAGATGAAGAGAGCTGGTCAGGAGCTGCACCAGAAATTGGAAACTGAACGAAGGTTTCTCGTGGGTGTTATGCTGATCCCCTAGCCAGTTTAAAAACTTCACATTTCTTTTATTACTAGCTTGCCCTGAAGAGTTTTTTCTTCTTGTCCTCTATTTCTTTCCTCTTTCTTTTCCTCCTGTCAGTGTAGCACAGAGATCCATGTAAGCACAGCTCTGTGTTCCACCAAGAGCGCTGCAGGGCCTCAGGACACACTGTATTTGCAACCTGTGATGCCACTTTGCCAGACAAAAGTCATATTGCTGTTACAGAAAACAGCAAGAGGAAACCCAGTGCCAGGTATTGCATGAGTGCAGGGGGCTGGAACGTGCCTGCCTGTCCTCCTCTCGAGGCATCTGGCTGTCCTTTTGCTCCTGGGGTTTCCTTCTAGCCTTAGCATCAGACGCTGCTCAACAACTACTTGAGGAAGAAAATACCAGCAGGAATGGGGTTTCCACTGCAGGTTTTTCAGGAGTGTGGAGAGCTGCCAAAGGGAGCTCTCACACCCAGGGGCTGGCGTGGCTGCTCTGGGGCTGTGTGAGTACCTGCTGCACTGGAGGGCAATGCTAACTTCCTTTCTCTGGGAGAATAAGATTGGCAGCATTAATTTTCGGCTGAATTAGCTCTTTTGATAAGAGTGCAGGAGAGAATCTTGAAGCAATCGTGGAATGAGAGCAGCTTGGCTGTTCTGTGGTGTGTTCCCAGAGCCAGGAGCCCCTTTGCCCTGCTCTGAGAGGGATCCTCAGGCTCTGCTGTGTTGCAGGCTTTGAATTGAGAGTTCCCATCACACATACCGTGGGTGGGAGGGAGGAGAGCCCACTCAGCTTTGATGCTCAGCCAGGATGAGTTCAGAGCCACACTCAGTGTCCTGAGCAGAGCAGCAGTGCAGCCCAGGCAGGAGATGTGAGTCTGTACCTACACTGAAGTGTACCCCCATTTATGCACCGAGGAGCTTTGCTGTTTCTGAAGGTTTGGGATGGGGTTTCTCTTGATGTAACAAAAAAGACTCACATGCCCACTCGTTCCTGAGCACAGCCCTGTGCCTGCCTCCCAACCCAGCAGCTTTCAAGTGCTCCTCTCTATCACTGGGAGCAGATGTGCTCAACACCAAAGGGAGCAGCTCTCCTTTCAGGCTCCAGCCAGGGTGCACTATCAGTGCTCTGATTATCAGGAGAGGAAAAAACTCACCGAGGGACTGGGCAGGCTGTTAGAGCCAGAGCATCCCAGCACGCTGAGAAAAAAGCATCCTCCATGAAGGATTTTTTACTCTCTGGGCATGGGGGGAATTTGCTGTAGGGAAAAGCAAATCCTGGGAATAATTGGGCTGTGAGAGGGAGGAGGGGAAGGGCTGGGGCTCTGCAGCTCCTGAGCTCCGTGGCCCAAGGGGGTGTCCAGTGCCTTGTGGGGAAAGGTCTGCCATGAATAAACATCTTCATTTTAAATCCTGTGGGCTTCTGATCTCGCATTTCGTTCCCAAACGCTGTTATCCAATTTTCAGTTTAGGCCCTCTGAAGTGTAGAAAAATAGAAGAGCGCAGCAGAAGAAGGGGAGGAAAAAATTTTAGGAATTGCTAAAGTGATGCACAAAGAGTGAGAGAAAATGACCTATGGTTGGGCATCCAACAGCGCAAAGAAATTCTAAAGTAGTTTACTTTGAAGTACATTTCAGTCAGAGGGATTTTCTAGCAGCAAAATCAGGCACTTAGCAGGGATTGCATATAATTTCCACTCTATGCCAGTATAAAGCTTCAAACATGATGATTTTTTTTTCCATTCAACACCAACTAAAGCCCTTGGTCATTAATAATGACTCATTCTTCACCTGTGCTATTTGAACTACATTTGTCATCTGTTACTAGCCTTTAAAAGGACTTAACCTGACTCTTCTTTTTGCCTTGTCTTTAAGTTTCTGAGTCATTTTCTCTACAAATGACACATTTTAGAGTTTGACATTTACATAGGACACTGATGTTAGAAGTGCTTTTAGTTTGCATTTGTCTTAATTTCAGGTGTTACTGCTGTACACTGCTGTGTTTTACCACCTTGTGCAGTCTAATCCTTCCATAGGATTGTGAGATCAGCAGTGGCAGAGGTTTGGGAGTGGGAAGGGGGTGGATATGGCAACTCCAGCAGCAGAACTGCCATGTAAGAGGTGGAATCCTTCACCTAGAATTATTAATATTATTAGTTATTTCTAATAGAAAGCTACCAACCTGTCAGAAAGGCTCAGGGGATGTTTTACCAGAAAATCTGCAGCTGGCACCTGTAAAATGAGCTGGTTTAGTGTGCAGCTGGGGCAGCTGAGCAGGAGCTGCTGGGGCAGGCAGCAGTGAGGAGTCCAGCAGTGTGCACACAGCAGCAGTGGTGCTGCCCCTGCCTTGTGAGCAGCCTGGGCAGGACAGGACACAAAATGCACATCCTGCTTTGTGTTTAGGGCTGAGGAGCAGTGCAGAGTGACAGGCCAGCCCCTGCACCTGCTGCCTGCACACCTGTGGGAGCTGGCATCTCAGAAAAGCCCAGTCCTGCAGTATCAGCTGCTGTCGTGTGCTCACAAGCAGCCAAATCCTCTGGTCTGGGCACCTGTGAACTATCTGTGCAAGAAGAAATACTCCTGGCTAGAAACTTTTCCTGTGATTAACATCAGTTCTGTTGGTATTCTCATTACTGCGTGGTTCAAAATTCCCATCATGGTGTGGTTCAAAATTCCCATTACTGTGTGGTTCAAAATTCCCATCATGGTGTGGTGCAGAATTCCTATCGTGGTGTGGTTCAGAATTCCCATTGTGGTGTGGTTCAGAATTCCCATTGTGGTGTGGTTCAGAATTCCCATCGTGGTGTGGTTCAGAATTCCCATCGTGGTGTGGTTCAGAATTCCCATCGTGGTGTGGTTCAGAATTCCCATTGTGGTGTGGTTCAGAATTCCCATTACTGTGTGGTTCAGCCCCAGCAGAGCTCTCTGCAGTGCCAGTCACACAATGCCACACTCAGGTCATTCAGCAGCCCTGGTGCCATGAGTGATGCTAATGAGGAAAATGAGCCCTGCTCCCACCACCACCACTGCAAGTTTGTCCCTGACCTCTGGGGCAGGCAGAGCTGGGCCCTTTTCAGAATTCAAAAATAAACCAGAGCTGTAAAAACCAATATTTTCTTAAGGGAGTCGTCCTTTTGTGTTTTCTCTCAGTGCCTGAAGTGCCTTTTGTAGAAAGGTTACTAACCTGCAACAGATGAAAGTTAAAAGAATATGGTTAGGAGGCAAAGTAAAAGGTGGTTATGAACATATGGTTGGTAGAATTATTTTTAGAAATGAGATGCAAAAATCGTGAAAGAATAGGCAACTGGTGCAAAAGTACCTTAAATTGGGAGAACTTCATAGTCAAATATTTATGGCTCTCTTTGCAGGGTTTGAAAAATTAAATTATTAAAAGCAAATATTGTGGCAAATAGGTTCCCATCAATCTCAATAAAAGTTACATTTCACTATCACTGTCACATTATTACTTTTTTGCTTTCAGTCTTTTAAGATTGAAGAGAACAGTAACAAACTCCAGTAACAAATCAAAGCTTTTCAATGTAATTTACTTGGTGAGTAATTTCTAATTGATTCAGACTGATGGGGCTGCATAGTTTGATGTATTGCCGAAGTGAGAGATACTTTGGACCAAGTGAATTTATAAGCACCTCTTCTCCAAAGAAAAATGGCTGCTATATTTCATTTTGTCACTTCTAGCTGGAGCAATGTTCTTGTGTACCTATCTGTGTGGAATTTCAAGGGAAAAGGGGGGAAATGGAAGCAGCAGGTGCAGCTGGGGGGAAGGCAAAGAGCTGGGTCTGGTTTGGGAATGGGACTCAGGCACAGACCCAGCCTGGCGTGCCTGTTCCTCCCCTCTCCCTTTTTACTCAAAGTGGAGTTGCTTGGCAACATAATTTAGTCACCTGCAGGTCAGGGTTCAGATCTTGTTAATGTCATCGTGAATTAGGAGGAGGAAATGACTTTGGGGGTTTTACAGCTTCTTTGTGGCACTGCTGTTAACCAAGGGGTTCGTGTTCCCGTGCTGGAAAGCCTTCAGTGGCTGCTTGTTTTCCCCGTGATTATATCCAGAGGTATTCTGCAGCACTGCTCAAGTGCAGAAGGGAGAGGGGAATATGACAGAAGAGATGTAATTTGATATATACAGTGCACATGTTAAAGGTCAGGAGCAGTGCTTTGCACCCAGTGACAAATTGCTCCATTTCAGGGCAACTTAAGCTCCAGACTTTGGAAAGAATTGCTCCAATGTCAGCCCTGCCCCAGAGCACATTCAGGGAGGCTTTCAGGAGAGCAGAAGCAAGTTCCCCTGCCTCTTTCTTCCCCACAGCAGAAATCCCTGAAGGCTGATGCCTCAGGGGAGCAATCTAAAATTAGCAGCTACAAAATTCATCTTGAATTTTGGCTGAATGCACTCTCAGAAACTGTCTGATTCTTCCTGCTGCAGCCTGGTGCAATAAAAGCACCCCCAGCCCCCTGCTCTGGTCATCTGCAGAGGTTTGCTGAGTTGGCCAGGGAGGGGCTGAGCTGCTGCAGTGCCAAATGCTGGGAGATTCACTCGGGGCAGTTTGTGCTCTGAGCCCCCAGGATGCTGCACACCCATCAGATCTGCTCAGCTCAGCCTGGGCATCTGCAACAGCTCAGGAAAACAAATCAGCTCTTTGCATGTTCTGGGTGTGAAGGAAAGGCTTTGCAGTTTTGATGGAAATATTTGTGTAGAGCTGTCAGAAGGGTTTTTCCACTTGGTTGGCCTAACCAGCTGAAAGGAAAGCATGCACACTGCCATGTGTACATGTACTTATATCTAAATATGTGCTATTATTATGGCTGAAGATCCAAATTTGAACAATTTGGTCCAAAATTAAATATTTCATTTTATTTCCAGGATGATAAACACATCCTATTACAATTGCAAAATAAGGTGCTTAAAGCACAAGTTGAAGTCTCATTGAAATATAAAAAGCCACAACTTTTCCCTTAGAAAAGAATTAAATATTTTGCACGTATTCGAAATAATTCTTCATTGTTTAAAGCCAAAACAGTTTTATCAAATTCAATCTGAACTCATGGGTGGATATAATCTTCCTAAAACGGAATTTGTTGGTGGACTTATTATTCACCGATTTTCCTGGTGAAGATTTCCATTTGATTTCCTGCCCAGGTCTGTCAGCACTCCCCCCCGGCGCGGTGTGCTGCCCCCTGCTCACAGCCCCACTAATCCCAGAGCCATTTGCACGGCTGGTTTCTGCTCTGGGCTCCATTCATCTTGTGCTGGGGCTCATTATTCGTGCTCTGTGGTCAGCTCAGACATCTGGGGCCGGGCTGGCAGCTGCTGGCTGATGGATGGGGCAGGCTGTGATGGATGGCAGAGCACATGGGGCGTTCCTGCCCTGGGTTCTGGGGTGTGTGAGCTCCTGCACAGGTGAGCCCCACCTGGGAGACAAGCTGCCTTCGGGTACCTGGCTGGTGGGGACATTTGGGGCTGTGTGTGAGCCCCAGTGTGAGCAGGTGTTTGCAAGCAGGAGTTAAACGGCCACCGGCGACTGCTGAACTGAAAAACTTGCTTAGAAAACTGGGTATTTGTGTTCTTTATTGCCAATTATTTGGCTCCCCAAATAATTTCTCAGCTGGTTCTTTTACTGCCTCAGCTGAGGTGCAGAACATATTCCTGACTCCAGTTCCTGCAAAAGCTTTGGTGGAGAAAACAATATAATGCAGCAGTTGTCCTAACATGTAAAACCTGAGTAATGCTATAAACCATTGTTTACAGGGATTGGTGCCACAAGCATCCGTGGTTCAAGTAAAGCTTTTTAAAAACTGATGCTGGCAAAGGCCCAGTGCTGTAGTGCCAGCTCACAGTGAGCTCTGCAGAGGGGACAGCAAAGTGCTGGCAAAAAAGGGAACTTTACCAACTTTTCTGTGTTTTTATTCAGAGCTGTGTGGGCAGGAGCAGCTACGTACAGCAAAAATGTAAAAAAAAAACCCTTCATGTGAATGAGCTGTGGAAAGATTTCAGATTTATTGCCCACCTCAGGCCCTTACAGAGGTGCTGGGGTGTGAGACCTGAATCCCTCGTGCCATCAGGGGTGCTAACTGGGACTGAGGCTGCAGAGGTGGCAGAATGGCAGAGAAAACTGAGAGGAGAGGCAATAATTCCTCCTTCCTTCCTTCTGGGTAGCACTGGCACTGCAATTACAGGCTGATCCCTGGATTTCTCAGTCTCTGCGTTGTGCCAGTCTCCAGCAGCACCTTCAATGTATGACAAATGCCAGTAAACAAAAAGCCCCCATGATGGAGGTCATAAATTTGGGAGACCTGAAGGTGGGAGATTTGTGCTGTTATTGATTGTTCCCCATCCCTCTCTGCCTCTTCCCCTAACATCTGACAGGGAACTTATAGCTGGTAATAACACGGGAGGTGAAATTTGGGGAACTTTTGGAAACTTAATCCATGGATCTCAAAATGCTTTCTAGGTGCTGGCTGGCACCTCTGGTTTTCTAGTAAACTGGGAGGAAAGGAATGGCTTTAAACTGGCAGAGAGCAGAATTAGACTGGACATTAGGAAGAAATTCCTCCCTGGCAGGGTGGGCAGGCTCTGGCACAGCTGTGGCTGCTCCTGAGTCCCTGGAAGTGTCCCAGGCCAGGCTGGACATTGGGGTTGGAGCAGTTTGGGGCAGTGGGAGCTGTCCCTGCCATGGCACTGGATGAGCTTTAAGGTCTATTCCAACCCAGGCCATTCTGTGAGTGCATTAAAAAAATGGACACTGAACCATTAAATATTTGGGGTCTGACCACAGAGTCTGGCATTTCCCATCCACTGGAGTTTTATGGGTTCAAATGAAAGGAATGGAGTATAGATTTTTAGAAGTCTTTCTGTATTTCTTTATCCATCATATATTGTCCTAAAAACATCCAAACATGCTGGCAGCAACTTCTGCAAGGCTGCCATGCCTAATATTGGGGCAAGGAACACAATTGGTGTGAGGGCAAAATTTGGGTATTGTTTTCTACACGTACCTAGTGCTTCAGAGAACCCAGACTTAATGAAACCACATAAAACTGAAATTGTTTAAAACAAACTTCTCTGTAAAAAAGATTCTTTTATTTTTCTTTGTAAAGTTTGGACGTGTACCTGTTTTGTTTTGTGTTGTGTTTTCCTTAGATAGTGAATCAACAGGGCTTGAAAAGAACTGGATCTGTAGAGCTGTCAGCAGAATCTATAAAAGAGACTCTCTGGGAATCCCATCCACCTCTCCACTTGCAGGCGAAGAGACAAGGAAAATAACACATCAAAACTCTATTCCTTAAATATTTCATACATAACGTCCAATGTTCCAGCTCTCTCAAGAATGCCAGAGTGGAACTTCCTTTAGTGTTTTATATATGATGCTTTAAAAACATCTGAAGGAAGTTTATACCTTGCATGAGCTACCTCTAGCAAACCATCTCACAGTCCAGGTGTGACTCTGCTTCTTTAAAGGTAGGAAGGCAAAACTGGAACATCTGATCTTGATCTTTGCAGGGCAGAGCTGTTCTTGTGTTTAGGGCTGAGATTTATTCCAGTGGCAAAACCATGACCAGACCTCAGATGAATCTGTGATTTACAAGAACTGATTGAGCAAACAAATATCCTAAGCCTTCAGGAGGTAGAGTAGATTGAAAATGAATTGGGTGTAAGGTTAATGACTTGGCAAAAAATCCAAATGTCACCTAGGAAGGCTGGCACCGTGCCCCTGGTGTAATTGTAAGTCTGTAGTGATTGTGCATGTGAATGGCTGAAGCTAAACACAAGTTTGAAATATGGGATTCCTTACTCAAGAACTGGTAGAGAACAGAAAAACATAACCCTCTGTTTTAGATAAATTGGCAGCATAAATCCAGATTAAATCTTTCTGTATTTCTTAATTAACTGCAAAGTTGCTTTATGCAAATAGAGTTTGATGTACATATTTGTGTGTGATTGGCACAGAGATCATCCATGTCAGCTTTAAGTAAACACGAGCACACAAACTCAAACAGCAAGATGTTTGCCCAGCAAGACAGCATCACTCCTGCAAACAGAAAGGCATTTCTTCATCTTCACTCAGAAAATCTTGTTTTCCAAGTGTCTTCCTTCACTTGGAGCCCTGCAGAGTCAGGTCTTACTGCACCAAACAATTCTGTATGGGTGAAATCAAGTGTATTGTGAAGTAGCTGCGTTTTATTTACTGGTGCAAAGATCCCTGCGAGGTAAAGCCTCTAGACCTGGCAGCCTCAGACAAAAAACAAACTGTGGCAGTTGTTACTCAGTTAGTAGGCAAGATCTGTCCAGAGCAAACCTTGACCTTCTTATTTCCATTATCTGAATTAATCGGATGTGTCTGAGGGATGCTGGAGAGACACCAGTGCAGCTCCAAGTCCATTGTCCATCCCATGGATGGTGTAAGTGAATTCAAGTTATCTTTTCTTGCTCTAAATCCTTGGGGTGTGTTGGTCAGTGTACAGCTGAATGTGACTCTAGAATGCTCTTCTTTCCTGAAGAAGGTGCAACGAGTAAATTATATAAATTATATAAATTATATTACTCTATAAATTTTAAGACTTGTTATTTTTATTTATTTTCTGAGATGCCTCAGCAGGTGTAGGACAGGAGGGGCCCCTGCAGGGTCACCCGTTGGCCTCTGGGTGGTTTGGAGCAGCTTCACAGCCCACAGGAGACGAAGGAAGGTCCTCAGAGCAGCAGCAGTGCAGCTAATTAAGGTGTTAATTTTCCTTGTACTTGAGCCTAGACCACAGTAGCTACTTGGAGCAAGCAGGAATTGGCAAAGGCTTTCAGTCACTGAAGGCTTTGATAAGATCCAAGCTCAAAACTACTGAAGAACTGAATGATGCAGGGAGTGTTAAAAAAGGTGCAAAGAGTTCCTGCCAAACACCTTTAATCATTCCATGCTCTCTGTTCTCACTCAAACTGTTTCCAGGCTGGGTCAGGAGCCCAGCTGGGGATTTCTGTGGACAGACATCACAGCTCCACGCAGAGCACAAGACAGAGCGTGACTCTCCTTGAAATAGAATTTAAAGCCGGGGTTTCTCAGAAATGCTTTTGTGCTGTCCAGGCTGTGGCAGGCTGCAGCAGAAGATGATCACTGCTGTGGAAGGGCCGAGGAGAAGAGAGTGTGCAGCGCTTTGTGGATGGATTTTCTGCTTTGTGTCTGACTGCCAGCCATCCCTTTGGAGAGAGGCTCGCAGCAGCGGAGCAGCCTGGAGGAGGTGAAGGATCACTGGCTGCTGGAGCTCTTTCAGCTCTCTCTCTGAAACCCCGAGGGAGACACAGGGGAAGGTGATGTGAGATCAAAAGCAATAATGGAGGAGCATTGGCAGGGGTGATATTTTAAAAGATGAATTGTTTGGATAGAGATATTTTTTTTCCCCTAATATCCAGCTGCTGAAGTGAAATCTAAATGTACCTGGTCAGCACAGAGCAGTGCAAACCTACAGCCCAGACACCCCAGACATTTCTTGCCTTTTCTTTTATTGCCCTATCCAGAGCAGGAATCCTCCCCATAAACAAGTACGCCCTTGCCAGCCTCTCACATACACAGCCACTTTTAAACCTCTTTATAGATTTAAGAATGCAGCATCCAAGAGCTTTAAGACACTATTGCTTCAGAAGGAAGGGAAAGCTGCCATCTGTCTCTTCCTTGCCTCTCACTCCAAGCAGCAGGAGAATACTTTTCTCTGACCCAGCTCTTCCCATCTTTTACCCCCTAAAGCATTAGTTAGAATTAAATGCCAGTGTGCTATTCCCACGGGAAAAATAAGGTAATTTATTTACATGCCTGTGTAGTGGAACAGCATGTTAGGGAAGGCAGGGAGCACAGTCCGTGTCCCTGAAAGAATAGGCTGCTTGTTGAGCACTGAAAGGGAGTAAAATCAAAATCTGCATTCCCCTTTACAGTCAGCTTTGGGGAGGTGAAGTGTTTGATTTTAAGGGTCCTTTTGTCAGCTGGCTGGTGATGTGTTAAAGATGCTGAAATGCAGAGAGCAGAGCTGTGGTGACTTTTCCCCAATCAAATGGTGTGGCAGGGAGAAAAGATGCAATGCTGAGGCTTTGGAATCAACAGAGCTGTGAGAGCAGAGGCTGTGGTTTCACCTGTAGCTGTGAGCAAGACACACCGTGTGCTGAATTGTGTATCTTTGGGAAAAACTCTGAATTTTTACAAAGCAGCAGTGTAACCCAGCCAAACAGGGGTACTGCACTTCTGGGGGTGCTCCTTCAGACAGGGGATTATATTAATTTCTGTGCTTTTTTCAGTCAGACACTCTTGCAGTTACACAGTGAAGCCTTTTGTCACTGTGAAAATCGAGTACCTAAACAAAATAACTTGGATTTCCACTGGACCAAGAGGGGGGGAATTTATGAGGGTAAAACAGCTGAGTTTGTCTCATGGTCTCTGTCAGGAGGTCTTTTCCTGGTTTTTGCTACTGCACCAACAGCTTTTATGATTGTAGGATCAATTTTGGGGAATTCTTACCTGTGGTGTCAGAAAGAACCCATATCCTAGTCTTTGGCAATTCCCACCTCAAGCTTTACCCTCTAAATGTCATAAACTGTCCTTTCAAAACAAAATCTTTAAAACCTTGAGGTGGACTGAGGGAGGTGAAGGGGTAAAGGCTCTCCTAAAATGTGTCTCCTTTGAAGTGGCAATAGAGGTAATTGTGTGGATGAGAATTATCTTTAAATTCAGGAGCTTGGTGGCTCGAATTTAATATAAACAAGCAGCAAAGTTGGGCTTGCTGAGAGCTGCCAGTACTCTCTTGGTGCATGGAAAGGACAGGAATTGTTATTTTCCTATCATACATCATTTACAAGTAACTGCAGTGACTCTACAAAGTCGGTACAACTCCCTAACAAAAAGCAGAAAAAAGTACAAAGGAAAGAACAGGCTATTTTGTTACTGGTTTTTAAATAGAAGTTCTCTGTAGGCAGAGTTCAGCTGCATCGGGGTGGAATCAAAGGACCCATACGGAGGAATGTTTTTCACCTTCTGGAATTTGAATGTCTGGCTTTAGTGTCAATTATCAGCACTCTTTATTTACTGAACAATGCCTCCTATGAAGATAGCATGGTAATTTGATATTTGCTTATGAAAAGCCCTTTTCTAAAGCAGTGGCACTGCAATTTCCAGCAGTTTTCACGGGGACCTTTTGCCAGGACTTCAAAGAACTCTGTTCTTGAGCAAACAGCCATTTGGAATAGACCTGTGTTTTCTATAAGCCAGGGAGAGGAAATTTTCACTGGGAGGTGAAAATTAGGGAAGCAAACCCTCAGACCTTTGGTGCACAGCCCAAGCACCACAACTTTCTCCTAATTCCCCTTCCCACATACCAGAGCCACATTTTCCTCAGCAGCCAGCCCCCAAACACTGCTGTTCCTGCAGCTCAGGAATTATTTTCAGATCAGACCGAAAGCCAGTTTTCACACCTATCCTCGCTGTTTATTTGCTGGAGTGATGACAGGTCCATCCAGTTGTGGAGTAAAAATGCGAGACAGCGTTCATCCTGCTGCGTGGGAGGGCTCCAGCTCTCCTCCCAAATATCTCCATTATCCCTTTTGGATGTGGCATGCCAGGTGGACAGCAAGGCAGATGAGAGAGCCTCTTCTTTTTCCCAAAAGTTCCCAAAGCTTGATGCATCCTGATGGAGAGAGATCAGGCAATGGGCCAAGCAGAGTTTTGAGAGGGACCAGGTACAGAGCTGAGCAAGGGGGAGATGAAAAGGATCATGGAGAGGAGAGAATAACAGGAGAATGAGGCATGCAAAACAGCAGAGGAGGGTTTAGAAAAAAAATCCTTTGTGCTTGTTAAGATTTTTGTAAATCCCAGTCTGCTTGAACTTGGGATCGTCCTTCAGAGTGGCTGGCAGAGGAGGGGGTGCTGAGAAAAGTATATTTTCACATTAATTCCTTGGATAGAAGGAAACTTGCTTGCAAAGGTATATTTTTAAAGATCTTCTTATAGACCTTATCAGCCAGAGCTCTATCTACAAGATGTGGAAACCGTAAGGATTTTTAATACTTTGTACCCTGAGATTCATTGTCAAGTGCCCACAAAGAGTTTAAGAACCATTTATCCATCTTTCACTGTGTTGTTCTTCTGTTCTCCTCCAGATACTCCCATGCTGGTAAAACTCTCTTTTTTGAGAAAGAGTTGTTTTTCTCTCCCTGTGCAGCTGGGTGAGCTGCAGCAATCCCACGCTGTGTGACACAGGTCACCTGTCCTGTCTCACCTCTCCTATCTCACTGCCACTTTGTCACATAAGTACTAATCAATGTTGCCTGGGGTGTTCACACATGAGTTTATTACGCAGCTGATATTAACAATCATCATGAAAATCAGCCAGGCTCTGGCAGTCAAGTGGTGCTAAGCTGATGATGGGCTGAATTCAAGGCCACATCATTCCTGTTCTGAATATCTGAGGAACTTAAGGCTGGCTGTATTAAAGCCTTCACTTTGCACACCACTAATCTTGGAACAAGCTGCTCAGGCAACCCTGACCCTGTGGTTTTCCAGATTTTCTGATTTCATCTTACTTAAAGCTTCATTGCTGCAGCCCATCAGTGTGAGGCATATCTAAGCTCCCTGCATATCAAAAAGGATCTGCACAAATTGCCAAGGAAAGAAGCGTTCAAGGGGCAGACTTTAAAAGGCATTTAGATGGTAGAGGGGCACACCGAGGGAGGAAATGATCAGAGGAATTACAAACTGACACATGTTTTGGAATTCTTGGTCTTAAAATTCTCCCCGAAGCTCCTTAATTACGGAACAGGTCCACAAGGAAAACTGTAACCTATTTCCCTTTGTTCAACTCTTTCTGGTTGGAAGGATTTATTAAGCCAATGTCAATATTCTTCCCATCAATTTTGGAATGTCTGACTCTTTGTTGAAACAAGCTATTAGCAGCAATAAAAAGACACAGGACTAGAATAATTTGTCTGGAGTTCTCTTGTGTGAAATATTCACAGTAGTGTGAAGAAGCCAGAAAGTAATATTATATTCTCAGCTTACTTGGGCTCACAGGTGGCAGCAAAATCAATTAACTACTTCTATCCATAGGAATTTATTGACTTCCTCCCATTTTAGAAAGAAATGCAACTTTCAGTTGGTAAAGTTACCAAGTGCTGGTCTCACCCAGTTCTGTGATGTGTTGCAAAGTGTTCTTTCCCCACCAACCACCCTGGCTGCACCTGATCATTCTTTGGCACGGTGCAGATCCTCCCCCAGTGCTGCAAGTCTTCCTTCCTCCAGCGAGCTGCTCATCCCTGCTCTCATTTGAACTTTCTCAAACTGGTGGTTGGAACTCCTACTTACCTCTGATTACTTTCTCACAAAACTCAAGTCAGCACATTTTGCAGTGACTGTATGAATCTCATAATAGCAGGGGCAGTGGGGAAGTGTGTTTTTGCAGATAAGACACCCCACACTTCTCATTTGACTCAGCACCATCCCTGCTCTGAGCCTGACAGAAGAAGGTGGGAGAAACAGGCCAAGCTCTTAGATCAGAACACTTAAATTTAGGCAATCATTTCAATGGGAGCTTGGCTAAACAAGCTGTCCCTTTCCTTTTGTTCCTTTATTGATGTTTATGCTTCTAATTAAGCTGTAGGTTTAGGTCTGCAAAGTAATGAAGCTACCTGCTGATGTCAAAATATCTGACTGTTTGCTGGTACTTTAAATAAAAGCAGGTAGGAGAGATGCTGTAGTAATTGACTGGTTGTCTGCAAGAGTTATTTCAGGGTGAGTGCTGGAGAGGCTGCACTGCTTTAGAAATTCAGAATGGAATTCTTTTTCCAGAGGCTGATGACTGGAATGTTTTCCTGAGGAGCCTCAGTGGCTGCTGGTGCTCCTCACTGTAGGTGCAGTAAGTTCTGAGCCTACAGCTGGGTGCTCATGAGGGAGCAGATTGTGTGTGTCTCTCCTGCAAAGTCTAATTAAAATAACTTGCATGCATATGCCAGTGTTCCCACTGAGTCTTCTGGTATTTAGTTAACTGGGTTGCGTTTTGTTGAACGTAGACTGGGATAGGTTTGGGTTTCTAAGCTTTTGTGGCTTACAAGTTTTAATTGAATATATAATGAGTGTTGTATTTAGGTAATTATTTGAACCCTATGGCAGTGACAAACTGCTGTTCTGCTTTGTATTTAAATATTGCTGATTGACTGTTCTGAAGACCTCAGGCTATATTTTAGGCTACATATTTTGATCCTGGACTACACCTGGGTGGAAGTATCTGAGGATCAGAGAAAGCTGGCAGTGCTTCTCGGGGCTCCTGTCCTTTCCTCCTCCCTCAGACTCTGACCCTGAACCAAAACCATCCTCACAGGGCTCTTGAGCACCTAACCATGAGTGCTAAAACCCATGTGCTGAGCGCTGCTGTCAACTTTCTCAAGGGTAAGACCATTAACCTGGGTCTGCTGGCCCAATTCCAGCCTCTTATTCAGCTGCTTCCCTGAGTTCCTGTGGTAGTTCTGCTATCTCTCATCCCTGCTGCTGCCATGGGACATTTCCTTGCTTGCTTCAGCAGAAGTCACAGATTCCCCAGCTCTGGTTTTAACTCAGGCTGCTCTTTGGAAAAACACATTGCTGCTAAAAGATGCTCACATTACCTTAATCATATGATAGGTTAGAATCTGGATCCACACACAGGAATGAAACAATATATTTGCATTTCTGGAAAGATAACACAGCTTTTTGCTAACAACTAAATCCAACTGGGAACTGCCATGGCAAACTATCTGAAATGAATGGGCTATTTACAAAGTAAGTTATGAAGGTGCTGTGTAATAAAAAGAATTACATGTCCTTGTATTAGAGGGATTCCAGCAGGGTTGATATGATCTGTATCTATTGCTTAGAAGTAGATAAAATAACATAGCAAAAATAGGAGTGATGCAAAGGTGCTCACCCAGTGACTCTGGGGTGAAAGGATGTAACAATGTGGAGAAATCATACCAGAACACTGATAGGTTAACAGGGGTTCCAGAAAGGGGATGGAGCTTTTTCTGAATAGACCAGCTTTTTCTGGTTCAAGCCCATGCCACAAGGCAGGTTCTGCCCTGGTATAAATCTCTTCTTTAACACCACCGACCTTAGTGAGTAGAACTTGGCCCCATCTCAGTGACTTCAATTCAGGGCTGCACACCAGTGGATATTGTGAGTGGACATGACATCTACCCAAATTTTGCTTATTTTTATAGCCACAAACCAATTAAAAACTGATTATTTTTCATAGTCCCCCATCCAAAGAACTTTTACATGGATGAAATTAGCTGTTTTTCCAGCTGTTAGCTTTTACAGTCCAATACCTGTTTCATGGCTTAGGAAAAGTGGGTATGAACTTGCTGGATTATTGAAGGCTTGCCTAGGCTTTTTTGAAAGCTGCTGCTCCTTCGAGCTGCTTTCAGGAAGAGACTGCATCAGGAAGCTCTACAGCACTTTTGCCAGCTGCTTCTGGCTCTCATCACTCATGTTTTGGGTTGTGCCCAGAAGACTGAATTTTCCTTAAAGATTTCAGAAAGTTTGGTTTGCTACTAAGCTCCTTATTCAGACTAAAACTGAGTGGTCAAAAGGAATTTTATGATTCATGATCTGCTCTGAATAGGGATGTATTTGAACACAGGATTGAATTTCGGGATCTAAGAGGGAAGAAGGAGAAACAGGAAGGAAGGAAGAAGAGTGAGATGTGTCATATCCAGGACTGCAGCCAAGTTCTACACCACCAGTATAAATAGCTGATACTGTGCTGCAGCATTAATCTCTGGGCCAGCTATTTAACACATTGAAGCTGAGGAATCTTAGAATCCCTGAGTTGGAAGGAACACATGAGAATCATCATCTCCAGCTCCTGGCTCTGCACAGGACCACCCCAAAAATGCCACCACGTGCCTCAGAGCATTGCCCAAATGCTTCCCCTTTATCCAACTCTTCTCATCCCTTACCCAGATCTTCTCATCCTTTAGAAATAGAAACTCTCCACCCCAAGACAGAGACCTGTATTGCTTGTGTCTGCTAGAGAGTTAGAGAAGTCAGGCTGAATTTAGTTCAGCCTTAAAAGCTTGGTCTAGTTACTGCATTTTTTCCCAAGCAATGCATTCCTTTAGCATGTGAAAACGAGCTGCAGCAAAGCTGCCACTGGAGCACAGTGCAGGAAATAGACCTTAATCAATATTTCAATCAGCCACCTCTGGGTGACTGAGAATTGCTAGTTAGAGGATCTCCCAGGTAAATAAAAACCTACTTGTTTTCCTTTTTTTGAAGGAACAGCTGTCAGGAAGTTTACTTCTTTTGGAATTTCTTTACTTACATAATCAATGGTGTTCTTTTAAAAAATGAAGTAGTCAGTGAATTCCAAAAGCCCAGAGTCCTGTTTAATTTTGATTACTAAAGGGAATGCTGGATGTTTATGCATCAGACCCAAGCTGGTATTAAATGAGTACAGCCCCATCAATTATCACAGGGCTGAGCTGAGTGATCCACACCATGAGATAATCACACCCACACTTGTGCAGGGAAGATTGGCTTGAGTATTTTTATTCTTTCGCTATTCAGAAAATCTCATCTGAAGGAAACAAGGAGCTCTGGTTCCCTGGCACTGCCTCTGCCCTGCCCTCACTGCTGGAGCTCAGGTTGCTGTGTTTGAGTGCAGAACTGGGTGATGGATGTGGCACTGCCACTGAGCACCCATCACCTGCCAGGGAGCAGAGGATAACTGGGTGAGTGTTGGAGTCAGTGAGTTGGGGGTCTCTGAATTCTTCAGAGAGAAATCAGAGTGCAGGAATTGAATTAAAGCATGTGGATATTATGCTACTCACACATGAGTTTTAGTGTAAGTTTAAGTTTTAGGATAAGTAAGTCAGTAAGTTCTAGTATGAACTCTAATGCTTTTAGTAAGTAAAAGGTTTAGATACCAAAGTAGAAGTGTGAGTTCTAGTGCAGGTTGAAAAACATATTAAAGTTTTCAGTAGAGGCCCCAGGACCATGGTTGTAGACACTGCTTAGACACACTAGAGCTGTAGTAAGAATATTGCTTACATTTTTCAGATAGAACAAGACAGCTCATATGCATAGTCTATACATAACCCAGTGTGTTAAGGAACTGGAATTCTGATAGGTTAAGGAATGGTGGCCCAAGTTAGTGTCTTAGCTTGTTGGGAAGACTCTATAGAAGAGTTGGTATTGGGAAGAGTTGGTGCTTTTGCCAGGGCTTTTTGTCATTTGTTTTTTGCCATTGCTTTTCTGCTTTGCTTTTGAGACTGATGTGCTTCTGCAATAAATAACCTTTTAGCAACTATTAGCTGCTTTGCTCATTTGAGAAGATAACCCAGTGAAGTTGGTGCTGAGAGCACCAGAGGTTCATAACCTCACATCTGGTACCTGTGGCCCTTCCCCAGCACAGCCAGCAGTGACAGAGGGGCACAGCAGGGCTGGCACGGGGTGGGAGCCTGGTGGAAAAAGAGCCAGTGCTGTGGAACAGGGAAGGTTGGAAGAGAGGGACAAACTTGTTTGCATCACTACCATGAAGACAAATATCTGTAGAGAGGAGAAATAAAAATCTGTTTGCTCTAATGCAACAATAGACATTGGGGATTTCCCAGCACTTTACTCCACACTGAGTTCTGCCATTATAAGTTTATTTAAATGCCTACAGCATAAGAAGCTGTAATTTCTTCTGGCCAGGTGGAATGTAAGGCTTT
The DNA here is from genome assembly GCA_024734035.1 of Alethe castanea. Classification (NCBI taxonomy): domain Eukaryota; kingdom Metazoa; phylum Chordata; class Aves; order Passeriformes; family Muscicapidae; genus Alethe; species Alethe castanea. The sequence goes on from JANRGV010000023.1 coordinate 18,344,846, forward strand.
CCTCACAGGTTTCTCTGTCCTCCCTGAAGCCAGCAGAGATGCCATCCTTCACATCCTGGATTTATGCTGTTCAGATCAACCTGAACTGACATGAGAGAGTGTATCAGCAGTGAAAAAGTCCTGAATCCCCGGGTTTAAGGTTGTCAAATCTCTGAAACTCCTTCAGGGATCTAAACAGCACAGCACTGTTCATGTGTGCTGTGTGTACTTAGAGAGCTCCTCTGAAATTTCATGGGGGGTTTCCACTTTCATCCAGTGATGTTTTATCCCTATGGAATGTTTTTTTTAATTATTTTCCACTAAATAGACAAGACAGGTGGAATGCTATGGAAAAATGTAATTGTCTAGTCATTTTACTGCATCATATGCAAAAGTCAGCTGATACATGCAAAGATGCAGAACAAAGAGAAGGGAGAATGAGAAATATATAATTTCTGAAACTCTATTTCTACAAGGATTTGTCAATATTTTATTTTTCCTTTGAAAAAATTTGATACATGTCCACTACATTTTGCCGGTGAAAAAAAGCTGTGCTGATCCTTTGATTTTAAATTAAGTAGAAATAGAAGGGTTTAGTTATAAAATAACAAGGGTTTTCACTGGAAAGAAATCTTGTTTTCTCTGTTCCTGCTCTCTGACAGTTGGTTGGCAGAGAAAGGAGGAATAATAAGTTTTAATTATATCTCCCCAAACAAGCAGATTTGAAAGCAATGCAGGGATTACATGAGAATAAAATCCCTTCAAGCATTAACTGTCGCTGGTAAAAGGATGTTAGATATAATCCTATAAGGTTAGATGTCCAGACATCCTGGTTTAACCAGGACAGTCTAATTTTTAATTTAACGTTCTGTCATCCTGATTATTTTCTTTGGGAGACTCATGTGTCATGTTTGCCTTTGTGCCATACTCAAGAGTGGCACAATCATGAAAATAACACTTTAAATCATCATGCAGCTTTTCTCCTCCAATTTCATCAACCAGCATCACATGTCAAAATGCATTGAACATCACAAGCCAGGAGAATAGAAATTGTATTATCTTCTGCATTAAAAAGGAATAGATAAGCAAGAGAACAAAGGAAAAGTAATAAAGAGGAGTGGGGGAAATAACTCCAGATCTATACATGCCTTTCTTGCTTTATGAGGAAGGATGCCCGTGACAATACACAATACACTTGTCACTTGCTTGTTAGGTAGAGCTTGAACTAAGCCAGTTCCAAAAAGCTTCAGGTGCTGTCCCCTTCAGACACTTCTTGGTTGGCAGCAAACTCGTAAGCAAATGCCAGTGGAATAGTTAAGAAGATGGAAAGGTTTTTTTTTATTCCACCCATGAGCTTTCAAACTCCCTCAGACAACAGATGGGTGATCCAAATTGGGTCTAATAAAGCAAGGATAAGTATTTTTTCTGAGGCTAGAAGTTTGGTCAGACTTAACAGAATGTTTATTGTGCTCTTGGAATTTTTGCTTTTAGGCTGAAAGCAGAAAAATCTGCTGAAATATGGTGTAGTTTCCAGCTGAAAGCAGAACAGTATTGTGATTCACATGAGAGAAGCAGATCCTTTGTGATTTCTAGGCAGAGCAGGTTCAGAAAAGCATCTGAACTCCTTCAGGATTTTCTGATCATCCAAGCCTGAGGCTCTGCTTTTCTAATTCTTCCATCCTCTCTGTGAGTTTTATTGTGAGAGTCACCGAGTGCTCCCTTTGTCCGGCTTGGCTGTCAGGTATTCATTACCTTTGAGAAGGTACCAGGGCTTTGTAGGGTGAGATCTTAAAAATAGCATGGTCAGGAGATAATGCACAAGCTTTTAATAAGCATCTGACTAAACCAACTGCTTGCTTTCTTTTCAAGCCGGGTTCTCTTTCATGACTCGTTTAAGTCTCAGGAACGCGCTGCCCACACGTTCACCCTCACTCCACTTAAGCCAGGGCTTGAGCCAGGCTGTTGCTGGCATGGAATCTCCCAGGTGCTCAGTGTGTGTGTGCACAGGCTGGGTCTGGGTTTCTGGAAGGCCTCTGTGCTCTACAACCTGCTCTCCCCTTAGGGTAGACAACAGGAAATTAAAGAGATGTCTTCTTGGATGAATGGGATATGTCAGGCTCCAGCTGGGCCAGGAGCTGCTCACAGCTCTGGGGTTTCCCATCCTGGCTGCTCTGCAGGTGTGCAAGGCCAAAGTAACGTGCTGAGGGGCAGGATGGTGTGCTGAGGAGGAGGAGGATGTGCTGAGGAGCAGGAGGATATGCTGGAGCAGGAGGATGTGCTGAGGAGCAG
>JANRGV010000023.1:18347688-18372827 GCA_024734035.1 Alethe castanea
CCAGACACGCCAGGCTGAGGGGCTGGTGGGAGACACACTTGGCAGGGAGCTGCACTAAACCTGGTTCTTTCAAGTGGGTCTCTGCCATGGTCAGGGACAACTTCCACTACTCCAAGGGTGCTCCAAGCCCTGTCCAAGCTGGCCTTGGACATTTCCAGATATTCAAGAACAGCCACAGCCATGGTATCTCCACTGTCCCTCTCCAAACAGGACATAAAATGAATGCACGGTGCTGGGATCCATTAATCTTTGTTTCTCTTCTTTTTGCATGTTCTGTCAGACTCCTGAGAGTTGAACTTCTCTGTCAATTTTCATCATTTTTGTTTTACATCAAAGAATAGAAGGATGGAGTTTTCTGTTCTGTGTGAGAGGATGAGGTAAATGAGTAAAACCAGGCCACTGAAATCTCAGTGCTCTGAGGTTTGATGTAGCCAAAAGGACAGGGACAATCTTCCAGCTGGGCAGGATTCTCTACCACCCACCACGAACCGTGTCATTCAGGAATATAACTCAAGATGCTTTGGACCAGATTGTGGTTTGAAATACACCTATTTAAATCTGGCATCAGTCTTCCCTTCTGCTTCTGTATTAATTAATGTCTTGTGGGCTGTGTTTCGATGGTAGGCTGCTTTGGATCCGATTCACCGGATCAGGCAATTTAGCTCTCTTTGAAGTTTCCATTGTGATTTATATTTGGATGAGCCTTTATATAACTGGGTATTAAAAAGGGGTATTTATGCGTTTTTGTTGTTCTGATGCCTCTGTGATTAAATGCCTGTCTGCAGCAGCAGGGTGTCACCCAGAAAGGCCTCTCCAGCCCTGCATTGCCCCAGCAGCAGACCCAGCAGAGGGGACAGAGTTTTGGGGCTGCACTGAGATCCCTGCCAGGCCCTGGGGGTGTGCAGGGCAGCCAGGGCACTGCTGTCAGCTGCACTTTGTCCAAACCCAATTCCTCTTTTGCATTGCCCAGCACTGAGGCACATCCTGGGGCAGGCAGGGAGGGCAGTTTTGTGAACCTTTAAATACAGAAGGCACTGTGCAAAAAGCCAGACACATATCCCCCAGCTACAGGCTGGACTTGGGCATTATACTCTGTGTAACCACCAGCAGCTATTTCTCTGCTGGCTGGGGCTCAATCTTCACGGAAGGAAATGGAAGAAGAAAGATTAAGTAATGCTGAAGGCACAGCTGCATCTATTTTTTCCCCTTGTGGCATCACTTTGCCACTTGTTAAATGAAAAGCTTCTGCTCACTCCTTCCCCTGCTGCACAGCACAAACACAGGACAGGCTTGGACTCTGCTCTCCACCCCAGAGCAAAACAAACACTCCAACTCCTTAGCAGCCAACAAATTAAGCAAGGCAATTAAATAGGGGCACAAATTAGCCTGTTTTACCAACTAACTGCATCTTGGGTCGTTAGAGCATCCCCCACTTGGCATCTGCAAAGGAGAGCAGGCTGCCTTCCCTCAGCGAGTCCAGCTCAAGAACTCCACTTGTGCTTTATAAACTCCACTTGTGCTTTATAAACATCACAGTGGAGCCCAGACTGTGGCTGCAGTGGGTTGAGGAGAGCTTTGGCTGCCACCAGATACCACTCAGGCATGGCTCTAGGTGTGCAGAGTTCAGTTCTAAAAGAGAATCCATGTGGCATGTAGGGCACATTTGGGAATTCTCCTGGAGAGTCACACTCCCAGTTTGTTCTCCTCACCACTGCTGGCCCAGTGCTGCTGCCAGGGAGCAGCAGGATGATCCCGAGCACCAGAGCTGAGCTCTTTGTCCCCTCTGTGCTGGGAGGGAGGTGCAAAGTCATCCCTTTAACAGAAATCAGCAGCATCCATCAGGACAAGCCCACAGAACATTTTGTTATGTACAAGGAGATCTCAGTGCAGCCTTTCTCGTGACAAACCTTTGGCTGGAGCGATGCAAATGTTCTGGCAGTAGCTGGAAGGAGCAGTGCCCTTCGGGTGGGATCATTTCTGGCTCCTCACTCAAGGTGAAACTCTCTCTGAGTTGCTGGCCAGGGTCAGTCTCACTTTCTCTCACCCTTTCTTTCACCCCAAAGAGCCCTTTGAGATTCCTGCCCTGATCCTCACACCTCATTTTTCCTCCTGCACAAATGCCCAGTGAAATCGTGGCACCACTGGGACCAGTCCTTTCCTGAGCCAGCATTTTACCCCCTGTGTTTGCAAACTGCCCAAATATTTCCTTTATAGATGAGAGCAGCCCTTCTCTGTCTCCCCTGCAGGATCTTTTGCCATCAGACCTCTCCACAAGCTCTTTGTTCTTTGCCAATTTGCTTTACCCAGGGTAAACCCCTTGACTGTGGGAGCTGTTGCTGTTTTCCCCTGGAGAAGGGTAACCCAGAATCACAGGTCACGAGTAACGTAGCATAAACACCTTCCCTTTTATTTACCTAGAGAATGTAGGGCTGCTTAGGTGCTAAATAATGAATATAATAAAAAAGATGCACTGCTTCAGCTGGTGAGGTGTCCCCAGGAAGAGAATTCCACCAGAGAGGCTCAGAGGATCGGAAAGCACGGCACTTGGAGCGTGGCAATATTTGGGATGATTAACTGGTGCTGTAGAAGGTCGTGGCAGCAGCATAAAGAACATGCTGTGGAAAACAGTGATTCTTTCCCATAAATAAAATAGCAGTGAGATCTTAAAGGAGCAGGACTTGGAAACAAGCAGAGGATGTAAATAAGTAAGTAGCAGGGGGAATGTGAGAATATCAATCAAGAAATTAAGCCGACAGCATAAATAAGCAGGCAGCCATAGCCTGGGGGGTGGATGGAAGAACACGAAGTCAAGCAAAGATGTCAGTGCAATAGTCAGGAGAAAAGGGAATCTGAGCTGTGAAGACAAATGGTGCAGTGGAAAGAGTCTGAAAAAGAGCTTCACCTCAAATACCAAGTCCCTGATAAGCAGGGCTGGCCAACACACAGATTAATCCAAGTGAAGCAGAGGTCACAGTCGAGGAGACAGCGCAGGATCCTTGCCACTGATAAAACTGCATTAGCCTCAGAAAGTGATTTTGTATTTAAGTCACTGGGTTTATATCTCAGGATATTTTTTTAAAATACCACAGACTATATAGGCTGTGAATGTGCCTAGGGAGGAATGCATTATGGATATAAAAAGTGTCAGTTATTCTTTACATTTCTAAAATCCTTCACTTTGAAAACCCATACATGAACTGTAGGAGGGCATTTTTGAGGCAGGCAGATGTACCTTTTGATTTTTCATTTAAGCTGCATCATTAGCAAATGCTTTTCTTTTGTAGCTAATAGTCCTTGTGGGATGTTTTGGAATATAAAAAAAAAGGGGAGAGAAGGTCAAAATATATGGGATAAACTCAGTTTTGTCATTTGATGTATTTTCTTCCATCAACCATCAAACTTTCTGGCTTGTCCTGTTTGGTACTGTGAGCCCAACTTAATTCTCTGTCATTAACAAAAGCTGTGGGTAATATCACCAGTGACAACTTAGGAGGTGTCTGAAAATGTGTTCTGTGTTCTTGAGAAAGTGCACGTGTGAGAGGACAGTTTGGGTGTGAGACTTCATCTGCAGTCAAAGAAAAAGAAAAGAAACCCTCTCTGTAACAAAGAAAAGGCTGTTTCTTCAAGATTAACACGGAAATTTGGTGAGGATAACAAAAGGGAGGGTAAAGAAGACAGAGAACTGACAGAGTACCCCCATGGCCACTGGAAGTAGAGAACACAATTCAGAATTTGTTCAAACCTTGCTACATCACTGAAGCACAACTTGCTGGGTGTTGGCTCCATCACTGCTCCCCCATTGCAGAAACAAGTCCCTCTGTCTTTTTCCAGACCAAATTTCAACTTTTTTCCTCCTCAGAGTCCCGTATCATTTGCAACTCTGCTCAGAGGCTGTAAAGAATGGGAGAATTATGTCCTTTCTTTAGATTTTTCCCCTTACAAATCAGTATTTTTCTGCATTTGCTATTGGGAAAACCTTGATTAGGTCTAGTTTGAGCTGAAAAAAACTTCCTGACCTTTCAGGGCTGGGCCCCGGGGTTCTCTTGTTCAGAATACAAAGCCTGCTAATAGGTTGTGAGGGCATTCATTATATCTTTAGTTCTTGGAGGAGCTGTGTGTGTTGGAGGGTGAGAGCCCTCCATCCATGCTCTGGAGGCTCAGTGCTCCAAGGCCAGCAATCTGCTCTGTTTCCTGTGCTGCCTTTCAGCTTTGGGCTTTTCCCTGAAGAAAACCAAGTGAAATGATCACATTAAGTGACAGTGTATTTGAGTTTTCCAAATCAATGCCAACCTACCCGTTAAGGATCTTCTTGTCCCCCTTTATTTTTATTTTTCTTTTCCTGTGGTCTTTCCCTCATGAAGTTACATGGCATGGTTAAAAATCTTCTGTTCTACTCTGAATTTGGTCTCATTCTCCAGAGAATGCAGAGCTCATCCTCACTGGAGGATGTCTGCTGGCCTATGCAGTGCAGCTTTATGCAGCTGCATCCCCAAATACAGACACAAACCAGGGCAGGAGATAGAATATGACATAAATTACAGAAAACACCCGCTCAGAGATAACATTTGGAAGGAATAGGAATAAGCAATCAATCACACAGCTCAGGGGGAAGCTCTCTGGGACACAGTTTTTCCTGTCTTCAGAGCTGCAGTCACACAGCAGCAAAGCCCTTGTCCACAGTGGGATTTCTAGGCATTACCACAATACAAATAATAATAATTAAAAAATAAGGTGTTTAATTCACTGCAATTCCAAACAAACTCTTTAGAGAATTCTGTAACAGCAGAAGATAAACAACTTAAAAGGGAAGGCATTGGATGCTTGATTCTGCTTGCTCACAGCTATGATAAAAGCTATTACCAATTTAGAGTGGCTTATCAAAGAGGTGTATCAATAAGTAATTGGCAAAGGAAAACCAGCACTATTTATTAATTAGCACCTATCACTTCTGCACGGCTGACTTTGTTTGCAGAAGAGACAGCCTTAGGGCCTGGCCAAGTCCTGTCATTCATCATTTCTGGTTTTTAGATGCTATTTCCTTGCTTTACCTGAGTGAAGTTTTTAAGGTCCAGGGGGATTTTTTCATTAGCAATCCCAGCTTTTTCCCTGCTCTGTTTACCACCAGCTTAGGGCTGAATGTCTGGGTTTGTCCTGAAGTGTTTGAACAAAGGAGCCTGAGCAGAGATGGGAACAAACCATTTACCAGGGCAGTGAGACACGGGGTGATGGATTTAAACTGAAGGAGGGTGGGCTTGGATCAGACAAAAAGAAGTTTTTTGCAAGTGAGGATGGTGAAGCACTGCATTTCCAGAGAGCTGGTGGGTGCCACGTCCCTGGAACGCTGGAGCTCAGGGTGCAGGGGCTCTGAAGCTGCTCTGTGGAAGTTATCCTGCTCATGGCAGGACCTTTAGAGACCCATTCCAGATAATTCTGTGAGTCTTTGCTCTGTGCAGGAGCCAGCCAGGGCAGGCTGGCTGTCCTGTCTGCTCCTGGAGCAGACATTCATGGCTTGGGCCAGAGGAGCACAAAGCTCCAGTCATTGTTTCAGTCAGGGCTTGCATCAAGTCACCAGTTTTGAGAAGACATTAATGAGCATCTTTACACTTCTGTTGAACACAATGATGCTTCTATGGATTTAGTCAAACAGAGGATTTATTTTTTTTATCTTTAATGAGCACTTTAATACCCCTTCTCATTGTAGTCCAGTCACTATAAGATATGAGCTTTTTTAATAAAAACACAGTCAATTCTCCTTCAATGTTGCCAGCAAACAAAGATTGACTGGTTTTAATGTACATTTCAATTTGCAGTGCTTTTGGAGGCCATGAGGGAAATATATAGTCCTAACAGCTTAGCTTAGAGTCGTTGTTCTGTCAATACAAAATCATTATAATAAAAAACTCCTGTCGGCTCTGAACTTAAAAAATCTAGAAATAATTTGATACGTATTTTATACAAATCCATAGCTTACCCCAGTTGGAAATGGAATTGTGGTTAGCTCCATTATCATTATTGCAAACTTATGATCATAATCATGGCACCCCTGCAGAAAGAGCTCTGAAAGGCTCTGCAGCCTCTGGCTGCTGACAGGGCACTTTCTGTGGGAGGCTGACATGGATCTGCTTCATGTGCTGTGGGACTGCTGGGGATGAGCACCTGGGCTGTGTGCCTGGCCTTGCCACCACGGCCTGAGTGCTCTGGCACAGCAGGAGGCTCCAAGAGAAGTGAGTGCCAGAGTGGGACAGCTCACTCGGGTTGGTCAGCCCCCTGCCAGTCCAGCTCCCAATTTCCCAGTGGAAATTCCACAGCCTCACTGGGAGGTTCCAGTGTTGGACTGCCAATTGTTCTTTCCAAGCAAGTGCTCAGAATTTTTTTATCACAGCTCTTGTCCCCTGCCTCTCATTCTGTCACCTCCTCACATGCCCAGCTCTGAGTTCTCTGCACTGCCAGCAGCAGCTGAACAGCAGTGGGATCCTCCCCTCCTCTTTTTAACACTGGCCACACTCAGTTTTCTCAGCCCTCCGTCCTGCACCCCAGCCCCAGACTGATGTGGTGTCTCCCTGTTCCCTCTTCTTACGCGATCCAGGCTCCAAGGTTTGGGGTGGGAATGGTTCCACAGGATCCAGTGCCTGGAAAAGGAAGTAGGGGCTGGAACAGCTCCTCATTGAGAACCTTACCTTTGTACCTGGGTCTGCCAGGGCTGAAAGCCTCCTGCCTCTGGGGGTGGAGAGCTCTGTCTGCTGTTCTTGAAGGTCTCTGGCAGGTGCTTAACCCCTCAAAAGAGAGTTCAGACAGGTTTGGGAGATGGTGCACAAAGAGCAGCAAGGGTTTTCAAGCTGACTGGATCAGGCAATGCGAGAGGAGGGTGATGATGACCTGCCAGTTAAAGACTGGAACAGGAGATTTTTGATACCTTTGAAAGGTGTGCAGTGAGGAGAGTCTGGAGCAGAAAGCAGAGAGAACAAAAATCCCCTGTATTGATGAGCTCCTGGTGAAGCAGGAAACAGGGCCTGAGTAATGAACTCCTCAAAGAAATTAAGGAATTTTGAAGGCAGCATCTCTCTGTCTCTAGATTCAGCTTCACATGTGACAAATGCTTTTGCTATGCTTTTTGCATCTGACCTTTTCCTTCCCATCTCTCCTGCAGCTGCAGTGCTCATTATCAGTGCCTAGGTATTAACCTTGGCATAATCCAAGGGAAAAGCCCAGAGAAAGCTGCACCCTCTGTTGTTAAACTGCAGGCTGAATGGATGGGGTAGCAGAGCGTTCCTCTGCTCAGGGCAGGTCCCATCCAGGTGAGCCATGGTTTGGAAACCACCCCTGCAATCCTCCTGAAGGCACTGCTGTGAGCACACCAGAAGCATTTTGGCTGACCCAGTACAGTCAGTCAGGCTGGGGATACACAGCTTTATGCGGGGTATGAAAGGGAAATCTTCCCACCTCTTTATTCCCTGCAGTGTGCAGGCATATGCTCAGAGCAGAGGCAGCAGCAGGCAGGGCTGGAGGGGAGAGGTGCTGGCAGGATCCTGCTGACATCCCTGATGCTCTGTGACATCCTCAGGCTCTGCTCCACAGCTGCTGCTGTCCCACTGCTGTCATCACCCCTGTGCTGTGCTGGGAGCCAGCCCTGAGCTCTCCCTGCTCTCCTGGGAGCTGTGCTGGGAATCAGCTCCTTCCCAGAGAGGGGCTGAGGGCAGGGCTGGCTCCCAGAACATCCCCCAGATCAGTGGCAGACTCCCTGGGAGGAGGAGAGCTGGGTGGTGGCAGTGACAGCTTTCATTGCCTCACAGGTAATAATCACCTGCCATTTTAGAAACACCTATGCACTTAAGAAATGGCTCAGCTGTGGCTCAGGGTCCCACCCATTGCTTGTCCCCAGATCATTTTAAAAACCTGCTTTGTTTTCCTCCCTTACTAATCTGACAGCAATAAAACCTTCCTCTAAAATTACACAATCATCATAAAATGGTTTGGGTTGGCAGGGACCTTAAGGATTGTCTCATTCCAACTCCCCTGCCATGGCAGGGACACCTTCCACTGTCCCAGGCTGCTCCAAACCCCAGTGTCCAGCCTGGCCTGGGACACTGCCAGGGATCCAGGGGCAGCCACAGCTGCTCTGTACCCTGTGCCAGGGCTGACCACCCTCACAGGGAACAATTAATTCCTAATATTTAACCTAAACCTTCCCTCTCTTAGTTTAAAGAGGGTTACCCCTTGTCCTATAAATAAAGATTTAATATGATATTCTTATTATTCTTAATAAGAATAGTAAGTAAATACTGCTAAGGCCATTCACTTACTGTTCCTGATATTCAGTAATTACATTTTAATTCATGCCTCCAGATTTAATTGGCAAGTTAGGAGGTCTAGTTACAGGCCTGGAAGCCAGTTGCCTTCTCTGGAGACTGTGTCAAGGTGTGCCAGGACATCACTGACACGAGCCAGCAGCTGGCAGAGCACTGCACAGCCTTCAGACACACGGATGGGACCTGCAAAAGCTCCTGGATGTGAGCTCCTGTTCATTTTCCAAGGCTCTTCCATCAGTGATCCAGTGCTGTTCTGTACTCTCAGCAATCTGATATTCATCCTAGAGCAGGGATATTTGTCATGAGCTGCCAGCTCCACTTGTCACAGGAGCAAAGGCCAACGAGACCCAAGAGCTGCGTTTCAGCTTCCTCCTGATGGAGAAATGGTCTCTTGCACAGCTTTTCTCTGTTCACCTCCCCCTGGGATATTTCCAGCTCACACAAGGTCTGGGTAATCCAGGGTGCCCAGACTGGGGTTTCAAGGAATAGCCAGGCTGCTGAGGAGCCATCTCTGGGGGGTTCAGTAGGTGAATAATGGCACGTTTGTGCCACAAAAATGCAATCTTTGCAATGACACACAAAGCCAGGCTCTGAGCACACCCTGTCATGTGATATCTGCACTTTTGACACAGGTTGTTCCAATCAATCCCCATTTTGGTAACCTCCTGTCACGTGTGATTCCAGAAAAGAAATACACAAAAACAGACACCAGGCTTTTCTGTGATCATGTTTCCAGAGAGTTCCTCTCTTGTTGGTATTTACTGTTTTTCCTCAGACTTTTGGAGGAAGTGGAGTGAAAACAATAATAGCTTACTTGATCAAATATGACTAAGCAGTAATCATTCGTTTGCCAACCTGAAGAGTAAAAGGAGAAAATTAATGAATAGCCATGTGCTAATAAGCTGAGGTTAATTTGAATTGCCAAATGCCACAGATGAATTGATTTTGTACTTTCTGCATTTTTTTCTGTACTCTGTTCTTTCCCTTTTTAAATTCCCTTGTGGCTTCAGAAGAAAAAGATGTTTTCTAGTTCCTGTCAGATGAGGTTGGATAGTGCTAACATGTACCACAGCACAACTGCCTCTCACTGGCTGGGTGTTGAGCAGTCTCTAAACCAGCTCTTAGGGAAATTGTTCTTTATTTCTCAGGAATACGTGAGGATGGTCAGCAAAACACAAACCAGTTTAAATTTCTGCAGTCAGCCTGAAGGACACGCAGGCCTTGTGCCTGTTGGAATTTACATTTCGAGTAATTCTGTTAAATCACCCGAGCCAGCCATGCCCAGCTCCAGGGCTGGGGAAGGGCTCAGCAGTGCTATCAGTGTGTTCCAGCTCCACCTAATCCTGCCCAGCATTTCTCACATGAGCAGCCTCCCTGCCTGCAGCTGGACTTTCCCAGGCTGCAGCTCAGGGGTGGCCCCTGAGTGTGGCTATCAAAGCACAGCTTCATTTGCCACCAGCACTTCTGCTGGGCCTCTGTCTGACACAGCCAGCCCCTCTCCTCCCTGCTCCCCTGTCCCCACAGGAGCCCTGGGTGAGAGGGGAAAGCAAAGAACCAAAGTTTGGAGCAGAGAGGTGCAGAGGAAATGCCTGATGGAGATCATTGTCACTTATCTCTCCCTGCCAAACGTGCTCAGCTGTCCATGCAGTGGAGCCTCTCAGTTGAACATTTCATTATGACTTGCTGTCCATTGGAGATCAAACCAGAGCATCCATCCAGCTTCTCTGTGCACTTCCTTAGCCTGTGAGGGGTGAGTAAAACCATCCCTCTGCAGTGTCTCTCTGTCAATAAGCTGCCTGCATTTTGCATTAACAAAAACAATCCTTTGACAGTTAGGGAAGGTGATTATTACCTAGTGCCTCTTTCCTCCCTACCCTGCTCCTCCAGACTCAGCTGCATGTGATCATTTAAAAGAGGAAAACATAACAAGAGTAGGAAGAAAGAAAACCTCATGTCACAAGGAGCTCAATTTGAGAAGTTTAACTTCCTACAGGGAGCTAGGAAGCACAAACCTGTCTATGTGCTCACCTACACCACTGGACTTGGAATGTTTTTGAGGTGCCTGGTTTTACATTATGTGATCAGTCCAGCCAGGCCCTGCTATGCTGTAGCTGGGCCCAGTGCAACTTTTAGAGATCTAACAGATTTAGATTGATTAATTTAGAACAGAGGTTTAGAGCCATTTTTTTAGGATTTAAAAAATAGTAGCTGTGCTTGCTCTTTTTTGCATGGGATATTGTACACTGGGGCTCAGCTTTGTCTTTGAGAAAATGGTGTTTAGGTCTCTTAGCTGATCCTTCTTTATTTTAGACTTGAGAAGATGTTTTATGTTTTCACATTTTATTAATACACAGCACCCTGGCTGCCCCTGGGCACCAGCACCTCCTGATATGTTTCCACAGGATACACAGGTGAGCTTCCATCCTAAAAGCATCTCCTGGGGCAAACAGGCAGCTGCAGCCTCAGGTCCCACTGAAAACCCCATCAGCAGAGTCAGGACAAGCCTAAAGGGCTCTCATTTAAAAATGGAAAAAAAAAAAAAGTTATTATGATGAGAGCTGTTTTCTCTTCTGGGAATGGTGAGGAAAGGACATATCTAAACTGTGATCAGAGAGCTCCTTGATCCTTCCATCACACGCCAGAGAGCTCCTTGATCAGCCCTGTGATTGGTACCTCAGCCTGCAGTTGTCATTCTGGGGAACGTTCCTTGTTGGTTTTCAGTTCCCCCTGCAGAGGAACCGGGAAGAAAAGGTGTCCTGCAGAGGTGCCCCGAGGCCAGGAGTGCTGGGTGAGGGATCCAGGGCTCCTGGTGGCTTTGCTGTGCAGGGCTGGGGCAGAGCAGCAGCCCTGCCAGGCTCCTGCCCTGCCCAGCTGTCCGTGCTGGCAGCAGCTCAGCAAACTCGAGCTGCAGCTTGGCCCTGGACCCACCCCTGTGAGGCTGCAATTTGGTGCTGCTGTTGTCCTTTTGTACCTGATGTGTTTGGGAAAAACGCCGCTATCTTGGCAAATATCTGGACATCTTTGCTGTTAAGAGAGCAGTGATTAATGTGCTTTTTTGTTCTCTCTGATTAAATTAAAACATGCGTTCTAGCATGTCTTGGAGACATTTATAATTGTCCTTGTGTAGCCCAGCTTATCAGGACGCAGTAGCAGGTGCTGTCAGCAGAGGCAGCCAGGATTTTTCTTGCTGTGTGCCAGCCCCTGTGCTGAGGGCCAAGGCCCAGGTGCCACAGGCCTGTGCTGGTGCTGAGCAGGGTTTCCATGAGCATCCCTGCACCCCTGAGCCTGGGGACGCTGGGGACAGCCCAGCAGTATCTGCCACCCTGCAGGGACCCCCCACACCGCCCTGCCCAGCTGCACTGCAGACTGGGCAAGCTGGCTTTGCAGATCTCCCCACCTCTGTCAGCACTTGGAACAAACTTCACTGCCTTTACCTCAAACAGAGCTTTCTGCTGGTTTGTCTCAAAGGGTGTTTCAGTGGACAGAAGTAGCAGCTTTGATGTGAGGAGGAAACACATTTTCTGCGTGGAGCCCTCTTGTCCTCAGTGCTGATGAAACCCTGGGTGTGTGTCCCTCCATCAGCAGCACTGCCCCTCCTGCCACAGCGCTCAGTGTGAGCCTCTGGGCAGCTTGTGGCTGCTGAGATCACCACACCAGCCTGCCAGCTCTGCCCTCAGCCCTGCCAGGCTGCTCCTGCCTCACCCTGCTCCCTGCTCAAGGCAGCATCTCATCTTCTGCCTGATTCTCACTCTTTGGCCAGGCTGGGATCAGCTCTGTGCTCAAGTTCCACCCCTTTCTCTGGCGAATTTTAGGCAAGTGGGGCAATCCTGTTCATTTTCAGCCCCATCTGAAGTTTCTGGCACCATAAGCTAGTGCTGTAGGGAAAGCTATCCCTCAAAAAACCCACAGTTTAAAGACTTGGAGGTCACCTTTCTTGTTGTGGAACAAAGATAAAATAAGTTTCATTTGAACTTGATGAAATAAGTTTCCCTTGTACTTTTGGCACCTTTGTGTGAGGAATAAAGACTGAATTGATGGTGGTGTGAGTTGTACATGAAGGGTGAGGTCTTCTGTTTCTGCCATTTTAGCATTATTTTCCTTTAAAGAAGGTGTAAGCCCTTGGCATGTTGGCTGAAAAGTCTGAAAAATGAGTGTCAAAAAGTTTAAAAGGCAGGACAGAGCTTTCCATGATGTATCCACCACCTGGAAAGAGGAATGCATACTCATGACATTGTTCTGTTGCAACTCCTTGGCAGATTTTTCCTGCACAGGGAAAAGAACTAGCAATGCTAATTATGATCCTTAACTTGGGGGCAGTTTGGCACTTTTTTGTTTGCATCACTTATGTTCCCTTGGCCCATCGGCCCTGGAGTCACATTTATTACTCAGCTGTGTTTTGGGGATGTAAATCTACCTGCAGCTCTGGGATGGCCACAGAAGGGCCTGGTCAGAGCTGTGGCAGGGCATTCATCAAAAAGCATCACCCCCACTCAGGGCTACCACTGCTTTGGAGGCAGATGTGCAACAGAAAACTGAGGTTTTAATCAAAGGTTTTCAGGGCAGCGAGTTACCATGGCAGTTGCAGTAAGATAAAACACTGCAGGATCTTTGAGAAGGAGTCTGTTATAATTTTTGGAATTCTATAGGGCGCATTGTCCAAGAATTCAAAGCACCCCATTAAGTTTCACTGCTCTATTGTAAGGTGGGTAAATATGATTAGTTCCATTATTAGACTGGCAGAATGAGACACTGAAGTGAGATGATTCCCCCACTGTGGCACATGTGCCAGAGGTGTCAGCTCTTGTGTGGAGTCAGCAGCCACAGCCCAGCAAGGCAGCTGGGGGTGTCTGAGGGCCCCTTTGAGCAGTTCTGCAGGCTCAGGTGCAGCTGTGTTTTCCCAGTGGTGTCTATTCCTGGTCTCTCAGAGATTCACCCCTGTAGTGAATATTTTACATATTTCACTTGATGTATCTAAAAGCGGAGTTCATTAGGCAGTCCTTAAAAAAAAAAAAAGCCCCAGCACACAGTTCATGCCTTCATTAGTGTCTGTGTGCTGTCAGTGCTTTCATCAGCCTCACCCCACAGCCCCTGCTCTGCTGCACTCCCACGCTCTGCACTCGTGCCTGGGACCAAACCTGCACTCTCCAGAGCTGTCCCCAAGCTGTGCTGTCCTGTCCCTGTCCCTGTCCCTGTCCCTGCACAGCTCCCTTTGATCCCAGAGCAGCAGCAGCAGCAGCAGCAGAGCACAGACAGGTGCAGGCAGAGCTTCCTCCTCAGCACAGCTTTCTTATTAAAAATTACCCCCATAGGCTGATTGCTGTTATTATTCCTTTTTATCCTGTTATTGTCTCCCTTAGGCCAGTCAAACAGTGAAAAGCCAGGCTTTAATCACTGATTGCTTTTACACTTGCTTGTGTTTCACACCTGCTGGGAGGTGTGAGGCCCCAGCCTGCACTCTCTCAGAGTGCTGCTTCCCTACATTCCCAACATTCTTTTTGTAGTTGATTTTCTACCTTTAAAGGTGTTCTGTGCTCTAAAGGAGGCAACAACTCTTTCTTGATCCTGTCTTCCATGCTAGTGTTGCTCTACCTTTGTTAAGACATGGGATTATGCAGGGCTGGAGATGATCTGGGCTTTGCCAGAGGTGTTTGGGGTTGGGGCAGGGCAGCACAGCCATGCTGAGCTGTAAAACCAGCCTCAAAGAAATTCAGCTTTCTCTGGGAAGGGGCCAGCTGAAGCATTACATCTGAGCTCATTCCAGCTCTAGAATCTTGTCCCTGTCTCATCCATTTTGGGCCCCTTTAACTATGGTCTCTAATCTCCCCTTTCTTCTGGTTTGGGATCTCCTCAAGGCTGACATTTTGGTCATATTTTTAGTGCCTGCTAAAAGGTTCTTGTTCAAACCTTCCTAATGTTTTCCTTCTCAGATTTCTTGCAAAGGGCTCCTGTGGGAACCCTGCTCTTCTCTGTGCTTCATTTCATAATCCTCCACCCAGGTCTCAAATAAGACATGGTAGATCTTGCTGATTCACCAATTAAATCGAGTGGAATAATTTGGATTATTTAAAAAAATAATTTTTAACACAGTTTAAATCAGCCCAATTGATTGTTCTCTCATGTAGCCCCTATTAGGCATTTTCTGAGAGGGAAGAAAAAAAAACATCGCTTTTTTTATTCTTTTCTGACTTTTGGCTTTTATGGCAGCACAGCATTTGACTCTTTGCTCCTTGCCTTGCTCTGAAGCAGTTTATCAAATCTCCTTCAACAATTACTGTCTGCTCCTCTATTATTCACTTTCACTTGCTTGATTCTTTCCTATCAATCAGCCTTCTTCTCCCTTTCCAGCCTGCATTCTGTCAGCACAAAAGTGTCCTGCTGGAGCTGCAGTGCAGGGCAAGGCTGAGCCCTTCCCTGAGCTCCAGCTCTGCACTCCCCAGCCAAGGCAGGGCTCGTTTTCTGTCTCTCCATCACCTGCTCATTCCTTCTCTCCATTTGCAAGCGAGGAATTTCTGAGCCAACAAAGTGATTTTCTGCAGTTTCTGCTCCTAAAGCTGCAACTTTCACCCACTCAGGTGGGTGCTAGAAGTTTTTAGGGCTGAAACAAAACCTGCTGCAGTGCTAGAGCTTCTCCCTGGTTTCTGTGTGCCTCGAATGAATTTCTGTCCCAGAGATCCAGCTCACCATGAGATCTCCTCTGTGGCTGGGTTGAAGCAGGACTGTGGGGAGGTTTTTTGTTCCTGAAAATAAAAGCTGCCCATTCATTGCGACCACAGAAGTGGATCCTGCTCCATGTTCTGCTGTTTTCTTCTCTTCTTTACTTTCTCTGCATCCTCCCTCCCCCAGATTTCACCATCCCAGTGTCGCTCAGTGCTTTCACCTTCACGTGTTTACATCATAAAGACTCTCAGAGAAAAAGGTTTTCCTAAGTAGGAAGCAGAGCTCTGGTTTTATCATAATCATTAATAAAGCAATTAATTTGGTCTGTGTGCTATGAAATTCGAAGACCTTTGGTAGGTCATGCTTAGAAGTACATGTCTTTTGTATTAGTGAAGCGATAAAATTCAAATGGAAATGAGAAATGTTTTCTGCTCCTTACATGGAATGTGGAAAAAATATGCTAGAATTTTACTGGATTATTAAAGGAAATATGTCAGAGGGACTGTTCCTACTGTGCTTTTGAGTGTCAGAAAAACGTGAAATATCACATTTTTTCAATGAAAAAAGTAGGCTTAAGGTATAAAAATACTGTTTATTTATGAGAAGTGTATAACAGTCCAACCCCAAGTCTCAGTCATGGAAGTGTGGCAGCAGGCTGGGTGGAGCAGACAAATGCAGTGCAGGGATGGATCCTCACCCTCTCCAGGCCCTGGTGGCTGGCCTTGCTGCTGGTGTGGAAGGAGAGTGGTGGTGTCTGGGCTTCCTATCAATTAGGATCAAAGCCACTTAGCTGGCTGAGATGTGCTTCCTCTGAATCCTCATTTTGGGTTTCTGTCATGCTTCTTTAATCTCCTACAAAGTTACATTTCCATGTAAAAAAAAAAATTTCCATTTTTCCTGCTTATTTTGGTTAAGTGGAAAGTCTCCTTAATGATGTTTTTTTGGATTCAGAAGCTCCTCATCTAGGTCAGCATTTTCAGAATGCCAGTTTCCCAGTTGTTACATCGCTACGCCTCAAATCCTTAATTCCAAACAATGAAAGTCTTGGAACTGTTCTTGCTTTCCTTCCATTTCCTTCCTTCTGAGAGCTGAATTTTTCCTCTCATCATGGTCTCCATCCCAGCTTCAACTCATTTATCAATTTATAAGTCTCGCTTCTTCCAGAATAGTTTTTCAGATACGTATTTTTAGACGAGAGCTGTTCCATCTTTCCAAAATGATCACTTCAAGCTCAGCCACTGGAGCTGAGACATACAATATTTAAATTATTATTTATAGTACAGGAACATGTGGAGACTTTCATTAAAGATAAGGCATTAGCCCTGTGCCTTGATGAGTAAAAGCACAGTGAATGATGGTCCCTACTCTGAGCACTCTTCAGCCTGGGCGGACTTGCTGGCAGAATTTAAGGGGAAATTTAACCCAAACACGTGTTGGCATCACCCAGGGCTGAATTGAGCCACAGGTTTTGTCAGAGTTGCCCAGCCCTGCCTGCCCCAGCTCAGGGTGCTGCTGATTGTGTCTCAGTGCCTGACAGACAAGAGAGACACCAGGATGGGGTGAAAATGTGAGGAACAGGAGAACAGAGCTGACAGCAGGATGGGGTGAATGTGGGGAACAGGAGAACAGAGCTGACAGCAGGATGGGGTGAATGTAGGAACAGGGAACTGGGAGCCCCTGTGAGATCACAACCACCCATGGGAGATGCCAGGTGAGCACAGCTGGACACATCTGCAGGGGATGGGATCCTCTGAGCTCAGCCAGAGCACAGTGAGGAAACACCACCTGGAGATAACAGGACAGCTGTACAAACATGGCCAGACAACTCCAGATTCCAGCATTTTCCCAGTCACTGTTAGAGGTCCCTTTTCTCCAGTGTGTCCCTAATTCTTTTGATTTCTCAGCTAGTACCAACTCATGACCTGTCAGGCTTCAGCAGAGCCCAGTGCATTTCTGTCCTGAAAGAAACCTTTCTACTTGCATTACCATGTATAGCTCCAATTTTTTTCACTAAGTGGTGTAAATTAGTTCTGTGTGACTTGATGGATTCTCTCCCTCCCCCTTGACAACAGTGATAAAAGATCTGACCCCTTTCTGGATGTTTGTAAAACCAAACATACAAAATCTAATTTGTTTAGAGCTGAGCTTTTAATTGCTTCACCATCACAACATGAAACCAGATGCTTTAGCAATCTTGGGGATTGATCGACTGATTTATAATAAGGGACTTGACCCTAGAGGGGTTATCAGCCTTGGATGTAGTAAAATAAATCTTTTGGGACTTGTCAGGATGTTGGGGCAGCCTTGTGTGGGGCAGGGATTTGGTATGCAGCCCCTGCAGCCTGCTGTGGCTGCTGATGGAATGTCCCAGTGAAATGCTCTCCAGAGCTGCACTTCTTATCAGGGCTGAACACTGCAGGAGAGAGAGAAATAAAGCTGAGCAGCACTGGCCAGGGTTTGCTCTGCTCCCAGAGGAAAACCAGCCTGTGCTCGCTGGCCCAACAGGAGGGTGAGACCCTGCAGGTTTGAGGGGCTTTGGGGTTTTGATTGCCAAGAATTAGGATAGCAAAACAAACCCCGTGCTTATATGCAGAGTTTTCCTGGTCTTAAACTACCTCTAATTAATTTAGGGCATTTTGCCCTGGCCCACAGATCATTCTTTAGCCTGTCACAGGTAGCTCTCTTTTAGCCTTCTGCATATGCTGATTAGTATCAAGTCAGAATAATTCTTTTTTTCCCCAGAGAAATCCCCCGTGTTTTACTCATAAATAAAAAAAGGAAAGGAAGAAACATTCTTGATGGTATTTTTGCGATTTGACTTTGCCTTTAGAATAGAACTGCACACATACAGCACTTGTCGTCCCTAAAACTTACATTTTGAAAGTTCTTTGAAGATCTAAATTACAGATCTTTCATATGAAAAGTTAATGAAGGACTCTAAACAAAATAAAATAGAAATGATGACATGAAAGAGCCTTCTTATGGCTTCAATAACAAGATAAACAGTTTAATATTCCACATACTGCATTAAAAATAACAGCTGGGCTCTGTGGAGATGAATCCCCTAACTCAGCTGCACTGGTTCCACATTACCCAGGGCAGGTTGGTGACTGTCCCTCCCTTGTCACCTCCCTCTGTTCCCCAGAAATGCTGAAGGCAGCCAACACCTGATGAGTTTTAGCAGGCAGCACCAGTACTTTAACAAACACAGAACAAAGTGCCATTACCACTTCAGTACCCCCGAGTGATAGACACATTCTGTATTGGCAGCCTCCAATTTTAATGAGCTATTGCAGTTTCAGACCATATTGATTGGCCTTTTTTTATCCTCTTCCTCCAATTCAGCAAGAGGAAACAAGATCCAGCATTTCATTAAAAGGAGACTTCGTCCAGTGTTTCATATTTCATGAATACTTGTGAGTGAACACATCCCATAAAATAACCAATTAATTCAGCCGTGCTAAGACTCAGACTGAAAACTACACCACTGCATTAGCAGAAGCCTGGGGAGGCACAGGGTTTAACATTTCCTACTGTATAAAAAGTTCCCAAACATTATTTTCATCCACATCCCTTGATCCACTTCACTTTCTACCTCTTGGTTTTCCTGACAGCTTCTGCTGTGTTTGTCGTTCTGTGTGACTGTTGTACCGTGCTGTTCACAGCTCAGGGTGTTTCAGATGCAATCCCCACGTTTCTGGGAGTGCTTTTTGTTACTGTTGCTTTTGACAACACCACAGATTCAAGCTAAAAGTGACCAAAAGAGCAGGGGAAGGAGTAACCTGCAATAATGATTTGCAAATTGTGTTAATTTCATAGTGGGATTCTGCTTTTTGATAGGATTTAAAGCGTAATGAGCTCCTGAGACGTTATTTTTGCTTCAAAGCTTTGCTGAGTACTAGATCCTATTAAATTCTTGCAGTGAACACACCAAAAAAATACTTTGAGCTAATTTTAATAATTTTTAATTGAAGGAATATTTTTATTCCAATTTGAATATTCAAGCTGTTCAAAAGTTAACACATTCTCAAAGTATTCATCAGTCTTTTCTTTCCATAACATCTTTTTTTTGGCAGCCTATGGCTTTTGGTGGGGGGAGCAGGTTTTTTTTGTCTCAGATTTGTTTTTCAGACCCAATTGAAACAAATTTAGGCATATTTTGCTATTTATTTCTTTTTAAGTGCCTGCGTGCTGCAGTCTAATCCCCATTCTTTTTATTGCTGTTTTATAGTCTGCCGTTATTGTTTGTTTCCTTTGCGTTTTCCTAAAAGCAGAAACAAAATACGAATTTCCCTGCTAGTCCTTTCTTGTGTGGTAGCAGGAGCTGGGTTTGTGTGCTCAGTAACATATGTATTTGGTTGTTAGCAGTGTTGTTATATTACATTAAATCTTAGGGATTCCAACAGAGCCTGACATCCCAGGCTGCAAAACAACTCACAGGAGCCCAAAGAGCATCAAAATCTACAGAGAGGGGAGCAAGGGATGTGTGACTGGGCCAAGGATGTGTGACTGGGCCAGGGGTGTGTGACTGGGCAAGGGATGTGTGACTGGGCCAAGGATGTGTGACTGGGCCAGGGGTGTGTGACTGGGCCAGGGATGTGTGACTGGGCAAGGGGTGTGTGACTGGGCCAGGGGTGTGTGACTGGGCCAGGGGTGTGTGACTGGGCCAGGGGTGTGTGACTGGGCCAGGGATGTGTGACTGGGCCAAGGATGTGTGACTGGGCCAGGGATGTGTGACTGGGCCAGGGATGTGTGACTGGGCCAGGGGTGTGTGACTGCCCTGCTGCAGGGGAGGAGGGCACACAGAGGGGCTCAGCGGCCTGGCCAAGCCCTCCCAAGGACCCAGAGCTGGTTCCTGCAGCCCCAAGAGTGTTTGATTCATCCCCTCGGCCCCAGTGCTCTCCCAAGCCCCAGTGGTGTGGCACTGGTGGGACATTCCTGTGGCACAGCTCTGCTCCCTGCACAGAGCCAGGGCTGGGTGTGCAGGGCCAGCTGGGCTGGAGGGAGCCCTGGCTGGGCCAGCTGAGCCCCTGAACCCGCTGGCCACTCTGGCCAGGGATGGTGTGGAGAGGTTCTGACCCCACAGCTCTGCCTGCAGAGGGTTTGGGGCTGGATCCCAGCCCCTTCCTCACAGGTGAGGGGACAGGTGAGGTGTGGCCTCAGCTCTGAGGACTGAGGGGTTCTGCTCTGCTGCCCTGGCAGTGCAGCCAGCCAGGGGCTCTTTATTAGCACTAAATCACAGAATATTCACAGAATATTCACAGAATCACCAGGTTGGAAGAGGCCTCCAAGATCACCAAGTCCAGCCCCTACTCTAACACCTCAACTAAACCATGGCACCAAGTGCCACATCCAGTCTCTCCTTAAATAAACCCAGGGATGGTGACTCCACCACCTCCCCAGGCAAAGCATTCCAACACTTCATTGTTCTTTCTATAAAAAACTTCTTCCTAATATCCAGCCTGTATCTGCCCTGTGTCCCCTGGTTCTGTCAGTGCCTGGTGAGTGACCCTAATGAGTCCCTCAGTCCTCCCATCTCCCTGTCAGCTTTTAGGAACCAGAGACAGATGGTTAAGGGCTCTGAGATGTTTGGGGTGACCTTGGGGAGGCTCTAACTACAACTCAAAATTGCAAATGGTGACTGCAGTAAGGAGATTAAGAGTCTGGCACTCCGGCAAATCTCAAGACCTAGTCTTATGTTGCTATTTTTCCCCTATGGCAAACTTACAGATTTCACAATGACTTCACTGTAGCAGTGACTTGAAAATTATAGTGAGTGAGTGTTCCCTTTTAAATAATGGATTATGAGGCAAAGATTAATTTTTGCTCAATTTTCACACTAATTCAGTGCCTTGCTGCCAGCAGCAGCACAAAGAAAGACACGAACTCACAGTGGCTTTCTCCTTCAAAGTCATCACATGCTTTTATTGGATGGGACTGTTTGCAGTGAAGTCCTGTCACTCCCATCTGGTGCCCACTGAGCCGTGGCACTTTGACACCTCCTGGAACATCCTTTGGTTCTTGTCAGCAGCAAAGAGCTCAGCCCCTTCCCAGTCTGAAGGAAACCAGTCCAGAAGGTCACAAACCAACAGCCCAGTGACAGCCACCACCCTGCAGCTGCCAGGTGCCTCTGCTTTTCCAGGCCAGCTGAAAAAGCAGGGGAGAGGGAGAGGGAAAGGGAAGGAAACAGAGAAAGACAGACAGCTGAGAAGAGGTGAAACCAGAAATGCTATGTCCCAGAGGCATTTATCAGCCCAAATGGAATGGAAACAGCGAAAGGGAAACACTGCTTTGCTTTTCTCAAAATTGTATTTCCAGTTGAATGAGTTGAAAAGAAAATATCCTTTCCTTTTCCTGTGATTTTGAGAGATCTGTTTGCTAAGTCTGCAGGCTTAGGAGGAGAGACAAGGAGTATTTATTTTCTGTATACATTGGTAATTTATGAGGTTGCTATAAATGCAGAGTTTATGGAAGTAAAATCAGGCCATGAAATAAAAAGGATTTTATTCAAATATTCCAGCTTATTAATTCTTTCTAATTCTTCACAGAGGAGGAGATGAGTGAGGATGCACACATGGTTTACTGAATATTAAGAGGGAGAAGATCCAGCAAAAGTAGCAAATGCAGGTATAATTTAAAAATAGAAATAGATGAAAGATAAGTGAATTTTATTAGGGATTGAAATATAATCGAATTTTCCTTTTCCTATTTTGCCATCAAAGATGGCAGAAAGAAGTTTGCCATTGTGGTAAAGGGTCTTGCATTGCTAACAAACCTGTGCAAAGTGGCTTTGCCTTCCTGTGCAGCAGGGTGTGACTGAAGGGATGTAAATGCAGCTCTTATCTGTGCCACATGAAGGGGTGGAGAAGAGATTTAGAGCCTGGAGCAAGAAATAAGATGGCACAATAACTTTCACTGGGATTTAGTGCTCCACCAAGGGCAGAGATGGGGCTGCTGTGTGAGCAGCATGAAGGGATGGGCAGGGATCCCATAATGGGATGTGCTGGGAGGTGCCCAGGGGGACAGAGGTGCTGCTGGGGTGCCACGGAGCCCCAGGCCAAGGTGCTGGGCCTGCACTGCCTTTTCCACACTTTACTCTCCAGGTTTGTGACAGGAGTGTGTTCAGCACAGAAAAGCCTCGGTTCTGAGAAGCAATTCCCATTGTTGCATCTGCTAAAACTTCTGGGCCCCTGAGGTATACAAGGGAGTGTCTGAGTTGTAAGTATCAAAAGAAATTAATTATTCTATATTATAATTAAGTATTTTTTAATTAGCTGAATAATTGGAATTTTTCTTGCATTACAATGCAGGTTTTTCATGTAGCCAGATAATCTGAAACTTTAGAGGGATTTACCTGAGAAATTTCTTGCATCCACAGTTGTCTTTCTAATATAAAACAGTAAATAAGGGTTCTAAGGTGGCTGCAAGGAAGGCAGCTCTCTTTAAAAGAAGTCTGTCAAGCCAAACTTGTCCCTCAAAATGTATGTTTTGTAAAAGCCTTCAGAAAATGTTGGGTCGAACACTGTTTTAGTGTTATTGTGGGGAAATCAATATTTCCCTGCAGCCTTTGCAGCCCCCAAATTGTAGCATGTTGTTTGTGCAGAAGAGGCTGAAAGTGAAACTGTCTAAAAATGAGAGTGAAGTAAACTGGCCTGTTTCTATAATTTGCCCTAAAATCCCCGAGGTAAACAAACCAACACACTTGAGCAGTCAAAACTGAAATATTCTCCTGATGTAAGCAGCTGAATTGGAGGGTGTTGGTGGCACTCTGGGAGGGGTTTTTGCTTTTCTTTCAGCCTCTGTCCTTCTCCCTGTTCCCATCTCCCTACTCCTCACAGCCCATCTGCCAGGCTTTGCCCTACAGCCGGAGCACCAAGGAAGTTGTGCGAGATCCCCACGTGCTTCAAGGCTGAAATCAGTGAATTTCCTGCCAGTTCCACCCCACTGGAGAGGAGAGGAGCTTTCCCAGTGCTCTGGCACGGCAGCAGTCAGAGCATCAGACAGAGGCAGGGCAGAGCTCTGTGTGATGGGGCTTTGGGACCCTTGGGCTGGCAGAGATGCAAACTGCACTCCCAGCTGTTCTGAGCCCTGCTGTGACCTCTGTGATGTAGGTATGGCTTAGGGGCCCTTAGGGTTAGGATTTGGGCAGGTGAAGCCAGGAGGAGCAGAGTTTATTGCCTTGGGAACTGTGGCTGTAGCTGGGTGCTCTCTGTTGATGAAACCGAGTTCAGCAAGGAACCACAATTTGGTGACAATTTGTCAACAAAATTAAAAGGGACAGTCTGGGAGACATGTAGCTTGCTCACAGACCCACCAGTGTGCATGCAGCAGCTTTACAGTCCTGTGTGTTCACCTGTCTCAGACAGAAAAAAAAGATGAAGCCAGTTTGTTTTTGAGAGCAGGAGGAGATCAGGAGAGCAAAGGACCAGAGGAAAGCAGATGCTGTGCTGCCTGGCAAAGAGACTGCTCTCTTTGTGTTCTTTGTGCTTGAACTGAAACATCTTCACAGGATTTTTTTCCCTCTAATCTGGAAATGATTCTGATTTATTTTAAGCCTTCTGTTAAGACGAGTCACGCCGCAGCGGCTGGCGGCGGCCGCGTGTGCACGGACGCCTGAGCGTGCTTCCAGGGGGCTGCTGCCTTCTTCACTTGGCACTGCAGTCAATTATTGTGTTTTCAATTATATATAAAAGGCAATGATGGAGGTTTTCAGCTTTTATAGCGCCACAAATCACAGAGTCCTTCTCTGTACGCTCGGCGTACTCTGGGAGATCGCGGCTTCCCCGCGCAGGCTTGCAGAGGGAGCAGGGCCACCAGGGACCCCCAAACTGCTAAAAGGGACACCCTGGGGAGGGCAAACCTCCACGGGCAGCTGGGCCTTCAGCCAGCAGCCCCTGGCTGGCAGACAGGGACAGGCAGTGTGATCCCTGGGCTGTGCCATGGATTTTCTGTGTGGTCAACAGCTCGTCTGTGCAGCTGGGCAAGGAAGGGTTAAAGTGAGGACATCATTCCTGAGAAGGGTCATGGCACAGCCAGTGACTTTTGTGGGTGTTGGTCACCCAGTCTCCTGCCTGCTCAAAGTTACTGGGTGGATCTGAAGCGAGCGGGCTGGGAAGCTGTTGGGAACTGGGATCTGTTTCACAATGATCATTTCATTGTACCTGAGATGGTAACGTGATTATATTTGCAAAGTTAGCCCTGGAAAAAAAAGGATTTGGATAGCAGATCAGGAGTGTTTGCTTTTGAAACCAGGCAATAGAAGGAAAAAACCAAGGCTGTAATAGAACATGAACAATAAGCATGACCAATCCTCCTTGGTAGCCAGACGATGCCACCCACCATCCAGGGATCTGGAAAGGACACACCACCAGCAGGCTTGGTCTTGACCTTGGCATCTGGGTGCCTTTATGCACATTTAAATGCCCCAAAATGGTCTGGTGCAAGGGCAGCACTTGTCAGCTTCTCCAGTTTCCTTTAGTAGAAGAGATATTTGCCAAGCCATTTTTATCCTGCTCTGCTGGCAGGGAAGGGAGTGTCTGAATGCATCACAGGCTGCTTTTCACATGTGGCAGATTGGTGGTAACCCAGCAGTCAGGTCCAGGAGAGAGAGGCTGTGAGAGGCTGAGCGGGCAGGAACAGAAATCAAATCATTGCCACATAGAGTGAACAAGGACACTTGAATTCTGAGACTCCAGTGAGAGAGCAAGTGAGAAAAATAAACAGAGGCTGTCAGCTAAACTGGATATATTGACTGCAGTACCAACTGGAGGAGGAGCAGTGGTCCTGGTGGCTGGGATGGGAATATTTGGAATGGTTCTGTTTCACCCAGAACGCACCCTGGACCCCTGTGCTCCTTTGCATGGTAAGGATACAGGCACAGAAGATCCCCCCAGGTGTCCTGGTTTGAAGGACAGGTGTCTGCCAATAAAAGGCAGAAGCTTCTCTTTGAAATGGAGAATGTAAACCCCCTCCCTCCAAATTATTATTATAATTTTGAATTAAGGGGCTCTCAGGCAAGGATAGGGGGATTAGGAATAACAGTTCTTTACTAGGAAAATTAAAATAGAAATGCAGTATCACAAAGAACAATCCCCAAACCCTGACAGAGTCAGAATCCAAGCTGACACCCGTCAGTCAGTCAGGGTGTTGGCAGCAGTGCCATTAAATGGTGGCTGC
>JANRGV010000023.1:18372927-18395525 GCA_024734035.1 Alethe castanea
GATTGCCCCAGCTGGTTTAAAGCTGGCCCATGAGCAGATAATGTGTGCCAGGAGATCAGGGTCACTGCCCCAGCTGGTTTGACAGATGGGGACAGAATCCACATTGCTGCCACATCCTGCATTGCAACCCAACACACCATGGTAAAGAAAGCTGTTAGTTCAGGGAGACAGGGGCCAGTGGGGCAGAGAGACCACTGAGAGGCTCAGTTAACTGCAGCTGTTACCAGTGAAGGCTGGCTTTGAGCCTAAATTTAAAAAAAAAAAAGCAAGAAGAAGAAAAAACCCCATTCCTAGAAAATGGCTCCTGGTGTATCTGCTGCATTGTTGCTGGAGATAATGAACTGGGATTCAGAATCTGCTGGATGTGAGGCATGACTGTGGGACCTGGGAATGCTGCTAACATAAATTAGGGGCAGGGCTGGAAGGACACGCCAGGAGGATTGGGAGGATTCTCTGGGGAAAAAAAAGAGCTTGGAAGTTCTTGGGCAAAGCAATTGGTACCAGCAGTAATTGCTTTCATGGATCAGGGTCCAGAGGACAAACAAACCCAAAGCTGAGCAGGAGGAGAGGGCCCTTGACTGTCCTGCAGTTTGTGGCTCTCTGCCTGCAGGAGGGCAGAGGATATCCTGTCTGGACTGGATAAATCTTGGAAATGGCTTTTGAAGTGGACATGAAATAGGGCTTGGAGGGAGCTAGAGCCTGGGAGAAGATCTGGCTGGACGGAATATAAAATCCATTAGTGTCTTAATGCATAAATTGGCAGAACTGTGCAACAGCAATGAAAAACAAGCCACTGGGAGCCCAAACTGTTATTAGCTTCTGGTGCCTCAGTGACTACTGAAATCAGAATTCTCCAAGAGTGAGGGTGCCCCTAAGGTGCCCCAACAGACACAAGTGTACTGGGGTCTCCTGTAGTGCAGGGAGAGGCCCAGCTCTGCCCCACACACACTCCAGTGCAAACAGATTGCTGGAGAGTGTGCCTGAGGGTTTTTGTATTCAGCATCATGTGCAGGATAAAAAATGGGCTTTTCAGCAGCCTGTTTCTTAAACAAAATAGGTGAGTTTGGATCTGGCTAACTGTGCGAGGGTAATACAGAAATAGAAAGACTCATAATTACCTCACCTACAAAATGATGTTTTCCTGTAAAGGCTCCTGAAACAGTCAGAAGAGCTCGGGATGAGGGTCAGTTACCTTTCTGCAAGTATAAGCTTGAGATAAGTTGGAGTATGGGAAGATTAATGCCTTTGCTTTAATAGCAGGGCTTGATCCAAGACTGCAGAAACGCTGTAAATACCTGAGCGAGCCCAGAGAGCCTGGTGGATCAAGGAGTGCCAGTGCAATGACCCAGAGTGTGTAATTCCCCTGTGGGGCTGGTATTAAAGGCAAATAGAAAGATGCATCTGACTGTGGATTTCAAAGCATTAAAAGCTGTAACTCTGCAAACATCACCTCCTCTTGTTAAAATGCCAGAAATTATGGCTGCACTGGTACAAGGAGCTAAGTGGTTTTTGGCCATAGATCTAGCAAATGCATTTTTCTTTAGCTCTTTAGCAGAGAAATGTTGGTAAAAGTTTGGGGTTTACAGTTCAGGAGGGGAAGAGAATATTTCACTTGAGTTCCTCAAGGATCTCACAAGCTCCTGTGATGCCACATCCACATCACCCAAATGTGGGAGAAATTAGCCTGCAGGTCCTGGAAGCATGTGACATCAGATGTGGCTCATACCTGAGCTGGGGAGATTCTGAAGAACAAGCATGTCAGCAGCCTGGAAGACTTGGCTGCAATCCAGGAGGAAGGATTGAAAGTCAACAGACAAAAGGTTCAATTAGTGCAACAAGAGGTAAAATATTTAGGAGCAATACGAGGTATTGAAGGCCAGGCTCCTGATAAACAGAGTGTGGAATTAATTCCAAAGCTGCCCAGCCCCACTGCTCTGCCTAGCTAAGAGCACATTTAATTGTATGCAGGATTTTATTCTGATGTTCACTGAAGTGAGTCATCCTCCAGCTAAGCTTTTAGAGAAAACCAGGCAGTGGGAGCAGGGTGCAGGAGAGCAGGCAGCTCAGTCAAGCTGAAGCCAGCCTAGCCCAAGCTGCAGTGCTGGGCTGTCTGGACCCAGGAAGGCTCCTCATGCATGGTTTGCCTCTGTCAGCCAGGAAAAAAAGTGCCAATTTGGCACAAAAAGAGAGATACCGTGTTCCAGGCTATTGTCTGTGCATCTCAAATCTTATTGACACCGCAACTCCTTGTCAAAGGGAATGAGTATATTTAGTCGGGGAATCAGAAAAATTGGATTATCGTGTTGGAGGGAGGCCAGTGGCACAACACCCTAGTCATGCTTCCTTGGAACACAGTGTGTTCAGAGCAGCACAGGATGGAGCCTCTGGAGCTCAGGGCTGGCAGCACAGCCCCTGATGGGGGAGACAGGAGAGTGAGGGCTGGAGCAGGGCACGAGGCACGGCAGCTCCCTGCTCCAGCAGTGCAGGGTGCTGAACACCATCAGATACTGCAGCTCCTGTCAGAATGCATCCACACAAACCAGAAATGTGCTTTACAGGTGGCTGGGGCTGGTGCAGGGCACGAGATGAGCTCCAGCACACACAGAGGAGAGCAGGAGGCAGCGGGGCAGCGCTCGCCTGGCTCACTGCGAGTGGCAGCAATGCCACGGGCACTGCCAGCTGTGATCCCCACGGGCAGTGCCAGCTGTGATCCCTACAGGCACTGCCAGCTGTGATCCCTACAGGCACTGCCAGCTGTGATCCCCACGGGCACTGCCAGCTGTGATCCCCACGGGCACTGCCAGCTGTGATCCCCACGGGCACTGTCAGGTGTGATCCCCACGGGCACTGCCAGGTGTGATCCCCACGGGCACTGCCAGCTGTGATCCCCACGGGCAGTGCCAGCTGTGATCCCCACGGGCACTGCCAGCTGTGATCCCCACGGGCACTGCCAGCTGTGATCCCCACGGGCATTGTCAGGTGTGATCCCCACGGGCACTGTCACTGTGATCCCCACGGGCACTGCCAGCTGTGATCCCCACGGGCACTGTCACTGTGATCCCCAGGGCACTGCCAGGTGTGATCCCCAGGGCAGTGCCAGCTGTGATCCCCAGGGCACTGCCAGCTGTGATCCCCAGGGCAGTGCCAGCTGTGATCCCCAGGGGCTGAGCACACCAGGAGCAAACACTGCGTTTTGCTGAACAAGTTTTTTGCCCGTCTGGTTACAAAGCAGCGACTGCACGGAGCAGAATGCCCACAAACCGCAGGATGTGAAGCATTTCGCTCCTAAAGGAAGCTCTAAGGAAGTTAGTGCAGGTGAATGGCAAAAAGTAGGATGTGGTGTTCCCATCTAAATGACTCCACAAACAGCCACAGTCAGCCATGAGTCTATTCCTTGTAAGATCTTGACATGAAGTGAGATATGACTCTGAGAGAACTGATGGTTAAAAACTTCCTTACCAGATGAATAGCAACTGAAGGGTCTCACAGATTAATGAATAAGAGGATCTGACAAACAACCGCAGGATAATCAACAAATAGCTGAGCAATTAGGGCAAAATGTTCATAGAATAGATAAAAGGCAGGAAAAGGTAAATAATCAAGATGAAGGATGGTGAGTAGGGGTTCAGGTAGTACATCATGGGCTCCCAGCAAAGAGCACACCTGGGGCTGTGGGTGGGATGGATCTGGCACCAGCACAAATCAAGGCATTTCCATTGTTTATTAGTTCAAGTAAGTTCTGACAATGTCAGGCAGCTTCATCAATCACAGCCAAAGCTTTGGAAAGGAGAAAAACACAAAACCATAAGAAGGTGAAGACAGAAAGGAGTGAGTGTTCACCATCACCAGAGCTGGACCAGCACAGAAACAGGGATCTGCTGTGGTGGGTAAGAGCAGCTCTCCCAGCTTCATTGTACACAAATTTTACTGAAGCTGGGCACACTTCCAGTGGTGCTGGGGTCTCTTTGTTCTGCCAGCTGTGCCACTGTGCCTGCAGCGTGGTGCTGCCTGTTTCACACTGGAGCTGTCAGGGATGTTCCCTGAGATACCCAAAGCTCTCCTCACTGGAGAAAAAGGGGAATAAAAAGCAGTTTGTAGCAGCATGGGCTGGAGCTCTCTCACCTCTGAGGTGTCCGAGCTCCCTGGTCACCCACAGCTGGACATGCACAGGGATGCTTAAAGCTGCATCAGCCCCACTTTCGCAGAGCCAGTCGTGCTTTGTTATGGCTGGAAGGAAAACACCAGCTCACCCAAAAAGCCCTTATGTTTAATTTCCTTTTCCCTGCGTTTCGCAGTCCCGTCCACTTTAATTTAAGAGTATTGTGTTCCCCCTTTCCTGAGAGGCCAGCGTGTGTCTGACAAGCAGTGTAGACACAGCCATGCACTATTGTTCCTGTCACCTCCAATCACACAGCCATCACCATCAGCTAAATCCCTTCCTCCCATCTGCATTCCTCGGGGTCACACCACATCCTCCCTCATCCTTCCTTTGCTTCTCCATCTTCTGCCCTCCCCAGCCTGTGCCAGCAGCCCAGCAGCTGAAAAGGGAAAACTGCCTTCTTGTGGTGGAGGGTCTTTTTCCTGTCAGAAGAACTTGTTTCTTCTGCCATGAGCTTGGATCTCTTGAGAGAAAACTAAAAATGCCTTTGAGCAGCATCTTCTGTTCTGCCCTCCTGGTGCTGATTGAAAACGAGAAGAAAACGGTGGAGGGGGGAAGATTAAAAAAATAATAAAGAAAAGAAAAAGATCTTCAGAAAGGAAGACTCTTCCAGAGCCCAAGCGATCAGTGTGACATTCGGAGGTGGGGTTTGAGCTCTGTGCTCTGCTCTGCCAGGTGGAATGCCGGGCTCAGAGCTCGGAGCCTGGCCTGGGGATGAGCTGAAAGCTCCCTGCTCACCCTGCACACAGAGGCTGGCCAGAGGGCAGGGGTGAAGCAGCTGGGCCAGGCTGCTCATCAGGCCCACGCTGGGAGCCGTGGCACGGCCCAGCGCTGGTGACACCGCGCTGACCCAGCCCCGCCAGGCTGGCTCCCTCTGCCCCTTCCCCTTAACAAACCCCACTGATGGCTGTCACAAAGACACCTCACACTGCCACGCTTTCATCTGTGACCTTTCTGTTTGCTGCCCAAAACACAAAGTAAGAGAGTCAAGGATCATTAGCTGGCGGGGCAGAGCTGCCCCTTCCCTTGCTCTGCTGTTTTCCTTGTGAATATCAGCTTGGGAGCAGGGGTTGTTGGAATCCTCCCTGTGCTCAGGACAGGCTTCTGTGGAGCTGGGGAGCAGTGCTGACAGAATTCCCTGCAGTCTGGGCAGCCCCAGCCCTGCTCCTGCTGCACACTCCTGGTGCCACAGCTCCTTTCCTGCCCAGAGGCTGAGTCAGTGCCCCCCAGAGCACCTGCAGGCTCTGGGTACTGCTGTCAGCCCATCCCTTCCCAAATTTTTGGCAAGGAAGAAGGATTTGCAGACACCAGGGACCAGAAGAAATCCATTACCACCCCTCAGTGAAGCTCCTGAGGGTCCCTGGCTGTGCTGCACAAGCCAGGGGACTTTGGCTTCTGGAAAAGGTCACCTGCCTCAGCAGGGAGGAAAAAAGATGGATCTGTACCTCTGTAATATTTTCTAGCCAGGCTAAAGAAAACTTGACAGAAAAAATGTGTGGTTCAAAACCTAAAGAGTCAAAGTAGATTTTGGTAGATTTTCTTTTACGTTTTGAGCTTTCTGGGGATTTTTAATATTATTTTATTTGGTAGTTGTATTTTTATTATTTTTTTTTCATTAGAAATAGTGTCGGTTGTCAAACAAGACTCCAGATTGATTTGATTTTTTTATGTCTAGCTTTCAACATCCTCAAAGGCATCTAATTGTTGGGCCATCCTGAGTATCTGCACTTACAGAAATCAAGGCTCGAGTGGAACTCCCCTGAAAGCCAGGCACCGGGAAGCCAAGATTAGTTTTCAGAAAGTAAGTGGTTTTCATTTTTCGGCTTCTCAAGGACTCTTTCAAGGGCCAAGCAGATGGCTGGGAGATCTACAGAATGGAAACCTGCAGTTCTAATGGGGACACAGAAGTGTGTGTGTGGAGGGGGTTGTTTGTTTGGGGTTTCTTTTAGCTAAATTGCCTTTTTGTTTGACAGCAATTTGCACTATTTATGCAGCTGGAACGCCAGTGCATTTTTTTGTGTGGACTCTCCCTTTTCAACAAAGGACTGAGAAAATTGCCACACTAATTCTAGGAGCTTCCCAGCAGCTCTGAGGCATAACCAGAAGAGCGATTTCCGACTTAAAAAATACAAAGTCAAGCAAGAGAAGAAAAGCACAGTTCTGTTCCCAAAGCAGCTCTGGCTCCATTCCCAGGGAGTTTTCATGGAGACCTGGGTGTGTGGTGAGGACCAAGCTGGCCTCAGCTGGATTTTGGGAGCACTGGGGGCTGTGCTGGGTTTTTGGAGGTGGTGGCCTCGTCCCTGAGGTGTGAGGGCTGTGGCAGAGGGAGGCAGTGGCAGCACAGGTGTCCCCATGTCCCCAGGGCCTGGCACACCTTCCATGTGTTTGCACCTGGCTAAATTTAGGGTAACATCTTATTTTTCCATCCTCTCCACGTCATTGGCAGGGTGGTTTGCTGGAGCTTGCCTGGACATATTCCTGGGTTTGGAACCTGGTGAGGAACCCACTCCTGTGAGTGCCCAGGATCCCTGCAGAGCTCCTGCACAGAGCCTTTGGACCCTGCTCAGGGCACCCAAAACTCAGAGCCAGGGAATTCCCTCCTGTCCCACCACCTGGGCTCACCAAACTGCCTCGTGGCACAAAGGAATAGTGCTGGGCTTGCAGCTGCCCAGGGAAACTGAGTCACAGGGCTGGGGTGGTGCCCTCCCCTGGGATCCTGAGCATGGATTTCACTGGAGCACTGCACAGACACCCCCTCATGCTTGCCTGGATTTGCTGGCCCACACATTTTCCCTGCTAGCCTGTCATAACCATTACTAAAATATGCTTATCTCACATATGCAAATAGCAGGATATTTATAAGATTCTTTGAAATTTCCATAACTGTGCTGTAAAAAAAAAAAATCTCTTTGCTTATCTCACAAAGTGTTGTAACCACAGTGTTACTTTTATTGAAATCCAAAAATCACTCAGCAAAATAAGAATAGTTAGAAAACTGTCGGGTTTTTATATTTTTGAAATAGAAGGGAAAGAAAGTGAGCAAACCAGGCTTTATTATTTTAAATTAGAAACTTTAATGCTCACCAAAAAGGATATAAACTGTAAATGTATTTTAGCAGTTCCTAGAGAAAAAGAGAGAGGTTTTAATAATAACACTGTGTGCTCCTATATCATTTTCATTAGAAAAATCTTGGAGCACTTTCAGCTTATTAAAGAATGGAATGCCTCAGAAGGCTCTCGGGGGGGAAAGTAAAGTAACAAATATAAATCCACATTATTCTCCATCCTGTGATTACCTGGAGCTTCCCAGGCACCCTTGGGATGCCGAGCTCCCTGTCACACCTGGTAGGGACCCCACTGCTCCACGCTGCTCATTTAGGGGGTGAGTGACCCAGCACAGGGGAGGATTTCCCCAAACCTTGTGTCCTGCCCTGTGGGGACACAGCAGGAGCTCTGCAGGATCCCTGTGCTCCTCTGGGCAATCCTGGGCACTCACAGGA
This sequence comes from Alethe castanea, assembly GCA_024734035.1. NCBI lineage: Eukaryota > Metazoa > Chordata > Aves > Passeriformes > Muscicapidae > Alethe > Alethe castanea. Next base: position 18,380,587 of record JANRGV010000023.1, read on the forward strand.
GTGGGTTCCTCACCAGGCTCCTCACCCAGGAATGTGTCCAGGCTCCAGTGAATCATCCTGCCAATGATGTGGAGGGGACAGAAAAATAAGATATTAGCCTAAATTTAGCAACAGTCATAAAATGTTCGCTGGAACAACAAAAGGAGGAAGAGAGGCTGTAAAGGTAGGGGATATTCCCTGGTCTGATGAAGAAAATAATATTAAAAACTCCCTGGTGTTTAATTTCAGGAAATACAATAGACTGAGCGAGTGCCCAGAAGAGGAACAGCATGTTAACATATCTTAGATAAACAGGAGCCAACTTGTTACCCTGACAGAAAAACGAGAGCCCATCAATGCAATGGGGGAGAATAATAAATTAAAAACCAGATGGTTCAAAGATGTGATTGCGTCTTCAGCTTCAGCAGGAAGAAAGAAGGGGAATACATATGGATTGCAGGCAGGCCAGGAACACAAAAGCTTGGAAAAAATACAAGGACAGGAGAGGCAGGCTCATCATAATGAAATTAATTAAAAGAGCAGGACCTCAAGTTATTTTAGGTCCCAGTGGTAGAAGCACCAGCATTCCAAGCTCCATTCTTCATTTATACATAAAGTTTCCTATTTCATCCATGCTCAAAAAAGGACCTCTTCCTTTCTGAGCTAGATAGTGAGTCAAGGCAGATGGGAATTATTCTGAGCTTGGAGAAAACAAAGAAGCACAAATTAATGGCTTACTGGCAGAAAGGCAGTTTAAAGCACTTTGCCAAAGCACATTTTATTCCTACCCTTATCCTACATAGATATTTTTTCCTTTAATTCTGTTCAGCACAGAAATGCATGACTAAGCAGAGATACATATCTGCATTGTGCACAGGCTGGAGGGGGCATTAAAACAGGCAAAAAGCAGACAAAAGGAAGGGGGGGACTCTGCCATGGCTGCTGCAGTGACTTTACAGCTTGCTGCACGTCATTCAGCACACAGAAAATAGAACAAGCCCGCCTTGCCAGCCTGAACTCGTCTCACCCCATGGTTTCTGTGTGGGTTTGTCTGCATCTGCCTGCATTCTGCCACACAGATATGGACCTGTGCATGTGCACACCCATCCCTGGCTGCCTCGTGGGCTGTGGGGGAGTCCCCGAGCCCGTGGGGACCTTGGCCAAAATCCCACTTGTGCCATAAGAGGAGGTTTTGGCTTCAGGAGTGGCAGGGTTTGGCTCCAGCTTCCTTTGCAGCAGTGGAACTTCAAACCCGCACCAAGGCTCTCCCTGCCTGGGGTTGTATTCAACCATTTCTGTGAGGAGTCTGGAAATTGTTTAACTGTGCAAATTTATCGTGCATAAACAATTTAAGTTATGGTACCGATAATATTTCAGTCTTAATTTGGCAAGATGATGGAGGCAGAAACTCCTTGCTGCACTTGTGTTTGAATAGTGTTAATTCTTTCATAACTATTAACTTTCAAGACCTCAATTTGATATCCTTTGGGAACAGATTCCCTCTGTGCTTAGGGTGTTAGAAACAGGAGATCAGGAGGTGGAGGCTCAGTTCTTGTCATGAGATTTTCAGCTGCTTTCTTAACTTCCTGTCACCTCTTTTCCCCTTGTGTAAAATTAGGATAATGACATCTCTTCATATGACAGTAGCTTAAAGCGTTCATGTCTAAAATGCTCAGGTGGAAGGTGTTACACTCTTCAGAGATTATTGTTTATTACGATTGCTATTACTGATATTTCTGAGACTTTCACTCTCACGTATGTAATAAGGGCAAAATCTTATGAACATTTTGCCTGATTTTGAACTTAAAACCAATTTTGTTCTGAATTAATTCCTTTGAATAGAATTATTCCTGAACTACATCAACGGGGACCAGCTGCTGACCCCAAGTGTTTAAGAACTACAGATAATCACCGATGAAAAGAGACAAAAATACATTTTATCTAAGAAGTATCTAATGTTGTGATAGAAACTGAAATTAAAGTATAATCCAGAGAGGGAGAGAGAGAGAGGGAGAGAGAGTATTCTTTAATTAAAATCAGCTACCTCAAAAGATGGATTTTCTCAGGAGTGAAATTTGCACTGTGCTGAAGGCTTTCCACTTAAATCCTTGATGATGCAAGGAAAAAGAATTCTCAGGGAGTAATATTGGCATTAGCAGATAGCCACATGCCACTGCACAATAAGGAAAGATCTGCAGAGAAAATGATATATGGCCAATAGAACAGAAAGATGCACCAAACAGGAAACTCCTGAAACACAAACACATGACTGTTCTGCAGCAAATGAATAGTTTGGCAGGGAAAGGGACACGAGATAGGGGCTCATGAAGATAGAGAAAGAAAAATAAACCCAGAAGCAGCAGAGATCAATGAAAACAATGGGCACTCTCTGCCAGGAGATATGTTAGAAAGACTGAAAACAGGGCTTTAGATAACATGTTCACAATGATCCATCCTTCCCACCACCTCTGTGGCAGCTCCTGCTCCCAGCCAAGCTCAGGTCAGGGGTCAAGGCACAGGAGCCAGCCTGGGAAGGGCAGGGAGAGCTGAGCAGCCCTTGGGGCAGCTCTGGGGCTGGGCAGGCAGGGCTGCCCCTCCGGAGAGCTGCTGCTGGGATGTGATGATGATGGTGATGGTGATGGTGATGGTGATGATGTGATGATGATGGTGATGATGGTGATGATGGTGATGGTGATGATGATGGTGATGATAGTGATGATGTGATGATGATGGTGATGGTGATGGTGATGATGTGATGATGATGGTGATGATGGTGATGATGGTGGCTCATTGGAATCCTGCTCCCTTCCCTGTTAGCTGCCATCACAGGTGGCTTCCTGCAGCACAGAGAAGGCTCCTGGCACGGCAGGGTGCTGGATAGCACTGGAACTGGAGTGTGGCTGTGTCACCTTGCACGAACACCCCTTCACCTCCCTGCATTTATCTCACTGTGTGCAGCAGGGGAGGGCCCAGCAGACACCTCACCCTGCTTTCCTCACACATGCAAATCTCTCCTGCAGCCAGGTGGGCTCTGTGAGAAGTGGTTCTGCTGCAGTGAGGAAAATATATCTATTTTTTAAAATCTTATTTCTTTTCCTTCTTTTTCCAAAAAAACTATGGAAGTGGAGGAGCTGCTGCAGTGGTGTGACATCTCTGGGGACATGGGCAGGGTGTGGACAGCAGCAGAGCACCCTCCCTGTGCTCAGGGCACCTTATTGCCAGGGAGAGCATGCACAGAGCCTGTAAATGCCTTACAGCCCTGCTCTGTCTGATGCAAATGTTTTTGTAGAAAGAGCCTAAACCCAAATTGTTAGTCTAATATTGGCCATGATATTGCAGCCAGGCAGGATGGGATATGTTGCAGGGGAGGTTTTAATGTGTCAGATTAAAAAACCTGTGCAAATCTTGGCTGAGTTCAGGTTCCCAAAGAGCTGATGGGCATTCAGGACAAATTTCAGTTCAAGCAGAAGGGTTGGCTAATCATTAAAATACATCATACAAGTAATCTGGCTCACAGTCCCAGACCTTTAGAGGTATTTTAATAGCCACAGTACTCCAAGTGCTAAAACAGCTTGACCAAATTTGGCATCCAGCATCTCCTGAAAGAAAAAGAGAACTCAGAGCAGCAGAAGAGCGAGGCCTTCTCAGTGATGTGACTTACATGGGAAATCAGTGGCTCCTCCTGAGCTGAGCTCCACCTTCCCAGGGCTGTGGTTTCTCAGCACCCTGTGCCACAGATGCCACAGGGGCACAGGGCTGGGAGAGAGAGGAGCTCAGAGTCTGCTGGGGCGTGCTGGCGAGCAGTGCTCTCGTATTAACAGATTTCCACCCAAACTGGCACATAGGGATGTCTATGTTAGAAATGCTGTGTGAAAGCCAAGGCAACAAAAGTCAAAATGTGCATGCGAGAATATGTGGCACACACAGTATATGTCACAATGTTTACCATCACTTCAAAACATGCACCCGCCCACAGTTCTTCACTAGCAGCATCCTGGAACTTCTCCAATTGGGATTTGCTATATGAAGCAAAAGTCAATTAAAATCAGCCATTATTGTACAGATCATGAGATCCATAGTAGGAGATCCCATACTCATCCCAGATGCTCATTAATAGCAGTGTGTTGTAAACAAGTCCAGGACAATTGCTTGGGGTTTGTTTTCTTTTCTGATGGCTGTGTTTGCTCAGTTAGCATATAACATTTTTAAATGGGTTGGATTAAAATTTTTAGCAAATATCAAATTCCCCAGGAACACAGTTCTGTTGTGTTCTGGAGCTGTTTCAAATGTAGGTCAGAGGCAGTAAGTGTGCTTAGCTAATGGAAACAGGCAGGGGGAGAAAGATTTGGGGAAATTCTGTCTTGCTGGAGGAGCAGCAGCTCGCCCATTCCTCTGAGCAGAGCCTGCTGCTGGGTGAGGTGTGAGGGCTCATCTCTGCATCACACAAACCCCACAATTTCAGCTTGGGGAGGCACCACCTGCCACAGACCTGCTGTGCTTCCTTGGGCTCCATCAGTGCCTTGAGGAGCTCTTCCATGTGGTGAAGGAAATGTGATTTTCCAGGGAGGTAAACTGTGCAGTCCTCTGTTCAGAAGCTCATTGACTGTACAAATCCAAAAACACGATTATTTGTGAAGACTTACTGGCCTGATTCAGTGAAATCCATGCAAGAATGGCCTTGAGCTGAGGTCATTTTTTGGGGTAGCCAAACACAAACATCCATCTTCCAGCCCCCAGGCAAGGCCTGCCCAGAATTACAGAATTACCTGACCCTTCAGTCCTGCTCAGAAACAAAACACTGGCAGGGCTTTTGTAGTCAAATAAAACATCAGCTCAATGTGAAACAAACGCCTTTGTTTTGGAAAAAGATTGCCCCACCCCTATACAGACACACACAAATGCACACACTAATTTTTAGGGCTGATTTATAAACAAAAAATCTGTAATTAGCACAATTTTGTTTGTAATTAGCAGGGATAAATTGTTTGCTTCAGTGCCAGTATCAGGAGCAATGGAAGCACACTTGCTCTTTTGTTTTCAACTCTTTCACTACCTCTTCCTGTTTAGTTCCAAGGTGAGATCAGTATCTGGAAACATGATGTAATTTATGCTGTTATCATTTTATGAACTTCAGCAAATCTACTCCTGATAATGTCCTATAATTATACTGGTAGCCAGAACTGGATTTGGAAATGCAGGAAGCCTGGTGCCAACTGCCACTGTGTGTCTGACCAGATCAGAAAGAAAACAACAGTTACTGGCATTTATTGTCAAGGGAGCTTCAACTCAGATTTGCAGACAGATGTGGACTGCAAAAATTAAATGGCTGTTCATTTCACATGTGTAGCTAATTTCTGTGGATTTTGAGACTGGCGTCCTAATCTCTGTCGTGCTTGTTCCCATTTTCTTCTCAGTTTTCCTTTAAGAGAAGCTTCCCTACTCTGAAGCCAAATGCAATGTTCCCTGCTGTGATGGATTCCTTCTTTTTCCTTCCTAATTGGAGCCATTTCATCAGATCGAATTTTGACAAAGATAGTAATTGTCATCCAATTTTAAGGCAATGACAAGATCAATATGAATTCTCAGATGACAAGTATTATTACTGGGTGAGCACAAAGAAACAAAGAAAATGAAAAATCCATGTTCTAGGGATCAGAACAGTTAGAGGCACATGCTTGCCTTGATCCACGTGCATGTGAATCCTGTTACAACAATTGAGGCTGTGCCTGTGGATGGATGGGGTAGAACAGATGGCCTTTGCCAGGCAAATAGTGCAGGAAAACGAGCACCCAGTGCTTTAGTACATTGCAGTTTGGGTAATGTGGGAGTCAATTAACTTGCCACCAAACAGGCTTGCAGGGAAAATTACCCACAGCCCCATCTCGGAGAATTCTGCTCCTCCTTAACATTTTGTGCTCCTTCTGTTCCCTGAATGTCAGGAGTAAATACCCAAGAAAACCCTGCATCTTTAAGGTAAATATATTCCAACTGTATTTATGTAGGCAGAAGTACTTGATTATTTTTATAACATTGTTTAAATGAGATGATCTGATTAGTTAATGGCCCAAAGAGTTCAGACAGAGTTCAAATAAGGATCTAAAATGTGCAGCAGCATCTTCAGAGGTTTTCTGCACCACGGTGGCTTTGGGAGGGACTCTGCCACGTGTGCAGAACTTGCCAGGTACTGTCATGTTGTTTTAGCAGGTTCACCCTCAACCACACATTTCTTCAAGGCGTTTGACCCTGAGAGTTCAGCTCCTGCTCCATGTTTGCTGCTCAGGGAGCATCCAGGTTTGCACTGCACAGCCTTCTCTGGCTGCTGACCCAGACCTGCTGCTTTCCCACCCCCTAAGTGTTAAATCCAAGGAATTAGACCCCGCCCGGGCATCCTTTGCTTTTTCATTATTTATATTCAAAATACATTTTAACTGAGGAAAGGCAAAATAATACATGGTTGTCCTACTAATTGGCAGCTGCTATGGGTAACAACCGTGACAAGATTCAGCTCTGTCCACTTCAACCCAGCCAAGTCATTAAAGGTTTCCAGGCAGAGGATTGGGTTCTGAAAACCAGCACACACTGGGAGCTGTGCTGGTGTCCCTGCATTGCTGAGCACGTTCTCAGCCGCCCAAATGCAGGTCCAGGAGGATTATGATCCGTGGAGAAAAGGCCTAAGCCAAGCACTGAAAAGATGTTTGTTAGCCTCCAAAATATAAATAAAATATTTACAAAGAGAATAATTGACTTTTGATGTTTACTTCAGGCTATGGTTAAGCAGGCAGTGTCTGTACTAAGCAATGCAGTGACCACCTGCCACAAATGCTGTGATATTTGACAGATCCCTTTCTGCCAAGAACTATAATTCCTATTTAAATCTAAATAGAGGAGCCATGAATGCAGATTTCTCATCACAAAGACGCTGATGTTAATCCCCAGTACAGAAAAATAAGAAAAGCCAGAACGTTTTATTGGATTTTATATGGAAGATAATTAAACAGTATTTCTTCTTTACTTGGTATACAGCATCCCATCAACCTTCCTGCTGAAATTTGTTTATAAAGAAAACCAGAAAGTTTTATTGCATTTTTATGTAAAAGAAAATTAGCATTTTGTATATTTGAACTTACGTTACAATAACAAAAAGCGGGTAAACAAAAAATGACCAAGGAATGATGAAAATAAACAGAACAAAAAAAAAGTAAGGAAATCACAGCACTGTTCTCATACACACAATTTCACATTCTAAGCATGCAAACCAAATGAATGTTTGTGTGCATATGTATGTATTGTATATATTCCAGTTCTGAAAACCTGAGCTGGTGGAAGTTAGGAAATGCCAGGATGAGATGTGGTTGCACACCCCTAATTTGCCCTTTTTGATTGTGTACACACAAACATATGCTGGGTTGGTTTGTTGGTTTTTTTTCACACACACCCCCCACAGAAAATGGTGCAGTGTAGGCAGAAAATTGGCTGTGAGGATGATGTCATCTCTGAGAGCTGCCTTGCAGGATCCTGTCTCTTCCGTGCCCACAAGGCAGTTTGGTATTTTGGATGTACCCAAGGAAGTTCTCCCAGCATGTTTCCCAGCAGGTGGGTGCTGCCAGTCTGAGAATGGGGCTGGGGGCTCATGTAAAGAGAGCTCATTAACAGAGGGGAGGGGGCAGGGGGAGCTGTGTCCAAGGCTGCATCCTTGGCATTTCAGAGTGTTTCCCTTCAGCCCGTGCTGCCATTTACTGCACTCTGTGATGCCTGTGGATTTTCCAAACAAAAGATGTTCATGAGGAGAGTGTATTTTAGGATCCTTTTCATGACTGCACAGACCCCTCTCCAAGCAGATGGCCTGACAGTTGCAAAAAAACTATTCATAAGCCAGAAGTAGCATTTTAAATTTCTTTTAAAAAAAAGGCAGTTTGTTCTTGGTGTACATTTTAAGCAGGTGCTAATCCTGTCTGTGGCAGCCCCAGAGCACCCAAACCTGCACCCTCCTGGCTGCTCCCATACACAGGGCACCCCTGAAACTCCAACTCCACTCACTGCTAACTTGGAGCAATGTTGGAGATGCAACAGTTTCCCTTTTATCCCCAAAACAGGTGAAATCCTCAACGAAAAAGTTTGCTTGGCGTCTCTAAGTGTGTAGGAAAAAGAATTTTCCAAGGGCGTGAATATATTTAATTCCATTTTCATTCTCAGCCTTCACTGTTACCTAGCTGTTGTTAATGATCTTTGGGGAAAATAACCAGCTGAGAACAGAATAAGCAAAGCTGAGCCACTTCACCATTCCTAAGTTCATGTGTTGGGGGAGAAATCTCGAAGCTGTGGCTCCATACAGCTGCATTTGCTGACCCTTTTAATTGCCTGCCACAGAACCTCCTGCTTGAAGGAAATGAGTGCTTCCATATCATGCACTTGATAAATAAATAATGCCTTCCCTCTGGAGACAAAAATTCCATCTCTAGCACAAGGACAGGGACTAAGTGTCCTTCCAGTTTGGGGAGAAGGTTTGTTTTTGCTTTTCCTTCACCTCAGGAGCTGAGGAATGTTATTTGTCACATCAAACACATTTAGAAGTATTTCTGAAAAATTTGCCTAATATCCTGCAGCAATGAGTTGCAGGGTTGATTATACACTGCACGAATGTTTTCAGCATTTTTCCTTCACCTTTCCATGCATATTTGTGCTTCAGAGAAAACAGAATAAATAGCCTCTTCTCTCTGCTTCTGTTATATCATCTTTTACTCTTGTGTTTTGTAAACTAAACAATGCCAGTCTTTTTAATCACTTTTTAGATGGAAGCCTCTTTCCTCATGTGTTTAATCATTTTTGCTGCACTTTTTTGCTGCAGAAGTGCATACATGTGGGCATTTACACCCTGGAGCAATCAAAAACTCTACTAAGAACAGCTTTTAAGGCTTCACAGAGGTTTGCTCTTTGCTCCCAAAACAATTCTTGCTCATCTCATTCTGAATTCACTTTTAGGAAGAGAGTTCCCCTGCTCAGGTGCTCAGATGTGTGTGCAGGTGTGCAGGTTTGGAAGAGAGGGTGGGGAGGCTTCAGCCCAAATTTGCTGCAGAGAGTGGACCATATATATATATGGACCATATAAAATATATAGGATTCCCCCAGTCTGATTTTAGCCCTCCTACTTTCCTTTCACTCTTAAAATCAAGCAGAATATATCTTGTCCTTGGAAAGTTCTTTGCTAATCCTGTTTGTAGCTTTAAATGCTATGTAAACATTTTCACTGTGGATTAATGTGCTGTTGCAAAGCAGGGGAGATTCTAAGATTGCCATTAATTCAGAGTAAGAGGCTTCTGTCACTGTTACAGTTCTTTTGGAAACTTAATTTCATTCAATGCCCTTTTGAAGGCTTTGCACTAGAGTGTTAAGTGAATGCTATCAAAGGCCATATTAAAGAGGATTGTATATAGTTGACCAGGGTTCATGCTAGGGCCTAGTTTTAGACAGTATCTTACATTGAAAATATGGTTCTTCAATTATACCTTCTATTGCAGAAATGAAATTACCTTGAATGCTTGGTGTAGTAGGCTTATTTCTTAGAATACAATAGTAAATGGTCAAATTCTTCCTCATAAAACATATCTGATTAAAAATGAAAGAGAGAGAAAAATGTGAAAAGCAAAATCAGTCATAAGAGCCCAGGGATCAGTGAAAAGACAGCTTGGACAAAGGCTCTCCATCTGAGTAGCCCAAATAATTCCAGGATTGTCTGAATGCTTTAGCAGAAGGGTCCAAAGTGCCCCTAATGCTCTGCCAGCTCATTCAGGGTGCTGCAAAGGGGATCAGAGGGCCAGAGTGAAAATGCAGAAGCTTCTAAATGCATCCCACTATTCACAGTAATCAAAGTAATCTGCAAATACATCTTCTTAGCAAAACTTAACATCTTTGAGATCACAGCCATAAAAAACAATTGATACAATTAGAGGTATGAAGCTCTGTTTTGTGTGACTGTTCACATTTATGACATTTCTAAGTGTTTTCTTGTCTGCTTTCCAAACTCATAATGTACATCTGAATTATTTGGAGAATAACAGTGATTGCAGCCCTTCCTGTTTGTTTTGTTTTGTTTTTTTCTGCAATGTTTTCAGCGTGGTTTCACCGTGCAGAGGGTCCAGCCCTGCAGGGACACCCCAGGCTTGGCCAGGCTGCTCTGGCAGGCAGTGCTGGCACCTTGGGCTTGGCATTGGCTGAATGGAGAGCTGCTGCTGCTGCAAACACACACAGGCAGCCTGCTGTGCAGATCCAAACAGCCTGCCTGCCTAATTCCAGGATTACAGCGCTAAGGACAGGTGAGGATGATGAACAAGTGGAAAGGATCTTATGTCCTTACATCCACAGGGAGTTCTGTGCCCCTGTCCTGCTGGCATTACTCGTGTAAGCCTCTCAGTCACCCACCTGGGAAGAGTGATTTGCTCAGCCTTTGGTGCTCTGCTCAGGTTTTGATGTGCTGGCTGAGCAAAGTCCGTGATTGCTCGTGTGTATGGGAATTAATTATGAATTTAGAGTGTCAAAGCAATCTTGTGGGCTCGTGCTTCATTAGCAATCTGATCTGGCTGCCTCAGTTCACACTGCAGAGCCATGGCTGGGAGAGGACCTTTGTGTGGAATTTGGGAGGTTTCACCAACTCTGTGCATCAAATTCTCACCATCCTCCTCTTATGGGGAGGGCAGCTTCTGCTGAGAGGCCAGAGCACAGGGTAAGGGTTGCTCTCCCTGCTGAAGAGCTGTCCTGTGAAAAAGATTCCATTGATTTTCTTTCCCAGAGAAAGCAAGTTAGAGTGCAGTGGGCATGCATGAGCACCTTGAGACTCTCATGCTCCTGCTGTCTTCAGAGACAGAGTGAAATTCCCAAGAGCTGCAGCTGAAAAGCAGAACACAAGAGTGAAGTGGTTATTTTCTTCTTTTAACCAGTCTCTTCTCATTTGTGAAATAATTAAAATTATTCTTAGGCAATTTGATAACCTGAGCCACCACCTGCAGGAATTTTATTGTCTGGTAAAAAGGAATCTTTTTCTTTTTTTTCCATAAGAGACCTGGATAGGACAAAGAAACATTTCTATATTGAATGCATTGGCAAGAAAGATTAGACAGGCTGTAATCTTGGTCAGTCTGACTTCTACAATTATGGAAAATTACAAAGATTGATGTTAGTTGAAATCTATCTTATTCACAAACTGGTATAGGATGAATCTTCTCTTTTGAAATACGTATTTCACTAAAACTAGAATACATGTGAAGTGATTTCTTTTTCTTTCTTTTCCCCATCAGATTGATAATAGTCTGTGTAGGAAAGGGCTGAAAAACACAAAAAGTTGGAGCTATTTGAATTGTCATGGCAATATCCTGGATTTTTCAAGAAGTTTGGTTCTGTTTAGCTAGTCACTTTAATTTTCCTTCACTAACTTGTCTCCATTCTCTGCCACAATGATAATTCTTTATATGACTGTCAGCCCTTTGCATTGTGACAGCTTAAATTAATGTTTTGATATTTCTCTCTTTGTAAGAATACAACAAAGAAGACAACTGCCAAGGATAGGACAGAAACTATATGAATGTAAAACAGACACTGCACACCAATAAAGCCAGAAGGAATAACTTTCATGTTACTGCCTTGTTAATAAGCTTTTGCCACAACTAATCCTGAAGTCTTCGGGTTCTCTGGGCTGCTTGGCCCTTGTGCTTCACTGGATTGGGGTGAACTTCTCTGGGGCCCTTGCACATTTGTGGGAATGCTTCAGCCCCTTGGGCTGGGGAGGTTTTTACCTCAGGCAGGCTGGTTCAGCCTCTGCCTCTGCACCAACCTCAGCTGTAAGCCTTGGTGGATTTGCTTGCTTTGCCCTCATCATCACAACACTCTTCTGCACAGTGAAAACCCTTTTGCAGACTAATACACATTTATCTGATTTTTGCACACCACCTCTCCAAGTGTGAAGAAGATCAACAGGAAGAATTCCAAAAGGAAGGTGAAGGAGCAGTTGGAAGGGTTTGATTTGGCACTTCCAAAAGAAACGATGAAAAGGAATTGTCTTAAGATTTTACACCACTCCTTATCTAAGGTTCAAGGCCTTTAGCAGCATCGTTCCTGCTCTTAATGTATGCTTCGAAAATCCCAACCCATCTGGCATTGCTGTAAATGAAGCTTGACTTCAATCAGGATGGTGTTTTTCAATGTTCTTTAAAAAATCCTTTTAAAAAGATCTGAGATATCAGATGCAGTTTAATGTTTCAGTATAGCTGAGGATTTCATTATTGCCTTCTCTCATTTTTATCGTTTTCCGTCTGTTTTTCCTCTCACACATTCCTTCAGGACCTGGCCTCACCTGAGAGATGAGGAATTTAAATGAAAGTAGAACAAGAAAAAAAAAATCAATTAATCCATTCTTTGTGGCAGAAGCCACCAGATGATGCTGTTACTCTTACAGCTTCTTAGCATGTGAGCAAGATTTCAGTATTTGAAGGAATGTTGCATTGTTATTAGCTTAGTTTTACAGTAATCCTCTGAGAGAAGCTACCAGCAGAGTGTGTTTTCTGCTTTATTCTCTGTAGGATGCAGTTCTTAGGACAAATTACATTCCTAAGAGTTAAATGTGCAGTGCCAGACTGCAAAGTAGTGTGTTCCAGAAGGAGGAGGATCTCCTGTGACAACTGCCAACACCACTGTTACAGGGTAAAAATAATAATTTAAAAAAGAAAAAGCATTAAGAAAATGGGTTTCACTTAGGAGAAAGTCCACATCACTTCCTGTTTTATCAACAGTGCCAAAGCCCCAAATTCTGTCACTGTAGGAAAGAAGAGAGAGTTGTCACAGATGGACAGACTGAGGAAGGGAAGGACACTGTGGTCACTGTGGATGTGCTGAGAGCATCAGGAGAGCTCTGCTGCATCTCAAACCACCCCTTGACCTGAGCCTCTCCCTCTTTAACAGACAGCTGGTCCCAGAGAGCTTCAAAGAGCAGATCAAAAGTGTGAGCTGTACTATTTATCTCAATGGGCCACAAGTGCTGAAAGCTAGGGATGAAAAATTTAACATCAGATTTGTCAAATATTTCACTGCTGATGGGATCATTTCGGCAGAAATGACCAATGGCAGTGCTTATCCATCAAATTGAAGGTTTAATATAAAAAATAAATAACATGGGAGATAGGGCTTCTGGTGGATGATTCATTTATGCATTTTAATTAAAGCACTTGATTGTTTAAATGCAAATGAGGCGAACTCAGAAATGCCAGTGCACTGCATCAGAGTGCTGGAAATCCCAGCACAGCCCAGGCTGGGCTGGCTCAGGTGCGTGGTGGTGAAAGTTTCAATGTCTGTGCAGAAGGAATTGCCAAAGCTGCTCCTGGCTCTGCTCCTACAGCAGGAACAGCCCCAAAAATGAGAGTTCCTGCCCCAGCCAAGCTGTGCTCTCAAACTGGGCTGAAGGGCACGTGCCAACGTCCAAACAGTGCCAGAGCTGAACCAGGTGAGATTAAACCAACCTAGAGACTGCCTTTTGTACAACTGAGATTGTCCAGGATTTCCAAGCTTGACCACCTTTTAATGTAAAATAAGTTCTGCTGATGTTTTATAGGTCTGACAAGGAGGAGCAAGCAGCACACACAGGAGCCATGCAGAGCTGAGGCACCCAGGCTTTGCTAAGCCAATTAAGCAATCGAATAAAGGCCACAACTGGAATGGACTCAATAGACCAGTGAAATCAAGTGGTGAAAATTAATACACTAGGAAATTAAATCAAAATTATAAAGCCGAGACTGAATTTGATTTGTTGGTCTTGGGCTGGGGATATTTACAGGGGAGCTGTTTTCTATGCAGTGTGAAGGATGTTTGTGTCCATCAGGTGTGAGATTTGTGTTGGTTCTTCCTAAAAGAGACCCTCTAAAACAAAGGGTGATCCTGACCTGTTCCCCTTAAGGAGGAGGTACAGCCAGCACAGTGCTGTCAGCAGCTCTGCTTCATTCTTTTCTACCTTAAATCTCCCTGTTGTAACAAGTTACTAGCTTGCTGCTCTGATTTTCCCTTTCTAACACAGAAAATCTTTCCATAGAAGTGACACAGATGACAGCCAAATCAAGCAGTAAGAGCTTTGGGGGGAAAAAAAATAATAAATCCCGAAGAATCTTCCTAATTATATCCAAGATTTGCAGAGTTTGGTGTTTACTTTTAGGGACCTGTATGTAGTGCTGTTTCTCCATTATAGAGTGCAAGTATGCATGTGTGTCTTTGAGATAAGGCACTATCACCCTGGCACAATGGAAAGGAAATGAAAAGAAGGAGTTCAAAATGCTTTATATTTTGGGATCTTCACTTGTGGTGTTGACAGCAGCTGCAACAAAGATTCAGGTTGAAGACAACACACAATTTCATGTTGAACATCTCCGTGGCATTGGCACAGCCAGTAACAAGTCCTTTGCCTGTGTCCCTGTGGGTTGTACAGCCAGGAGAAGGAAAAGCTTCATGGCCAGAAGCTGTCCATGCTGCCTGGGAATGAATGTCCTTCTTTCATCGAGATCCTCCCTCCTGTCAGAGTCCTGCTCGTGGTGCTCAGGACCAGACCTGGTGGATGATGCTGCCTTGAGCCATGTGGTACCAGGAGCAGGGCTCACCCTCATGCAATATCTGCAGTCTCATTGCAGGCTGCTTGTCAGAGAAGCAGAGATGTGGAGAGCAGGCTGTGGAAACTCATCCTTGTTTCTTGGCTTAATGAAAAATATTGAGTGGACAGTGCAGTAAAATACATAAAAAATAAATTCTTTGTGAATTCTTCCACAGGAGTTGCTTCCTCACCCTACCTGGGGCAATGAATGCAGGTAAATTCTAATCCTGCCCCAGATGAACATAGTCCTTATTTTTGTCCCATCAGGCCGAGGAGAGGAGAGGAGAGGAGAGGAGAGGAGAGGAGAGGAGAGGAGAGGAGAGGAGAGGAGAGGAGAGGAGTGGAG
>JANRGV010000023.1:18395625-18434277 GCA_024734035.1 Alethe castanea
CCCCAAACCTCATCCCACCACCCCCAAACCTCATCCCACCATCCCCAAACTCCACCTCATCCCACCATGCCCTAAACCCACCTCGTCCCACCAAACCCAAACCTCATCTCATTCCACCATGTCCAAAACCCCACCTCATCCCACCATGCCCTAAATCCACCTCATCCCACCAAACCCCACTCCATCTCACCATCCTCAAACCCCACCTCAACCCATCACAGGCTGGGTCATTTCAGAGGCTCCTGACAGATCAGGAGGAGTGGGGAAGATTTTAACCCTTTTGGGCCATAAATTGGGAGGGGGATTGGTGGCGGGGGGGAAATGTCTTTACTGCTCATTCTGAAACCCCTCTGAGGAGTTTTGGGGAACCCTCTGAGGGATTTTGGGGACCCCTCTGAGGAGTTTTGGGGACCCCTCTGATTGATTCTGGGGACCTCTCTGAGGAGTTTTGGGGACCCCTCCGAGAGGTTTTGGGGAACCCTCTGAGGGATTTTGGGGACCCCTCTGAGAGGTTTTGGGGAGCATCCAAAGCTCCCAAAGCCCTGTGGCAGGCGAGGAAGGCGCGGCTGGCGGGAGGACGCGGGGGGAGGACGCGGGGGGAGGACGGATGGAGGATGCGATGTTTGGGGCGCCGTTGCCAGGGTGACGCGGTCCCCTCCCGGTCCCCTCCCGTTGCCGGGCGACGCGGGCAGCCTTTCCCAAACCAAACATCCCCGTCCCGCCCGCCGCTCGCCCAACACGGCCGCGGGTATTCGGGTATTTCGGGATTTGCAGGAGCCCTTCCAGGGGAAGGCAGCGCTGACAAATAACGCCTTTGCCATGGGAACCGCGAGGGGGGGCCCCGCGGGCGCCGCCGCCGCCGCTTTGTTTCGCTCGGGGTTTATTTTATTGAATTGTCATTTCAGAATAAACGGATTAGCGGGCTCGTCAAAGCAGATGCTGGGGAGAGAAATCGTTTTGTTCGGTTGGGGTTTAAAAAAAAATATTGAGGAATTAAGCTTTTTTGGAGCTGGGTGTAAACTACTCAAGTCCCTCAGCAAGTTCTCTTTCAACTTATTTCCTTTTTTTTTCCCCCCCACCTATTTGTAGATCCCTCCAAACAGAATGGTTTGGATTGGAAGGACCTTAAAGCCCATCCAGTGCCACCCCCTCCAAGTTTTCCAGCAGAATTTAGATCTCTTTCAAGCAAGGTTGAGCTTACTTAAAACAGGTTTGCTTTTCTTGGTGGTGGCTGTGAATGCAGGGAAAGGCAGCCTGGCTGGGAAATGAGCTTTTGGGAGAGGGGTGTGTGTGGTTTTGGAGTGTCCTGTGATTTGATAAGAGGAGAAATTAATCAAAAGGATGTTTTCTTCTAGTGCCATGAACATGGAGAGCTAATTTAAATTCTCCACATCGGTTTTTGTGCATTAGAATTTGAGGCAATTAATCATAAGCAAAAATGTGGAGACACTCGGAGGATTTTAAGGGAGAGCTTGCTCTGGGGAAATAAAGAACAGAGAAAGGCTTTTGTTGGGCTGGTGGAAACATCATTGTCCTGGGTGCTGTGGTCTGATCTAACACATAAAAGTTCTGCTGTGCTTGCTGATCACCAGTGAGACCACAGACTGCTGTCACAGGTTCCCAGACTCAACAGGAGCAGATCTGGGGCAGAATTTGTCTCTCCAGCTTTTCAATCTAAGCTTAGGCAGGGGCATCACTTCAGTTCACCTTGGCAGTGAGCAAGAAAAGCTCAGCACTGGGGATTTCCAGCTGTGGGTGCTTTCAGAGCTTCCTTTGGTGCTTCTCCAGGTGTTTTGCCACTGATCACAGAATCACTAAATTGGGAAAGACCTCCAGGATAAAGCCCAGCCTTTGATGGAATGCACAGTCTCCCAGGGTGCTGCACAAACTTGGACTGAAGCATTCACTTCTCATGTCATAAAAAGCTGGATGAAAAATAAAAGTCACAATCTTCCAAAATTTTGGTTCTTTGTTTGAGGATCTTTTCCCCTCAGCTATTGCTGACCCAGTCCCCAAACTACTCCTTGGTCTTTCAGCATTTATCTCCTCTCAGAGGAATTGCCCTGCACGAGAAGAGAAAACCCAGAAATATTCTGTTTTGCTGGAGATGTTCAGAGCAGCACTCAACAGAGAGCAGCTACTTATGGATGACAGGTAAAAGCAACTTAAAAATGACAACTGGAAATTAAGAAGTGGTGATTTGAAGCCTCTCCCTGGCAAAGGGATAACACAGACAGCACCTGCAGCTCTCTGAGGTGATCTGAGAGCATTTACACTCATTAATGAAAAAGTCAATCAAACCAAGCTCATTCAACCCTTGCCCATCCCATCATTGCTTTAAGGCCACCTGCAGCACTGCAGCCTCCAAACTGTGTGAAAATGGTGGAAAGATGCTTTGGCACTGGGACATTTGGCCAAGTGAAGGACTTCAAAAGAGAATTCTGGTCACAAGAGCAGAAGCAGCAAAGGTCTGGTCTCACCCAAAGCCCAGCCTGTAAAACCAGCCCAAACTCCCTGCTAGACCCCCTTGCTCCTTACACCAGAATTCCTACAGGGATATCTCTGCTGGCACTGACCCAAGAGCCATCAGCTCCTCTCAGAGTGTAAAAGAGACCAGCTGCCCTCAAAGACCCACTGTATTTATTCCAAATTCAGTCCAAAATGCTTCTCACTTCATTCCTTCCTCCTAAGTGCCCTTTTCCTTGCTTTAATATGCTAAAAATTACTGCTGGGATGAGGAAAACACATTAAAATGGAGAGTTCACACCTCTCAAGTGTGGATGGCAGCGGAGGTTTTAGGATTCCAGTTGCTGGAGTCCTGTAACTCCCACAAGTGCCTGACAAGGAAAAGGGTTTCCAGCTTTCCAACTTTCACTGAAAAAAAAAAAAAAAAAAAGGCAAAAGAAGAACACGATTTCAGAAAAATCACTATTTAAACTGTCAGCCTTCCTTATTTTTATCTCCTAGTGGGTTTTAACCCAGCCTTATACTTTGGGGAATTTCTGGTCTCATGGGGGAAGGAGTTTATTTGCACTCATAGAGGAGCTCAAATCCCCCCCACCTTTTTTTTTTTTTCCCAAAAGTTTCTTTCTACTTTTGCTTTTCAGAAGATGGAATGAACTTCTTGCAGGAAGGAGAGCAATGCAAGGAGTGTTAAGTGGGACTGCAGGAGTTATTTCCAGTCCCTATAGCATTTACTGAGCAGTATCTTGAAGAGGCCATGAAATGCTAATGATCTCCAGACTGCCAGAGATACCGTCCTAAATAGAAGGAAAAAATCTCTTTGAGAGATTTTTTTTTTTTTTTTTGCCTATTCCATCTCCAGAAAAACCACATAAAACTTTAACACCTCCCTTTGGCTAAAGCTCTCCAAGTTACACTTGAAAAAAACTGGAAAGGAAAACCAGATGGGGGTGGGGGAGTGGATAGAGATGATCCAGAGCTAAAATATCCATTAGTGGTAAATTCCACCATCTCCTCCCCCTTCCCAAAAAAAAAAAAAAAAAAAAGCTGCATGGGTCAGATTCCACCCGCAGACCAAGGAACCAGCTCCAAACACATTCACTCAGCCCTTTTTATTCTCTTGCTTGTCTAAGTGGCTGCTAGGCAACCCCAGCAGCATCGCTGCTCATATGCATTAAGTATTAACTATTATTTCATTCCTTCCCCCCTTTCCATGAAAAGGCAGCAACCTCAATTCGTGGCAGATAATTCTTTTCCCAAAAGGAAATGCTGGCTGAAGGAAGCTGGGAATGGAGCTGTGTAAGGGGTGGATAATTCCCAGTTTAGTTCCACCGCCCTGCACTACCCACCTGGAGCTCTCCTTAGGGGATGAAAAGCTCATTTTTGGTACACCAGGAGATGCAGCTGCTCCAAGCCAAGCTCGGAGGGAATTGCAGTGCTGCCCACACAGGGAGCCAAAAATTCCAGTGTCACTTTAGTGAAGCAGCAACCACCCCCAGAGCTACAGCCCTTGTGTCCCTCTGCAGGTGGGAATTCTCCTGTGGGAATAACCCTGATTTTGCCAGAGATGGACAGCAGGAAGGATGCTGCTGCCCTGCCCAAGGCAGGATTTGAGACATAATTCCAAGATTTCTGCTCCCCTCCCTCTGAGAGCCAGTTCTGGGAGCAGCATCCCCATCCCTGCCAAAGGCAACTCTTCCAGCCATTCCAGTGCCTGTTTTGTCTGAAGAAATAAATATAAAAATTGGGATGGGACAGAAGAAAACAGAAGCTGGTGGTGTTTAGAAATGGCTGGGACACTTTAGCTCAGCAAAGAAATTCAGTGATGTATCCAGCTCCCCTGAGACTGGTCACCTCACAGGTGACACTCCTGTACCATTACCAGGACAATCATTACAACAAGGTGCTGCTCAGGACAGCAAAACCTCAGGAAAATGAATTTTTCACCTGCAGGAAGACTCCAAGAAGCAGGAGAGGGAAGGCTGCTGACAGGCAGAGCCCTGCACGCTTCCAGCCCAGTGACATTTCTGAGTAATTACAAACCCTTACGATCCATTCTAATGTTAATTTACAGGCCAGTTGTTGTGGAGAAGTGTGATTAGATGTTTGTAGCTACGATGCAGACTGGAAGGAATGCTAAGAATGCCTCCAATCCGAACTGAAGTGAGCAGAGAGGAGCAGAGAGGAGCATCCCACAGGCACCTCCAGAGCCTGGACAGCATCACAGGGCAGGTCCTGGCAGCACAGAGTTCAGGGATCAGACCCTCCTCTGCTGCAGGAGGCTCCAGAGAAGCTGCCAAGCAATGGAAATGTTCACAGAATCTCTGTGGGTTTGGGTGGGAGGGACATTAAATCCCATCCAGTTTCACCCCTGCCATGGCAGGGACACCTTCACTGTCCCAGGCTGCTCCAAGCCCATCCAGCCTGGCCTGGGATGCAATGATGGCAAATATTAGCTAAGAAACAATATCTGGGTTATCTGCTGAGCAGTGAGGATGTTTTCACATCTGGAAGGAGTAATTAAAAGTGCTCTCCACATCCAGGCTGTAACAAAAACATTGGTGCTACCTGGTGAAAACAAGCACAAGTTCTGGGCTTGAAATAATTGTTTCCCATATTCTTAATATGTGTGCTGTGGGGGTTTCCCAGGACTGTGATTGAATGGGGGAAATACAATTTCTGAAAACAGAAATATTCTGAAGTAGAATCCCAGAATGGTGTGGATTGGAAGGGACCTTAAAGCCCACCCAGTGCCACCCCTGCCATGGCAGGGACACCTCCCACTGTCCCAGGCTGCTCCAAGCCCTGTCCAACCTGGCTTGGGGCACTGCCAGGGATCCAGGGGCAGCCACAGCGGCTCTGGGCACCCTGTGCCAGGGCTCCCCACCCTCCCAGGGAACAATTCCTGCCCAATATCTTTTGTGTGATATCTTCACACTGGGTGGGAGGGACTGGGGATGAGAGGATCCCCACTTGTGTCACTCCTCACATCTTCCAAACAAAGAAATGAGTGTTTGCCTCAGCTGGGAGCATCTTATTGATTTATGTCACCAGCCCAATCCAAAATTCCAGGCTAAGTGTTTTCTCTAATACAAGTCAGCCAGAAAATGTTTGTTTTTCCAATTATGAGACATTTCTTATGCTGGGTCTCCACTCCTAACCAATATCAGTTGAGGATGACAAAGACTATTAAAAAGGTTTTAAAGGGTGACAAAACCTGTTAAAAAGGTTTAAAAACTGAAACAAATCTCTTTATACACAATGCCTGCCCATTTCACAATGAAGAGGAGCAAAACTTGTAATTTTAATTTTTCTTTTAAACACTAATGTCACAGCACATTTGGAACTAGAATCAGGCATAATTTCATTTCTGAAACCTACCCATTAAAAGGGCTGCCAGATTTGATATAGATTTTCCTCTACAAAACAAATTGATTAAATGCAGACTGAACTGGAGTTCCTAAAGCTTTGTCACAGCAAACTTCACGCAGCAGTTTTGTAATTTGCAGGTGGAAATACATCAGAACATTAATTTTCAGCCTCATACAAGCACCTCGTTAGTCTGCAAAGTAATATTTTTAAGCTATGAATAGTATCTAAATTATTCAGGGATGGAAAAAACAAATCCATCTCCTCTGGAAAGGAAAGCCACCAGCTGCTGAGAGCAGAGCAACTCTTCTCCTAAGGCCAAATAATCAGCAATGCAAATACCAGTGGAGAAGTGCAGCACTGTGAGCAAAGAGAAAGGTTTTCTAGGAATATTCTTGCAGGGAAAAAGGGTTTTGTAACAGAGAATCATTTAGGCTGGAAAAAACCACCCAGCCCATGGAGTCCAAGCTGTGACTGGTCCTCAGCTTGTCACCAGCCCAGAGCACTGAGTGCCACATCCAGATGTGAAGAAGTCTTAAAATCAGTCACTGGACACCCAAAATCTGCACTGAAACACCCCAAACCTGTCAAAATTCTGAGGATTTCTGGGAAAAATCCAGGAGAAATTCAGCTTAAAAAAATCAGAAAAATAAAAAAAAAATTCTCACTAAGAAACGCAATAATGCCCCAAAAATCCCACTAAAAATGGCAAAAAAAAGTCCTAAAATTTGCACTAAAAAACCCCCAAATGGCCCCAAACTCCAGGGATTTCTGAGGGAAAAAAATGGGAAAACAGGTGGGAAAAACTCCAAGGGAAATATGACTTAGAATAGCAGAAACTCCCACAAAAATCGCATTAAAAATGGT
The DNA here is from genome assembly GCA_024734035.1 of Alethe castanea. Classification (NCBI taxonomy): domain Eukaryota; kingdom Metazoa; phylum Chordata; class Aves; order Passeriformes; family Muscicapidae; genus Alethe; species Alethe castanea. The sequence goes on from JANRGV010000023.1 coordinate 18,402,325, forward strand.
CCAAAAAGTCCTAAAATCTGCATTAAAACACTCAAAATCTGCCAAAATTCCACGGATTTCTGGGGAAAATATTGGGAAATGACTCCTTAAAAATCCACACTATAACATAAAATAAAAAAATAAATAAAACAAACAACAAAATCCCCCCCAAAAGTCCTTAAATTGGTCGCTGGGCACCTAAAATCTGCATTACAACACCCTGGTGTTTCAGGTCGTGGTGTCAGGGTGAAAAGGTGCAGCAGCTCCTAAAGGAGCAGAAAAGGCAGAGGGAGGAGGAATCTCCTCAGCATCACCTGAGGTTCTGACACAGCCAGGCCAGCACACCTGGAATTGCTTTTTTTTCCCAGGATATTTCAAACATCAGTCTCCTGCCACGCTCGAGAGCTGGAATGGGGACAGAGAGGTCTCTGCTGTGCCACTCCAGCCCCAAAACTGTGCCCTTGAGTTCATCTCACCCCCCACCCTGCACGCCCTGTCCGTGAATTTGCTCAGATTTAATTCTCTGAGCACATGAAGGAGATGGCAGTGGTGGGGGAGGAACCTGCCAGGCTCACAGCTCTCTCTTGGCCACCTAAATATTTTCAAATTCCCACAAGGAGCCCAATTCCCAGTGCAAGGATTAACTCATTTTTGGTCTGAGCAAGACCAGCTTCCCTTCCAGCCACAGCCCAGCTGACTTCAAAGAGTTTTGTGCCAAAGCTCAAGAACCAGGAGGACATCTTTTCTTTCAGGAGGATGCTGCTCATGCTGTAGCTCCTGGATATCTGTGTCTCCAGGAGCAGCAGGTGAGTATTGCTGGGTTTAAACCCCTCAGACCTGCCTGAGGCATCGACTCATTCTGGATTTTGCAAAATCACAGTGCAAGAACACTGAACCAGCAGCAGCAGCAGCTTTCCCTCCTTATTCTGCTGTGAAGAATATAGAAGATCTGTCATCACATGAAGCAGAGGGAGATCAGTCTGAGGCACTGAGAGCCAAGACCCTGCTCTGTGTGGGCTGGGAAGCTTTCAAAGGATTTTTTTCCATAGGAGAGATTGCAGAGAAGGTTTGATCAACTCACCTCAGGCTGACTCTCCTGCCTGAGCTGCACAGTTTCAAAAGGATCAGAGGAATCAGCATTCAGCTCTTCCACTGTACTAGGGATTCACTCTAGTTTTCTCTTGAAATTATGAATTGTTTGATTATCACCCCATCATTGCTCTCTCAACTTTCCTTTGTGACTGAATTGCATGAACCGGTATTTTAAAGGTGACAACCTAGCACTAATCTGACATTCCACAGGGTAAATCCCCTCTTTGCAGCATTCTTCCCAAGCACACAAAGAAGGAAAAGAGTCCTGTAGGGGACAGGGAAAGTCTCCTGTAGGGGAGACAGGACAGGTGGCAGAGCATGAAACTCCACTTTATTCTGTTATTGAGGTTTTGGGATTGGGGTTTCTACAACATCCAGCCCCAACCCTTCCCTCCTCTCTGACTCACAGGTCTCTGATGGGCCATGAGCTCTGGGTATTTATGAGCCAAACGTGTTCCAACAGCTCAGAGCATTTCAGAAACAGCTTCCAGCAGCTCTGGAGAGCCTCAGAGCAGCAGGTAGCCAGGAAAGACCACGGTGCTGCCAATTTTAACAGCGGAATGATTTGTCCTCTTAAAAAAACTTAACCTTTCATTGGCTCCTTTATTTACCAAGGAGAGATTTGGGTGGGGAATAGAGGGAAGAATCTCTTCTGTGCAGCCAAGTGGAATTCCAAACCCAGTTAGTTTAGGCAGGGAGCTAAGGGGAAGATGTCAAAATATGTTTTCCATTAACGTAACAGCGGAAAACACGAGTGGTTTAAAATACAGTACACAAACAATTACTGCTCTGCTACCAGAAACTGTGCCAACCAGAGGGATTTTATCACCATAGCTAGTTTAAACCAACAGCAACAGAGTTGTAAGTCAGAAATACGGTGTTTTATTCTGAAATATTTGCTTGGGGTGCTACTTGACATCAGACTTCAGTCAAAATAAGCTTTAGCAAATGATATGTTAAACGATCCCATCTGCCTGTTTCAAAGGCAAAAAAGCCAAGTAGATTTTGTTAATCCTGAATTTCCAGTTCAAACTTCCAAATGAGAAGGGGCATTTTTTGCTCTTATTCACCACGTGGTGCTAAAGTGAAAGGAGTTAGTGGTATAGGGCAGAGGAGTCCAGCAATCAAGACATTAACAGCCAATTTTTACAATCAATAGAACCTTGAATTTTTTTTTACTGGAGAAGTTTTACTTTCTGCAGATGGAAGGGAGAAAAAAAGAGAGCACCATTAATCTTCCCTGCATCTGCACTCAGGTGCTGTGGCAGAAAGCACTCCAGAAGGAATAATTCCCATTGTTCTGCACTCACAGCTCAGGGGTTTTGTCTCTCACAATCACTTTGTGCCAATGTCGGGTGATTCCCGCTCCAGGAGTGACACAAAGGTACAGAGGGAGCCTGGAATGACACAATTCAGGAAATGGACTCAGAGGAGCAACAATGAGGGGTTTATAGGAGTTACAAGAGGTGGTGGTGACTGGGAAAGAGGCAGTGACAGCTGTGGGGGGAGAGAAGGGAAAAGGGGAAAGTGGAAAAGAGTAGAGTGGGACAGGGGAAGGGGGAAAAAAGGGGAGGGAAGTTTCAGGGAAGGGGAGAGGAGAGGAGAGGAGAGGAGAGGAGAGGAGAGGAGAGGAGAGGAGTTTTCTCACAGTTGGGTGGGACATCCCCAAGGACATGTAAATCCCGAAATCCATCTGTGCCACAGCTCAGCTCAAATCATGCCAAAGGCTGCTGAGGGAACTTCTGTGAGCAAGTCTTGCCCAGCATGAGAGGTGGGCTGCAGAGCCAGGCCTTCTGTTTGGGCAAAACCCAGCAACACCACTGAATTAGAGACGTAATTGAGGTTTTGGCAAAATTGCAGCACAGCTGCCCAAGGTCATCTGCAGTGAAAGTAGCCAGGGGGGTTTACACGGGAGATGTTAATTGGATTTTCGTTTTCTCTTCAGAAAGGGTTAGAGCTATGGGATCTCACCCCAGTACAAGCTGCATGAATATGTCCAACGACACTGTGAGCTGATTATTGTTCATCCTTAACGGCTTTCCATCTCCGTAACAACGGTATTAGCATTAATATTGTGCCCAGGGCTCCGAGCATGGGTACTAATGGAACTCAATCAGCTCTTAAAGAACAAAGGATCTCTTTTGCATGGCGCCCTGTGACTGTCAGAGGATTGGATTAGCAGCTTGTCAATCCTGCGGTTCGTGGCGCTTCCTTGATGCACTCTGGAATGCTTGGTTAGTACGTGGAATTTCATTATCTGAAAAATTAATACCAAACATTAAGTGCTATTCCCTCCTGACCTGATTATTCTAGATTATTTAACTAAGTAGCCAGCATACCCCCTAATTTAAGTGCTGAATTTCTACCACACAAAACGTTATCTTTTCTCATAAAAGAAGCCCACGAAGAGCAAGCTCAATTGCCAATTATGCTTCTTCCATGAAATCTCTTCTATCCCCTTCAGGATAGGTTTGGGTAAAAATATAATTGCAGTGGATAAGGAAGCTTAAGAAAAGATGTAAATGAAAAATGTTATGTGTTGGCATCTGATTGATCCATTTGAAAGAAAGAGAAGGAGAATTTGATGAGCTGGTAAGGAGCTCATAGTTTGTTTCGAAGGAACCCAGCGTTTTTTTAACCTGTACAGGGTGCTGAGCTATAATTAAGAACGGCAAGTCAGTGAAAAATCTATTTAAACTCCTGACAGCTTCTCTGCATTAGCATTTTTGACATCTACATTCACTCTGGCAAATCACTAATGTGATTTTTTTTTCGAAATTATATTTTTATTAGCTTTCTGCATATAATAACAAAGTGAAAATGATGTTGCAGCCTGGACAGGTCGTTAACTCAAATGCTCAGCACTTGCATTGTGCTTAATTAGCTGCCTGATTATTGTTTTATTTTGAAAGAAGTTTTGTAAATATGTTTTCATCTGTAAGTCATCTTTAAAGGGAAAACAACTGTTTGATACTGATAGTTGGTGAAAAGCATGGCAAACCCTGGATTACAAACACTGTGATTAATTGATGTCAAGATACTAATCTCTGGGGTTTTTATTAATAATTATAATAATAAATAAAAGCAATAATTTATAAAATTACTATTATTATTATTATTATTATTATTATGGGTGAATTTTGAGTTATATAGGTCTTTCCCATTAATAATTATGCTAAGGCAAGGGAAGAATCATGGTTCAAGCCTGGTAACTTGTGTATAGGTATAATATTTTCAAACACATCAACAATCTTCCTCAAAGTGTGAAGAATTTGTGATAGCATTTAAGTCAGATGCACTGTGAATGCGTTAGGTTTAATTTGATAGCAAAGAAATACCATCATTAATTAGAATGCTTTCAGATTAGTGTTTGTCTTGCATAATTCAACATTTGCCAAAGTTCAGGAAAGATATGCACTAAATAGAAATTATTACTTTGATAATGCTGCTACATTTCCTCTCCTTATTTTTAATATGGCTTTTTAATTTGGGTAATGAGTATATATCACTAATCATTTTGAAAGCCTATTACCAACACCAACCAATTCGTCAACTTGAGCTAATAATTTACTTTATTAGAAAAATTGGAACTGGACACAGCTGTGAAGAACTGAAGGAAATAAATAATGAAAAATAAAAAGCCTCCTTAGCAGATAACCTATTTTCCTGTGTGCATAAAATGGCCCTTGTTCTGTCAGGACTTGTTTTCCCACTGCTGGAACTCCATTGGTAGCCATTAAGCTCCTACTCGAGACACATTCTACTGCAGGGCATTTGGAAATTAAATGCTCCAGGAATTAGAAGAAGATGGTCTTCTCCCATACTTAATTTTCCCATGTATTATTAGTAGCTGCCTGTGCTCTGCTAATGCCCTTCTCCCACTGTGTAGGCATGAGCTGGCAAGGTCATTTATTTTTCAACGTGTTTACTGGAAAAATGCAGTTGCATCTGAATGATTGTTTTGGGAAAAATAAAAATCTCGGGATGAGTCATAAGTGAAGAAAAAAAGGTCATTTGAGAAGATTTCAATAAGGGAAGAAATTGATAAAGAATATGGAAATGCATTCTAATTAGAATGAAAAGTTTGAAGACTGCACCCTGTAGTGAAATTAGTGTCTGCAGCAGACAATGCTCCTCATTAACAAATCGGGACCTCACTTTTATTACACTTAAACCAAGATTCTTCAGTGTGTCCTGCCACTTAAAAACATGCATCAGTGACCACAACACTCACCCGTGGTTATCCTGAACGCTCTGCATTTGTGAGCAGAGAGGAGCTCTGAAAGGAGCCGGGGTTGAATGAGGGATGCTACAGAGATGGAGTGCATTGTGCTGAAACTGAATCCTCCTTTGAATGGTGGAAGAATAATAAGGACCCTGCCTACTGAATCATGCTAAACTGCAGCATTTATTTATTTTTAGTACAGTTTTATCTGGTGACAATGCAGTCATTATAGCCTTTTGTTGTTAAGGTGTGTGTATATTTCTATTTGAAAACCTCAGGATAAGAAAGGCACCAACAGCAAAGCTTTGAAAATGAACCCCATCCAAACAGTCACAACTCCAGTTGTTCTCCCAAGTTCTGACATTTTTCATTACTCTGGGCCGCTCCATGGGAAGCAGAGGAAGCAAAAAAAAGAAATGAGCAAACACCCGGAGAAATTTAAATTAGAAGGCTTGTCTTTAATAAGATCTTGCTTTGACATTAATCCCTGTCTGCAGCTGAGGTATTGTTTGCCTTTGTTGGAGCCCTGGTCCCATTCTCCCCTCGCGGGCTGGGAGTGAGCCCAGCACAGCCCTGGGCCAGAGCTCCACAGAAACTGCCCCAGCCAGGTGAGCTGAGCTGAGCTCAGGCCAAACCCAGGCTGTTCCAGTCGCTGAAGCACCTCCTCAGGTTCCCCAGTCCAACATCCCAGCAAAAACCAAAGATTTGCAGGCCGTGAGGTCTAACAGCTGTGCTGTTCTCTGCTGAAAGCGCCTTTCCCTGCGGCCTGCTGAGGGCTGGTTTATTGCTGCATCTCCCCAGCTGAACCAGCCCCACCCGTCCCAGTGCCAGCCCTGCTGTGCCAGGAGCCTCACCTGGGCTCCCCCAGCAGCTCCTCGAGCCCCTCCAGCCCCTGCAGCAGTGCTGGGTGCCCAGGCTGATCCCTTAGGGACACCTGAGCCCCCCTTCCAGGACCTGGAGGGGCTGCAGGACAGCTGGAGGGGGAGGGAGCTTTTACAAGGAGCTAGAGGGACAGGACAAGGGAATTACCCCACTTTGGTGGTCCTACAAGGGGTAACCCTCTTTAAACTGAAAGTGGGGGTTTAGATCAGGTTTTAGGCAGAAATTCTTCCCTATGAGGATGGTGAGACTCTGGCACAGGGTGCTCAGAGAAGCTGTGGATGCCCAACCCCTGCAAGTGCCCAAGGCTGGACGAAGGTTTGAGCAACCTGGTGGAGCTGAAGTGTCCCCACCCACAGCAGGGGCTTGGAGGAAGGAGATCTTTAAGGTGCTCCAAAGCACCCCTGGGCTGTGATTCAGCAGGCTCAGGATGATTTCCCCAAAGCTCCAGCTCTCAGCCCACCCGCAGCTGGCAGCCAGCACGTCTCCAGCAGAGAGAGCCTGACCAGCATAGCAAGAGGAGGCTACTTCTATTTACTTCTCTAGGCTTGTGAAACAAAAGGGAGGCAGGGTGTAGATAAAGGTAATAAACACCTCCAAGCTGTGGCAGGGTTGGAAATGATTCTGCTGTTTATGGTTTCTCCTGGCTACAAGTAATTCTGTGTGTGTTAAATGGCCAGAGCACAGACAGGGCTGAGCCCAGCACAGAGCTGGGCCAGGGGCAGCAGGATGACAAAGAGGAGCACAGGGGTCCCCTGCAGCTGGCTGAGTCCTCTGCTGCTTCATGGGCCTTGTTCTCCCTGCTCCAACTCTTGTACTCCTCTGCTGTCAGTGCTGCAGTTTTGGGGAGCCCTCCAGGGAGTGTGAGCACTTCAGACCCTCCAGACACGAAGGGTGAGGCTTTTCCTGCCCTGGCTGCTCACACACACACAAACACCCCCAGCCTCACAGCTTCAGGATTATTCTCCACTGCCCAGCTGTTCTTGCTGTGCAGGGCTGTGAAGCCTTTTGGGTAAATTTGTGTTAAAACCAAGATTTCTGTTACCTGCTTTGTCAAGAGTTCACCTGGCTGAGGTGATCCTTGGTATCCCTGCTGCCACAGGCTGGGCAGGGGGAACAGAGCTGGAGGGGGATGCTGCAGAGCTGCAGCTAATTACAGTCAAAAATCATAACTTTAGACAACTCTAATGTTTGCAGCTGGAAAGACTTAAAAGCTATTTGCCTCTAATCTCCCTCTGACAATCAATGAATTGAACAGTAAATGTTATTAGACTAATTTACTGTTCATCAAGAGTAAGAAATGAATAGAATAATTTACTATTCATACATCTAACTGTGTGACATGTGTACAGATCAGTTGGAAAGAAAAAGCAACATTAGGGTTCCAGTTCTCCTCCCATACCTTTTTTTCAATTCCAATTTATCTCCATTCTCATCCTCAAGCTGTTCTGGCTTTGTCCCAGTGGCAGAATGACCACATCTGTTTGGATGCACATCTGCCTTGGTACACAGAGCACTTTGCTTCTTGCCCAATCATCTCAGTGTTTTCCACTGAGGAAAGCAGCCAAAAACTTCACAGCTTGAAGGGAGGCCCCTGCTAATTCACCCAATTCCCTGTGAGGGGCATTTACCTCCAGTTTTCAGGTACCTCCCAGGAGGATGCTACAGCTGTGCTGCAACTTGAGCACCTCATCTTTCTGCTGTGGCTACCCTGGTTATTTGGGAGTTTGGAGCATACTAGGAGTAAATTGGATTAATTTTTCTTTCTAGGACAAAACAGGGATGGTGTGAGGCATTAGAAAGGCTGGAAAACCTGAATATTCTTAGAGAGTTCAGCAGTATTCATGTGTGGAAATAATCCAGCCCAACAGGTCTGCAGCCTCTCTGGTCAAATAGTCTGAATATTTTAGATATTAAAGACAGAATATGACATCACTTTCTGGATGCTGCAGACCTGAGCAGAAGGGAAGCACATTGGAACCTGTGATCTAGGGTGGCTGGAGCTGAGCTTCTCCATGGGGCTGGTGCTCCCTGCTGACGTGGCTGCCCTTCCAACCCTCAGGGATTGTTTCTGGAGCCAAAACTCGGGGCTTCCTGATGGTGGTGAGAGGTGTGGCAGCCCTGGTGACTTTACCTTCCAACCCAGCACAGGACTGGGGCCCTTCCTGTTGGTTCTCCTAGGCTAAATTCATTTTTTTTCTGGAAGTTGCACCAAACAGGAGCAGTTTTCTAGTTCAGAGGAAACAGCTGATAAGTGCACACAGACAACTTCTCACCTCAGCTGTATGGTTTTTCCAGCACCCCAAGAGATCCCACAGCTCCTGTTTGGATAAACAAATGCCACCTACCATCTGCCACCCCCATCTCCCACTGCTCTCTCAGGAAGTGAGGGTTGGAGAATTCTTCCAGCTGGAAGAGTCTCAGCTGTCTCTGCACTTCAGCTCTACCCTTTGGTCTCATTTTAAAGGTCTGTCCACAAGCTCTCAAGTGCTAGTGTTGAAAAGAAAACCTGATAAAACCAAAGATTCAGCCTTGAAGATTTAGGATTGCTTTTAAAACTATTTACAAAACCCACAACAAAGCAGAAAGTACAGTTTTCTCTTTTTTTCCTGTTTCTGAGCATATTTCTACTCAGGACCTGACAGTCAGGCTTGTTTTTGTCCTGGTCCCACACCAGCACCAGTGAAAGAGATCCCACCAGCCAGATGCCACCTCGAGCCTCCTCCCTCATCTCCTCTCCCACACTGAAATTTGGGAAGGTTCCCCAGCATGAAAACTTCCCTCCCAAGGTGTCAGCCATGGCAACGAGCCCGGAGGCAGTGGAACCTGTCTGTGTGTCTGTCTGTGTGTCTGCAGCCAGGTCAGAGCAGTTTTTGGGTTGGTGGCAGCACAGCCATTATGGGAGAGCCATTACTGCTCCAGCACCAAGCTGTGCCAAAGGCTGTGCTGCTGCAAATGGATCATGGAGGAGCACAGGGATAATGACTGTTAATTTGTGCTGGCTGTGGGAGCACACCTGAGGAGAGGAAAGGTGCTGCTGGCCTGTGCAAGGCAGGAGAGCTGGGCTGTGCAGGGCAGAGCTGGCTCTGGCTGAGCTGCAGCCAGCTCTGATGTCTGTGCTAGGCAGTGTCTGAAAAATAGAATCAACACATCAAATGATCTGTCATGTAAGTTTTCCGTGTCAAGGAAAATAGCCCAAGGCCCTTCTTCCCACATTTGCTGCTACAACAGCCAGACAACCTGGCCTCTGAATTTATTCTGGTCTTTAATCAGGCAGAGTCCCTGTGATCTCTGAGGTTGGGCTTCACGGTTCTGGAAATAGATTATGCAGTTTGCTCAAAGGAAGGCACTTACCCACTGCTGCTGAGGTCTGTGGTCACTGTGAGAGTCACACACGCTGTGCACAGCCTGCTGCAAACGTGGAGATGCTCTCATTTGTCCCAGTCCTATCTGTGCAATAAACATCCAGCGTGGCTGCTTCAGAGCCATTTCTCCTCTTCTGTTTCCCTCTGTATACACACAAGCAGATGCTCTCCAGCACCCAGATGACTCTGAGTGCTGCTTTCATCCTTGGCTGGTTTCTCTCTGTTAATTTTTTCCATCCTCCTTGTGCTGTGGTTTACCTTTCCCCCAACAGTGTTGCCCTAAGAACAAATCTGCTCCTCCACAGCTCAGGCACAGCAAGGCTGCACAGGATGCAAGGTGACTGCTACTCTTGATTGTTTTTCTCCCTCAGTTTAGGGCACAAATAAAATTTCAATTGGCCAGAGTGGGATTTTCCCTCCATGCACTTACTGTGCTTGCCTTTCCACCTTAATTAACCATTTCAGAGGCTTTTCAGGATATTGTGAGATGCAGGTTTTGCCTTTAGGAAAGAACAGCAACCAAACATGTGTTCAGCTGATGCAGACTCTGCCACTGGCAGCTCCAGGTGGAGCAGGACCATGGTGGTGCTCATGAAATTCTCCATTCCGGGTTCTGAGGACTCTGAGCAATTCAGAGCTCTAAAAAGAACACACTTTGAGGAGAGAAAATGTAAAACCAGCCATGAGCCAGGGTTCAAGAGCAAGCTAAGCCTAAGCAGGCTCTTAGGCCAACATGCAATTTCTCTGGCAGGCAATATGGTTTTCTTGTATGTGTATTAAAGCTCAGCAGTGCTTTGTGCTGCCGTGCCCCTCTCTCCCGCGGTGCAGCCCCGGTCGCTCTCGCTGATGTGTGCGATTTCTGAACTACAGCATAAAGTTTATCATCCCTGCTGTTCTACCCTGCAAGCAGGAGTTGAAAAAAGGTCGACTACTGTGTTCAGGCAACATCAAATTACTGTAAAACAAGTGAGAAACTGCAGCAATATATGGGGAATCTCAGCATCTTCAGCTCTCTTTCAGGCTTTTGTTATAAATGGGTTATAAACTGTTGCATTCCTCACAGAAACACGAGCCACCAACTCAGACATCCCTCCTGAATTGCTGAAGAGTGTGGATTTGCAAATGAAAAAGTTCTGTACCTGGACATGCCCCGGCGCACCTGGCATGCTTTGTGTGAGCTATCTCATGAAGAGTTCGGTGTTAAAAACCAGCCTCAGGCTGGTTTGGCTTTGTTTGATAAAAAACATGAGAGAGGATGCGCTCAGCTACTCGGAGGATGTGTCACAGCTCGGGGCTGGGCGTGAGAGAGGAATTGGGCACTTCAGGGGCTCCTCAGAACCCGACTGTCCAAAAACAGCCTGGACACGCAGGTGTGCATCAGCCAGCTGCTGAGAACCTGTGCACATGAGAGCTGCAGGCACAGCTGGATCCAGCTGTGCACCTGAGTGAGAGCTGCAGGCACACCTGGATCCAGCTGTGCACATGAGTGAGAGCTGCAGGCACACCTGGATCCAGCTGTGCACCTGAGTTTGCTACCGGCTAAAAGCGAGCAAAGTGGAGGTGAATTTAGCTCGTTACAAGGCCTTTTGAAGCTAACAGTCCAATAAAGAACTAACACCCGTATTGTTGATACTTTTGACCCAATAACCAAACTCCTGTGACCCACAGTGCAGCACTAACTGTTCAACCCAAAACTCCTACCTGAAACCATGAAGAAGGAAGAACACAGAAAAGACACCACCCAAAAACCTCCATCTTGTCCCATACCAATTGCTACATTATAAAAACTTCAGATTTAAAACCCTTCAGCATGTGAAATCACACATTTCTATTTAACTACACACCCATGATTCCAGCTCAATCCCTCAAATCTGGAACCGTTCTCCAAGAATCAGGTCAAAAGCAGTGTTCTCCAGGGGGTCAGTGCCAGGAAACACAGAAAGCTCAACAATCCCAGGTTTCTGGGATCCAGCAGGTCCCCAGAGCAATGCCTGGTGCCAGGAGGGGCTGTGGGAATGTCCCCACAGCTGGCACCCCACGGGGCACAGCCAGGGTCCCCTGCCCTGCCACAGCCAGCTGGCACACTGCAAATACCGACAAAGCAGCTCATTTCTCACCAATGACTTGTCAGACAACATGTAATTAAATAGCACAGAACTGTCTGCCGTGCATCTTTGGGTCTTTAAGGCGTTTTTTTGTTTCCCCTGTTTGTGGCATGTCTCTACACCACTTCAAGGCTACAGCACAGTGCAGAGCAGCAGAGGAACAGAGTGATAATTGAACAATTAACCAGTGATGTCATAAAACAATGCACTTAAAATAAAATGCATAATTAAAATAAGTGAACCAAAAAAAAAAAAAGTTACAAAAAACACATGCCAATGTTGACAGTAAGCCTCATATAGGAACTGAAAAATGTAATTTAAAGGGAAAAAGATAGCACACAGTGGTTAAATAAAATTGTGGCATAAACAAGCAAACATCTCAGTGATTTGCCAAAATAATATAATAATGTTGCAAAAGAACTATTCTCTGAAGTTAACAAGTTTGGACCATAAAACAGTCCTTTGGTGGCTCTCTGTGTCATTACTTGCTACCAAGGCACTGCACTGATGGGCTCAGTGGGATCCCTGAATTCAGCAATAGATCAGTAAGCAGGAAAGCAGAGCTCCCACCAGATTTCCTGCCTGGAGAGTTGTTAGGATCCATGCTAGTTCTTTAAAGAGCAGAACTGTGTACAATACTGCACTCAGAAAGACCCCATTAGGAATATAATCTTCTGCTACAAATGAGATGTTTGGGGAAAAGAAAACCACAAGAACGCCAAAAGGAAGAAACAAAAACCAAAAAACCAGCAACAAACAAGCCTGGTTGACTGAAGCGCGTTGTAATTGCTGTTAAAAATGCAATTTTTGAGGAGCTTTGCGCGGTGCCTGTATCTCTGCTCTTGGGCAGGGCCAGAGAGGGGTCACCTCCTCCTCTTCCTCCTCTTCCTCCAGGCTCCAGCCTGGATTCTCCAGCCTGGATTCTCCAGCCTGGATTCTCCCCTCTGGCTCTCACAGCCATGGGCACCCAGGATGGAGCTGCAGGGTGCCAGGAGTGCCCACACTCACAGCCCTCCTCACTCACACACTGCAGAATCCTTCTCTCCAGTGTCTCTGCTTTCTTTCAGCACATTTATTTTTTTAAACACGAGACACTAGGCAAGATTTTAAAGCGTGAGGCAGACGTGCTTTCCAAGAATAATTGCTCCTTGGCTGATGCACAGGAGCTCTGCTCATGCATTTCTGGGAGATGCCTGCAGACTGCTAACTGCTCTGGAAGCCTTTCAGCCTTTGCTGCCTGCAAATGGCATTATTATTCACTAATAGCCTTGGCTCACCATGTTGTCTTTTGGTTAGTTAGCAGCTATTCTGCAAGTCAGAGACAGGGAAAGAGGAACATATGTTTAAGCAGTAGCCAACTTCTGACCTGAAAAAAAAAAAATAATAAACCCATCCTGGAAGGTTTTCTCAGAGCAATCCCCACCATTAGCTGGGGAGTGATTAGCAGGAAAGGTGTCAGCAGGGGAAGGGGTGTCCCCCCCTACCTCCCACGAGGCAGCTGCTGTTTCTCAGGCAGGTTTTTCGGGAGGGGAGGATGCAGAGGATGCAGAGGATGCAGAGGATGCTCCTGCTGCTCGCTGCTACCACAGCTGCTGCCACAGGGTCACAGAGCAGGAGGTGCAAGGATTTCATGGGGGTAGAGAGAGAGGATGATGCCTGACCCCGAATAATGGTGCAGCATTTCCAGACTAATGCATCTAAATGACAAATATTCATATATCGCATTAAAACTCAATGGGACTTAATAATAAAATCCTCCCTGCTTTGTTTTGTTTTCTAAAAGGTAGGGATTTGGTTTGTTTCATTTTGTTTTCTAAGGTTACCTGCTCACCTGCTCATTTCTTTTTGGATATTGTAGGATTCTGTTATTTACTGCTCAAGCAGTCCCAAGAACTGCTCTGCTGACATTTCACGGTATTTAGTATTGACCAAACACTACATGATAAATCTTTATAATACTCCAGAGAGACCATCAAGGGAGCAGTTACAAATGTATACATTGCAGTGTGCTGTGTTCTGGGTTAAATGAAATATAAAACCCCATCTCCAGGCTGGGTACTAATGTCTCTATCAGTATTCCATCACACCCAGCTGCAGGTGTGGTGCTTGCCATTAAGACATCAACATTTGTCGATGGCTGCAGATGGCAGCTGATGGGTCACTCCTTCCCAGGGCACCTGGGGGTGCCAGAGGGGGCTGCAGGAGCAGCAGGATCTCACCCCGTGCCCTGCTCAGACCTGCTGGGCCCTGCTGAGCACCCAGACACGCAGAGGGACGAGTGGCACAGCCCACTCAGCATGGTCACCCTCTGCCCTCCTCCCTGCAAAGCCTCCTGCTAAGGGAGAAGAGCTTTCAGAAGCTCTCAGAAAGTTCTGGGTTAGTTTTGAGTTTGGGTTAATTTATAGCCAAGTTGATTTCTCCATCATTAGCTTTTGCACATTCAAACACAGCTTAATTTTCTTTGGAGGATGCAGACGTGTGTACAGCTAGACAATGCCCTGTTTATTTTACTGACTAATTCATCCCTTAAAGTACAAGGCTATAGGTTGAGAGACCAAGACTTATGCACGGCCCCATACCCCTAAATCAGGCCAATAAAATTTAAACTCACACTGTTTGCAAGCACTTCATGCAGATGGAAAATGTCACCTTGTCTGAAATACTTTACGGTGTGATGCTGAAGCAAAAAGAAATCCCACAGTGAGAGATTAAAAAGCTGCACTAATGCCTAGCTGGGAGGCACAGGGCTCTGCAGCAGCTCCTCCCCGGGCAGGGGGGAGGCTCTGGCTGCTCACAGGGCAGCTCCAGCAGCCCCAGAGCCCCAAGAACCACCTGAGCATCACCCAACCACCTGAGCATCACCCAACCCAGCCCCTGCACCCTGCATGGGGGGCTGCAGGGCACAGGGGCAGCTCCAGCCAGGAGCTCCTGGCTCTTGGGCAAAGCTGCCAGGGGCTGCTGCTGATTCAGTCCAGGCTCTTCTCACACACTGTGCCTCCAGGTGTGGGACCAGACTTTGGAGAAGGCTCTGAAGTGGTTGTGCTGTGTGTGTTTTACCATTCTGTTGTCAAGGGGCTTCAAGCCACCACTGTGCTGTCTCCTGAGGCAGAGTCAGGATGGTGCTTCAGCCATGGTGGGAAGTTAAATTTTTGTAAAACAGCCTGTAAATTGGAGAAAGCACGTGCTGACTTGGCCAAAGGGCCAGTTCAGAACAAGCCCAGGAGGGCTGGAGCCCATGCAGCAAGAGCCAGGCTGCCCAAGGGGTGCCCCAGGGCAGGAGCAGCCCTGCTGTGAGCCCAGCTCCACAGCCCCAGGGATGCACAGAGCTCTGCTCCACAGCCCCAGGGATGCACAGAGCCCAGCTCCACAGCCCCAGGGATGCACAGAGCCCAGCTCCACAGCCCCAGGGATGCACAGAGCCCATCTCCACAGCCCCAGGGATGCACAGAGCCCTGCTCCACAGCCCCAGGGATGCACAGAGCCCAGCTCCACAGCCCCAGGGATGCACAGAGCCCTGCACCCCTGGAACTGAGCCTGCCTGCCCTGTGAGCTGTGCAGTCACTCACTGAAGCAAAACCAACAGCCTCAAAAGCCGAATTCCCACATGGGACAGACATAAATTGTGGGTGGATCTGCCACCCCCAGCCCACCTGTGTCACCCAGGCTTGTGGTGGCTGCCAGAGCAGGAGCAGGAGCAGGAGTGATCCTCCCCCCAAAAGTCCCAAAGCTGCCCTGAAACCCCTTGTGCCCCTCCAAAGGAGGAGCCATTGCCTGGCTGTGCTCTGGTGGCACAGCTGGCTGCAGGCAGAGCCATAAATGCTCTGAAAGCGTTTGTACAGTGGGAAGTGGAGGCTCTGCAAACAGCTAATGGGGGTATTTCATTTCCCTATTAATTGCATATTTATTACTTGGCTGCTGCAAGGAAACGTCATGTTACGTTGATTAAAGCTTTGCAAGCTGTACAGTAAATATTTTAAACAAAAAAGGTTTTGATCTCTGTTGCTGTTGGGAAGGGTGGGGGGAAGTTGCCATTGGAGCTGCTGTAATTAGCAAACTCCATTGCAGACAGCATTTCCCACAGGCTCTGCAACATGCTTAGTGTGTGTCTGCATGTATTTAGACAGGATATTATTTTATGTATACGTTATCTATAAATTATATATACTTATATATATGGGGTGTGAAGAAAAAGGAAGAAAGCAGAAAGCCCGTGCTGCTATCTCACATCTTGCAGACTGGAAAGATAAAAGACTTAAGAGGCAGAAAATAAAGAGGGATCTTGGTGCACTGACTGAAGTTTGGGGGGTTAGGTGACCTGCCTGCCAGCCCTGGCTGCCCAAAAATCCTGTGTGATTAATGAAGCCCTGCACATGCCTCTGTTCCAAACTGCCAAGACTCTGCACATATGTTTTTTGGTCCTCCTCACTTGCTGGTGTCACTGCTGGTCTGTATGCACAGCAAGATTTGACTGGCTGAGATTTTGTCAGCATCACCCAGACATGGGGCAGAGATGACCAGGCACAGCCATCGCCAGCTTTGTCTCCTGACCATCTGTGTAATGTCACCAGCATATCCCAGCAGCAGGGAACAAACCAGTCCACATTTCTGACAGACAGAATCATCTTCATCTGGTGCTCAGCCCCCGCTCACCTCCTGCACAAGAAGCTGCTGGAAACAGAACCCACAGCAGGGCTTTGCCATCAGTGTGTGCCCAGCAGAGCCTCTGTGCTCGCTCTGAGCTGCTCAGCTCTGTCCTGCTGTCCCAGGGCCCTGCTCCAGCCCCCTGTGCTGGCCAGGGGCAGCTCCCTCTCCCCAGCTTTTCTCCTCTTGGCACATGGCATGAATCAGAGCAGACATCAGTCAAACCCAGCCAAACCCCTGTGGGTACCTGCCACAGGACAGGACGAGCCCAAATGGCACTAATGGAGGAGAGGCAGCTCCAGCTGACAAACCCAGTGATTTACAGGCATGGCTGGACCAGAGGGTGGCTCTGGGAGGCTCAACCAGCCCCAGGGCTGGAGGACCAGCTCTAACACAAAGCAGTGCTGGGCTTTGAGACACCCCTTCAGGCCCAATGCACTCTTCAGGGCACAAATTTCCAGATTGGATTTCTGTGATCCCAGTCCCGCTGTGGAGGTGATGTCCCATCCCTGTGCCCAATTTCCTGAGTGCAGGCACAGGGCTCCATCCCCCAGGCTCTCCCTGCAGCATTCCAGCTGCTAGGGGCAAACCAAGGGGCGGCTTTCAGGAGCAGAATTTGTTGTTGTCAAGTCTTAGGAGTTTGTTAAGCTGCAGTATTTGACTTGGCTCATTTCCTACAGTGGCCCCCTCTCAGAGCTGTGTGATTGCAGGGGATGCAGCAGTTATTAACAGCAAAGCAAGTTTCAATCTCTTATGGTTGTACATGAAGGCTCAGAAGTGTGAACCTTCAAAGGCACAAAAATGCAGAAAGCAAAACCAGAAATTATTCAGAATTTATTTCTTCAACAAAGGTTTTTGAAACTCTTTTCAAAATTCAAGGGACCTTATGTCTGATTTTTGAAACAGAAGTTGGCAGTGCTAAAACTAAATGAGCCATATTTACATCTCACTGATTTCTGTGAATGAAAGGGTGGCAGTGGGGGTTTGGGGGACACACAACTCCATTTGGCAAGTCCCAGCACAGAGAAAAGAACTTAAATAAACAAAGCAGGAACAGAGTACTTTCAAAAAGAATCAAACAGCATGGACCATTAATGTTTCAGGAGATAGGAGCTGTATGTGAGCCAACCATCCCCAAGATATTTATTTCCTATCTTTAAAATTGGGAATTGCATTAGAACAGGTAGACTCTTTCAAAGCTGGGAAAATTTTTAAGGGCACTCACTATACTTTAAAGAAGACTTCAAAAACCATCTCCAGTATTGAGCTGAATAAGTTGAAGAGATTTGTAGGTTATAGCAAGGGAGAGTGATGGGAATACATACAGAGCAAGCTGGTTACTGCAGTAAACAAACCTCCCCCAAACCAGCAGCGAGGGCTTCAGCTCAGGAACAAATGCTTCACATGGAGAAATACATTTTAAAGTGAGACAAGGTCCTGGGTAAACAGCAGCCAAGAGCTATAAACAATTGCTGTGGAAGGTGAGAGCCAACTGGCCTTGGCCATTGGGCTGGGAGGAAGAGCAGAGCCTGACACCCTGCTCCTGCAGACTGAGAGCAGCCTTGAGGAAACCAGCCCCTGCAGGCTTTGAAATTAAAAGTGATTAAAAAGGAGCCGTTCTCATTGCAAAGGAGGACAGCACAACACAGCCAGAGAGGCAAAGCCTCAAACAGTGCTGCTTGAAATGTGCAGCAAAGGCAGCAAGTGCCCTGGAAGGCGTCGAGCAGCGTCCAGGGCAGCCCAGCCTGCTGCAGGAATGAACCATTTCATCTCCAGGAAAGAGACATTACCATTAATTGACTCACAGAGTGCTTTTCTCTAATGGCTGGGTACTGGAAAACTGAGATACTGTAATCATGCTGAGTTTGAAAATTAACAGTGATTGCTGGGCTTCATTTCTCACCCCCCCAAAACAATAGAATAAGTAAGGAGTGGCACCCTCAGCCCTGGCAGCTGGCACAGCTGTGGCCAGGCTGGGTGTCCCCAGCATGCCCAGCCCCTCACCTTTGGGCCTGGTGCCTCCACTGCCCCTTTCAGCTCTGCCCAGGCTGCTCTGGCACTGCCCTTGCGGTCACAGGCCTCATTTCCATCAGCACTATGGCTGGAACCCTGGGCAACCACCCCAGTCTGCTTGCTTTCCTACAACCCACCTTCCCTTTGTCTGATCCCAGCAGCCAAAATACCTGCACCTCTTGCACCCTTGCAATATTGCCCCCCTTCCATGTTAGTATTTTTATCATTATTATTAATAACAATTTTGTAAGCCATTTGGATCATCTTTTTTCAGAATTTCTTCTTATTTTATAATTATTATTCTGAAATACAGACTCATTATTTTGATGGCTTATTATTAAAATTGTAACTCCTTAAGCTCTGTCATTTATCCAAGTTGCTTCAGGGATGGACTGAGGGGTCCCAAGGCTTCTTTGTTAGCCCACAGCTCGGAGCAAATGAAGGGCAGGGCATGCCCAGGGCTGCTGTAAATGCTTCTCTTTAGCCCTGCAGGAGCCAGCCTGGGGCAGTGCAGCCCCCTGAGCCTGTCCCAAAGGCTGGGCAGGGCTCTGAGCCAGCCCAGCACTCTCAGTGAGGTTTCCTGCACCTCCTGTGCTTCCAGGGACACCTCTGCCATTCCCCTGCAGGCAAAAACATCTTCCCAGATATGTGAAGAGCCCTTGCTATAATACAGGATCAGGTCCAGGACACTCCATTACCAAGAAGATACTTGACTAATGTTCTGCTTGTAGCAGGAGGTCACAGGAGATTTATCTGAAGAGATGCACGTAGAAAGAATTAGCAGACAAGCCATTTCACAACCTCTAATACCCTCACCTCCTCAGCTGCTCAGCTGAAATGCCTTCAGGGATGCGTTTTACAGGAGCTCAAAAGTGAACTGGAAACTGCTTAGATCACACAACTTATGCATTTTAAATAGCAGTGTAAAATACCGTGCTTCACAAAAGCCCAGTGTTGTACTGAGCAGGAAAGCCCTGTTCTGAGCAGGGAGGCTGCAAAAGTTGCAGGAGGTACAATAGAGAAAACCCCACATACAGCAAAACAAATCTGTGACTTACTAAAGTTTATGATTAATATTTAAAGACTGTTCAAGTTTTATTCCCCGTAGCTGCTGCTCCCTGGACAAGAAGAGACAGAGAGAGACTGACCTTGAATAATTAAGCTGGTCTGTGGCACCAGATCAATTGCTGGTATTGGCAGAACTCCACAATCAGGCATTTTGAAATGCAAGTGTCAAAGTGCATGTAACTGTGGGGCTTTTGGTGCAAAGCAGCCAATATAAAGGAGAAGAGGTGAGGAGTGAGAGAAAATAGATTGTGGAGTTTTGAGCACAGTCATGGGGGAGGGATGGGAAAAGTTTTCATTTCCTAACTCTAACAGGGCAAAAATTGCAGCTGACAGAAGCCTGACATGGTTGGGTTTTTTTTTTCTCCTGTAACCTTGAAGATGTCACCTGGAGCAAGCTGAATGTCTCCTGAGTGACTTCAATCCATCACCAGCTCTGGAAACACACTCTGAGCAAGTACCAGTCAACAGTTTAATTGAAAATAAATGTTGTAAATCCAGGGAAACCTCTCTGTTCAACATCAATTACTGACCAAACCCAAAAGTGTTTGAGTCCAGGTAGGCACTCCCAAACCTGGTGGGTGTTTTGCTGCCTTCCCTCAGATCACAGAGCTGAGGTGACCCACCAGAATGGAATGTGGCAAATTTTACAACAGCCAGGAAAGGCTTTATATTAATGTCTGCCAAATAAGACTCTGTATTAATTTCAGGAGCCATGGGAACTCATATTTAAATCTCTTCCAATCCCTTGACCTACAAATGTGTACGTGGAGGAGCAGCATCAGGCAGATAAGGTAATCATTGTGTTCCCAGTGCAACAGTCCTGGAAGATGCCCTTGATACTGGAGTCACTCCTAAGGCTCTCTGCCAGACTCTTTTGGGCAAAATTCAACACCACGTAGGTGGCCTTCTGTAGAAAAAGCAAGGGACAGTGAGCAGAGAGGATTTTTCCACACACAAAGGCCCAAGGTCCCCTGCTTCCCTGGCCAGTGGCTCTCTCCAGCCAGGGAAGGTGGCACAGATGTCACAAGGCACTGGGGACTCTCCTGCTCCCTCTTGCAGGGTGGCCTGTGCAGCTCCTGCCAAAGGAGCAAACAGCATGGGAGAACAGGGAGAAGACACTGCCATTCCACTGGCACTTCCATCATTTTTGTAGCCTGTTTTGTGGTGCCTGCTGTGTTCCAGAAAGCTCCAGCACCCTGAGTCCTGTGATGAGACAACATCAGCACCCCTAGGTGTGGTTTTACAGCTCATCACAGGCTACAGTTTTCTCAAGTATATCTTAAAGATGCAAATTCCAGGAGGAAATCAAAACCAAGCCAAATATAATGAAGAAGAATACAAAGAAAGAAGGGCATCAACTCTCTGCCCAAGTAATTTTCTATGAGATTTTGCCTTGAATTCACGGGGTGGCCATTCTGCAGTGATCTGGAGACCTGGCTTGCAGTGCAGTGTGAGGCAATGAAGAAAGCTTGGCCATGGCAGCTGCAGGTCAGCTGGTGGAAGAAGAAGAGGGGAGCAAGAAGAGAGAGCAGAGCCTTTCAGGGCATGGGGCCATCCGTTCCAGCATCCCTGAGCTACTCCAGCTCCCACTGATGCTGGTGCATTCCAGGCTTCAGTGCCTTTGTTCTCCCCTTCTTCCCTTTCATGGGCTTTTGGTTTGCACAGTTTCTGTGACAGAGTGAGAGGGAAGCAGCAGCCCGGGCTCCCCTCTTTGGTGGAGATGCTTTGAAACTTTCAAAGAACCCAACTCTTTCCCCACATCCCTGTTAATATGCACCAACTCTGCTCGTGATGCACTCCATTGTAAATGATGTATGAAATGAAATCTCCTCGCTCGCCTAATGCAGAGAAGAAAGGCTCTGTAGGCAACACTACAACATTCCCGTCCAGAGATAAAGGCAGTGAAACCTCACACTCCCTATGAACGTTTTTTTTAAGTTGTTGCTCTTCAATGTTGGTGTTTCTCCCTTTTATTTTTTTTCTTTTTTTACTCGGAGTGGGGATTTGAATTCAGATTTCACAGAGAAACCCAAACCACTTCCATGTATTTCTAAGCCTTTCACAGCAATTGTGTGACTGTTCCCGTCCCCTCCTCAGAGGGAATAGCAGCAGCAAATTCATTAGCCCCACAAAGCAGCAGAGTGAAAAGAATGGCTTAAAACTTGCAGGAGGCAAGAGGCTGAGTACGTGGGGGATCAGCAGTGGATGTTAAGCTTGATCTGGATTTGAGACCTCCTTCCAGTTTTATGTGAGGCTGTTTCAGAACCAGACCGTGTCAGCAGTCCCCGAAGGGAGCAGGGATCAGCCGTGGTGGGAGCAAAGCCTGAAGGTCACAGAGCAAAACTGCAAAGGCACCAGGGGCTGCTCCAAAGGATGGATTAGCTCAGGGCAAAGGGACACACTGCAGAAGGTGGCTGAGGCACTGCAGGAGGCACAGAGCTGGTGACAAAGAGCCACAAGCTGCTCATGAGCCCCCCAGCATGGGCTTTCTCCAGATGGACCAAGCCTGGATCGTGCCCTCCAGGTGCTCATCCCCTCTCTCACAGCTCACTGCTGTGCTGCTTTGGCCTGGCAGAGCCCAGCTGGGCAGGAAAAGGTCTGTGCTGGCAGAGCCAGGCAGGGTTGGAGCTGTCCCTGCCCTCCCCACATCCCCAGCCTCACCTCCATCGTGACACCAGAACCGCGCAGAGGGTTGAACAAAGCTTTGCAGGGATAACAGACTAACCAGACATGCTGTGTGAAACCCTCCCACAGCAGCCCCCACTCTTCAGCCCCTCCTGGGCAGTCCCCCAGACTGCTGGTGTTTTTGATTTCCTCTGGCCAAAGTCACACACCAGGTACTGACCGTGGCCGGGGCTGCAGGAGAGCCTGTGGGTGACAGAGGTTTGGCCACACACTGCTGTCACAAGCAGCACTTAAAAAAGAACTTAAAACAGCTTTAGTAAACTTCTAGGAATGATGCTTTTATATCTGACAGATGAGCCACCCTGATGGGTTATTAGTCACGGTTAGCCATCCTTGCTAGACTTCACGTTACTGGTGAGTTTTAGGGGCCCTGCTTTCATTTTTCTCTCCCTTTTGTTTGTTCTGAGCAGCATCTCTCAGAATGACAAAACAAAATGCTTCAAGGCAGCAGCTGGAGCTTGAAATTAATAATAAAAAGTAGTTGAGCTGATGTTGGGTTGCAGAGTCATGCTAGAAAAGGTGTGAGTTTCATAGAGCTGTATGAGGAACCTGCTTGGCATCCCCCTTCCCATTCCCCATCCCCATTTCCATGGAACCCCTGCTGGGCTGGCACATCAGTGCCAGGGCAGGCAGGGAAGCAGGAAAGGGTCCCAGGGCTGGCAAGAGCAGAACTCCAGAGCTGGACATTCCCAGCTGGCATTTGCCTTGCCCAGCACACATTCTCTCCTGTGCTCCCTGCAGGGACATGGCATCCTTCAGCCCCAAGGAACCCACATGCACTGAAACACCAGAGACACACCCTCACATCTGTGATAAACCTGCCCCTTTTTCACATAGGAAGGTAAAATCTGCATGAGTTAAGGGTAATTTCAAAAAAATCTCCAAAAGCTCAAAAGGCCAAATGAATGGCCACACGGTTTCACAGTTCTGCTATGAGTTCAGCTAGACTTGACCTCCTTGCTACCCCTTGAATATGAAGTTAACAGCAAAAATATCTGTTTATCTGAGAATGGCACCGCTATTTCATAAAGCTTCTTTATTTTCTTTTCAGCATTGGAAAAATTCCCCAACATAAACTTAACATTACTGCAGGCAGATTTTATTCTCATTGTTCAAGGGTAAGAAGTGAATGGGAACTGCAGGAGGCCAACTATTCTCTAGCTACACAAAGTGAAAATGATATTTTGAAGAAGATCAAAACCAGTAGAAAATATTCAACCCCTTCCATGATGTGTCGTATAATTTTGGCTGCAGACAGGTGACAGCGATACAGTTCCTCAACCCTTGTGAGCAAAATAGATGCAACAGTTTTTAATCAAACTCTTCTCAGGGAACTTAAACCAGAGGAAAGCAGACAAAATAACAAGAGTGATTCTCAGGCAGATCTGCTTGAGCTGTGATTAATAGTAACAACAATGAAAAAGCTTTGTATTCCCAGACTTTGCCTTATCCTCTACTACTTTTGAAGCATCTTATTAAAGAAAAGAGAAAAAAATCCCCACATTATTCCCTTCCTAGGACTTTGACAGGAACAAATCTGACAACTAAATAGCCAGGGTGCTCCTAGCTGGATGGTTTGACTGCATAGCATTGGGAAAAATGGAACCCCTCTGCTGCTGCTTCTGGTTCCCCTTCTGCAAACACATCAAAACAAACACATTCAGGACTTAAACTTCCAGGAAAACACACAGACATGCAAGTTCCTTCTTTTTGCAGGACATGAACACCTCATTGACATCACCATCCTTCCTCCTATTTGGCACCACAGGTGGTAACTCAAGCAGGAAAATGCTGGAATAAACATCTCGGAGGTCTCAGTCCTGGGAAATGGTGGCTGTGTAAAGTTGGGAGGGAGTTTGCTGCTTGAAGGATCCTGACTGGCACGGGTTTGGGTAAGGTGGGGCTGGCTGTGCTGCTCTGCACGAGCATCCTGCTCCATCCCAAGGACACACAGGCACACAGGAGCAGAGCTTTGCTGCCTGCAGGGGCTCCAGACTCTGTCTGATTGCTCCAGGAGGAGAGAAAGAACACAGAGCCAAGCAGAGAGGGTTAACTCAGCACTGCATTCCTCCAGGAGATTTCTGGGGTGGTACTGAACGAATCAGGACTGAGGCATAACCAGCACCCAGAGGGGCAGAAGACAACTCAGTGCAGCCACAGAGCCCCACACAGAGAGGCAGAGACAGGCAGAACTTTGGGGGCTCCTCGTGTGACACCACCCCAGAGGAGCTGCCTCTCACTGACACCATTTTAAGCTCTTGGAATAAAAGAAAACAAACCCGAGGACTCCAAGCAGAGCACTGGAGCACTGCCAGTGCCCACTGTGGGGTGGGCTGTGGGGCTGGCTGTCCCCAGCAGCAGCAGGCTGGTGCAGAGCCCCCCTGGCTCCCCACGTGCTGCCAGCAAACATCAGACATCCCCTCGCTGCCTGGACCTCATGTCAGACACATCCAGTCAGACTGAACCCAGAGGGCACTGGCCAATTATAAAGGAAACCTCAGAAAAGGTTTAGAGCTGGAGAGGGGCACACAGCAGCTTTACCTGCAATTGCTCAGCCAAGCCCATGAACTTGGCAACCCTCATTCCATTACAGCCCTGCTAACAGTAATTGTTAATCAGTTATTTAAAGTCACTCACATGAAAAGCTATGAGCTTTTTTTTTTTCTTTTTTTTAAGCTAGTATAAATCAAACTTATAGGCAAAAGAATAAATACAGAGAGACAGCTGTACAGATCACACTGTCACACCAATCACTGCTTAAAAGCACACACTGTAAATAGCAGACAAAATTCACCCCCAGTGGAATGCCATTGACTGCACGGGCTGGAGCTGCAACAGGGATAAATTGGCCTATCAAAAATACATAAAAATTTAGAAACAGAATTCAATGACGTGTGGAAGCAATTTATCACAGCTATGTCACTTAAAATGACATTATCACTCGCAAACCCATTAAATATTGTGGGTGCCATTAGGATTCCTAAAGGGCCAAACAACAAAGGAGTTGTTGGGATGGGGCAGGAGGGGATTTGTGTGCTGACCCAGTGACCAGGGCCAATGGCTACTCACGTGGTCCTGAGGCTGGGATGGACACAGGCAAGGAGCTGCAGGGTGACACCATCACCTGCAGCAGCAGGACATGGCCACACGTGTCCTGGGGGTGCTGGCACAGGCACTGCACTGCCACCACGCCCCTGGCTCACAAATGCAGGAGAAACTCCATCAGAGCTCGGTGCTTTGGGAGCCCAGTGTTTGTCCTCCTCCTGCAGGTTCCCATTCCCCTGCCTTCCCATTCCCAGCAGCTGCAGAGTGAGCCCTGCAGGGCGTGGGGAAGAAAGCAAACACCTTAATTTGGTGTGGGACTCTCAGGTGTGGCAATGATCCCGAGCCCTGCACGGAGCACTCAGCAGTGCCTCCACAGCTGGGTGCTGCTGCAGCTCCAGCAGGAGCTCTGGGGTTCATCAGGCATGCACAGGATGCACTTAATGACAAAAATCACGTTTTCATGGGGATGGGCTGAGGAACACTGCCTAAATCTGGGAGTGTCCAGGCTGAGCAGTTCTGCTCAGGGAGCCACAAGGGCCAGGATGGCTTCAGTGACAGCCCAGCCTTGCTGCTCCAGCCCTGCTGAGCAGAGCAGAGGGGAGTGGGAGGAATGCACAGCCCAGCTGATGGAATAAAAGAACAAACAACTGTTTTCTCTTGTGGGGCAAAAAAAACAAAAAAATATCAGAGCTTGCTAAATTGCCTTCCCAGGATTTGATTGTTGCAGCTTTGGGGCCACAGGAGGTTTCATTGCTCTCCCTGTGGGTTGTGCTGTCCCACTCTCTCCCGTGGCAGGAGTGTGGACACGGCGACACCTCGCTCCACCAGCTCTGCAATTGCCCTCTTTTTATTGTTTTTTAAAATGGTTCAGGACAGCAGGTACACAGGAGCATGAGCACAGCCCTGTCCCTTCAGAGGTGTCACTGGGAGGTCTGGAATGGTGCCCTGTGCCCTCCCTGCCACATCTGCAGGCACAGCTGGGCACCCCGGGCTGCAGGAATGGGCAGGGCCAGGTGGGCATTCATTCCCTCCATTTGTTCACATCCCCCTCGATCCTCTCAGCCAGAGCAGAGAGGGCAGGAGGAGCCATCCTCACTCCATGCAATCGAGGTGTCACCATGCATTAGTCTGGAGACATGAAAGAACAACAGTTGCATCTTAAACTGTGATAGTTAATTTATTATTGGGGAATTGAAAGGCAAAGCGTAAGCAGGGCTTTTTTCCACACCCGGGATAGATTGTTAAAAACCAGATACGTTTTGTTTTTTTTTTTTCCCATGGCTATAAAAACAGAAAACTATCAGAGGAATCAAGAAGAGAATTGTAGGCTTCATGGTAACTTATGCCTCTGAAATTCTTCACCAAATATTTCTAGCAGGCGTTTCTAACAATCTCAAGCTCTATGACTGCTTTTTGCTCTTCTGCTAATTGATGTTTTTACACAGCACCATACCTAATCCCGGCCTCTTAAAGCAAATTTTATTAAAATTCCTTAGCAGTGCAATGAAAAAAATAGTCATTTGGGCTTTTTTCCATTTCTTATTCCTTATTTCTTATTCCATATTCTTATTCCTAAGAGGTGTCCTTTAGATTAAAACCAAAGCAAATTTTATCCAATTTTTTTCAAATTTTGATGGCTGGATGTGGGTAACAGGAAACTGAGATATATCAGTAAAATCTGGGCTGCTACATGAGGTAAAAGCAGAGTAAATGTTATCACACACCACTGGAGGGTTTGGGATAAGAGATGGCCTTGGATCACATTTCAAAATCAGATGCTGATGTTTGAAGAAGCCAGTAAGATAAAAATGAGATGGAAGTGGAAGCAGAGGCTCTGCAGCCTCGGTCCTGCCTCCCTCTGTGTCCCTCAGTCTGAGGGCTGCATCTCCCAGACTCATCAGGTAAAAACTCTGGCTGTAATTTGGACCTACTGCTGGAAGCAAATAAAGCAACTTTGTCCATAATGGAAATCTTCCCCACATCAGGAAGCAAATCACTTCAGAAAAGAGCAGTTTGGGTTCTGTATACGTTGTGGGTTTACATGACTGCAGTAAAATGTCTGCAGAACCCAAAGTAACACGTTTCCTGATTCTCTTGGTGTGGTTAGAGTTCAGCACAAAATGGGATACAAATGAAATTCAGCTACCACAAGCTGATCCTCCTCTCTCAGATGTTCAGTTAGACACCTGTACACGTGTGCAGAAGCACACATATGTCCCCAGCCCTGCGTGCACACCATCCACCCACACACTGAAGATTTTTTGGATGCTCTGCTGTGACATTTATTGACAAAGTCCCAGAGGTATTGCACCTATTCTTTCTGGCATTACTGTGTAGTGCAAGATATAAAATTCTTGGTGGATGTTCTAAGTTTGTATTTAATAGAGCTGGAGGCTCTGAGTGCCTTTTCACAGATTGTGTTCCAGCTGTCTGCCGATATTTGAATGTGCAGGTCCTGGTCCCATGCTGTGCAAACAGGCAGCCTCCCACACATTTTGTGTACCAGGAGTAATTTATGAGTCTATCTCTAAAGGAAATAACAGTGTGTTAAGAAGGGGTTATGTAAAGCTCGGAGATTGAGAAGTAGCTCAGTTAACTCAGTACAACTTCCCCACATCACCCTAATGTCTCAGCTGATTTACAAATACAGGGGGCCTTCAGCTGGTGATTCATATTCCTTCTGCAGATGGGGGGAGGAAGGAGCTATAATCACTGTCTCTACATAAATCTCATGTCACTGAAAGGCTCCTACCTTGAAACCTCATCCTCATTAACCACCTTTTGCAAACACGAGTGTCTGAATTGAGCTGCAAGTCAATTGAGCTGCACCAGGGGATAATCTGGTACCAACCAAATGGATGGAAAAATAACGTGAAAAATGAAAAACGAGGTGCTGGCCATTTGTTTTCCATCTCATGGCACAGGGATTTCTTGCAAATTGCCCTTTTTCATAAATGCTCCAGGCAGTGCCACATGAAGGGAGTGCATGGGCAGTGCCTGGCAGCCCTGGAGGAGCCCTGGAGGAGCCCTGGAGGAGTTCTGGGGCTGCAGCAGGGCCAGGGCAGAGGCTGAAGGAACAGCCAGCACCACCCACAACGATCCATGCTGGCCACTGGGGGCTGATCAACACAAAACCATCCATTTGCAGACCCTTTTTTAACTTTTCTCCCATAAACCACCCATTTGCAAACCCTTTTTCCCTTTTCTCCCATTTGCAGACCCTTTTTTCCCTTTTCTCCCATTTGCAGACCCTTTTTTTCCTTTTCTCCCATTTGCAGACCCTTTTTTCCTTTTCTCCCATTTGCAGACCCTTTTTTTCCTTTTCTCCCCCTCCCAAAATGGAAACCAGCCTGTAGGTGTTGGACACACCAGTCTGCAAACCATTTCAGTCCTGCTTTCCAAAGCCAGTGAGCAGGTAACGGGGTCTGAGCAGCAAAACCTCTTCTAGCTCAAGAGCAGGTTGTATTTAGCAGCCTCACTTCCCTTCTCGATTGCAAACAAGACACAAAATGCAGAAGTTGCAACCACTCAGCTGAACAAGTTCAGCATTATTTATTTAATGTCCCTCAGAACATGAATATTTAACGTGGGCAGTGACCTCTGAGCAGAAGAAAGTTATCAAAATCCATATGTGCCACCTCTCTACCCAGAGGCCAAGCTGAGTTTGCTGCTGGGCTGGGGTCAAAGGGGAGCAGAGGATCATCCTTCATCTGGGTCAGCAGCTCTCCCTGGTGTGGCACTGACCTGCAGAGCTCCAAATCTGCCTCCCATTGCTCCAAACCTGCCTGCAAAGCCCTCGTGTGTGCCCCCAGCCTGCAGCTCCTGCTGGCAGCAGCCACAGCCCCGGGGTGTCCCCAGAGTGGCAGGCTCTGGGATTTGGGCAGCACACACTGCCCAGCCAGGGGTCACAGCCCTGCTGCCGTGCTGGAGGCTGACCTGGGCTGTCAGAGGAAAGGTTTAATCCCAAATGAAGGTTTTTCACAAACATTTCTCCCCATCTTACCCCAAGCTAGTGCCAGCATCAAACATTTTTAACCTCACAAAATATTCTATCCATTTTTACTCTCCTAAAAAAAGTTTTCTCCTCTCCCAGCTTTCTTCAGACTAACATGTTACACACATTTTTTTTTTTCTTTTTGCAAGCATTTCTATAAAAATTCTCAGCTATCTAGACAAAACTACTGACAATTCTCCCCAAAAGCCACCAACTGCTTTGGTTTGAAGACTTCAAGAAAAGAAACCAACATGGACTTTTTTTTTTTGCACATTTTTCTCACATTGCTGATCTGGAGAGTGGCTTTAGGAGCATCTCTGAGACCCAGGGTGGGGCCAGCCCCAGCCCCATGAGCAGGAGCAGCAGCAGCACCTGCATGGGATGTGCCATCCCCACCCTCACACGGGCCAGAGATGTCAGCAAATGGAGCCAGGCTCATCTGGAAATCAGAGATAATCACATTTTCCTCCCTGGCAGGCCCATTAGGGGATATCTTCATTAGCACTGGGATGGCAATCACCGTGATGAGCCATGAAAAGCTGTCCCTGAGTCGTGGCAGTCACAGGCAGCCAGCCCAGGCCCAGCCCTACCCTCTCTCCTCCTGTCACACAAGTTGAGACAGCCCAGATTTAAAAGCCAAGGAGCTGTCTGCCATTTTCTCTGGTGTTTTAGCCACTGGGACTCAAGCTTTGCCAACTGTTAGCACCTAATGTTGCAACCAGCACATTTCAGCTTCAGCTTTGTGAGATTTCTGGCATTTCACTCATAAAGATGCTGAGTTCCTAAAAAAAGCGCTTTTTGCAATGGAAGCTTCTCATGAAAAATTGTTCACAGCCATTTTTTTTTCACCAAAGTGTGTTGAAAGCCAAAGAAAAAAAGGCAAGAAGAAAGCAGAGCTGGAGAAGTCCCTGGGGAGATGAGCCCCTGGCTGGTGTGATGCCAGAGCAGTGCTGTGATTCACTCTGGGACCCTCACAGGCTTCTCCTTCTGCCCAGGAGCAGGGAGAGCTGAAATGATCCTCACCAAGGGACAGGGCCACACAAAATCTCCCCTCTGGGACGTGAATCCATGGCTGGCACAGGGATGTGAATCCAAGAGAGCGGCTGGAGGCAGCCCAGGCTCCATTCTGATCTCACTGCAGGAATAAAACACTTTCCAAATGCGTTCTCACCTCAACAACCCAAACCCCAGCTCCTCCAAATTGTCATTTCTTCAGGCAGCCCCAGCACCCTGCCCTCCTCCTCACTCTGGCTGCAGATTTCTGGCTGCAGTGTGACACCAGGCCAACCTGAAAGCTGAAAATCAGAGTGAGAAGTAGATTCATTATAGACTAATTAATCCAGCAAGAGACTCCTGCACAAAGGTTGTTGACATTCACTTCAGGATAATTTTGAAATAAACATGAGGATTCATACAAGAAAAAATACAATTGGGAAAAGATTATTTTTGAAGCATAAATATAGCTCATTTCTAGCCCCCCTCCTCCACATATCAATTAATGAAGCAAATCATCTGTCTGAATCAAAGATGTGGGAGAAAACCACAGTTATCTATTTGAACTACAAAAAAATTAAAGGATTTAAAATGAAACATATAATTAGCCTGTAGGACTCTCTGCTGTAGGTTATTGAGGCAAAAAAAGAAAAAAAAACCCTTACTAACTTTCAAAAAGGACTCGACAGCTACAAGAATAGCTTTTGCTGCTCTGCAAAAGAGGAAAAATGTTCATTTTCTGGAGACAAGCAGGTCCAGCCAGAGCCCAGCCCTGGGCTACAGCATTTGTAATTCTGCCTTTACACAGGCTCCAGCTGCGATCAAGTTTTGCCCAGTTTTGTGTTCTTTTACTGCAGTTGATTTTATTTTTTTAACCAACTTGCACGTGCAGGAGCATCTCTGCCGACCCTGCTGCACATCCTGGTCCCAGCCCTGGCTGGGGCAGCTCTGTGGGCTCTCACCAGGACCACGAGGGAGAGTGGGAGAGCAAACACCAGTGAGCAAAGCCTTTCCCCTGGCAGGTTCTGAGATGGTTCTGGGGGTGGCACCTGCTGGAGCTCCATCAGGAGGGCAGCCCTGAGAGCAGAGAGCAGCAGCCAGTGTGAGGCTCCATCCCCGTGCTGGGGTGGAAGGCAGGCACAGAGCTCTCCACACAGCACCTCTGTCACCTGGGAAGGCTGATCTGGGAGAGACCAGACAGAGCAAAAGGGATAAAATAGGGATTGACTGAGAGGATTCACCTTGGGCAGTGCAAGAGCCTGGCTGGGCTGCACCCAAATCAAACCCAGCATGGATCCTGGTCACGAGTTTTACACTTCTATAAGTTTTGGTTCATCTCCATATTGGGGTCAGTTATCCAACCACAGCCCCAGGCTGTGAAGTCTCAGCCCCCTGGTTTTCCCCTTTCCCTCGCTGTTGTTTCTGTTTTTTGGGTACCAGTTGTCCTTGATTCTCCAGCTAGAAAGGAATTGTTTTGTCCAACCACCCTATGAAGAGAACTTACTAACACCTAATATTAAATTTCAGAGTTACACACAAAGGAGCAGAGATTTTGAAAAACATAAAAGTTAAAACCCAAGGCATCATTTCCACCAGGCTGCAGGACATGGGGCTGAAGAGCAGCAGCTGGCATAGAAGGCTGAGTTTGTCCATTTTAGCTGTGTGGTGATGCTCTGCAGCTCTCAGGCAGCAGCTGGAATTGGGGAATCTGAGTCTGCCCATTTTGGCTGTGTGGTGCTGCTCTGCAGCTCCCTGGCAGCAGCTGGAATTTGGGAATCTGAGTTTGTCCCTGTTTTGGCTGTGTGGTGATGCTCTGCAGCTCCCTGGCAGCAGCTGGAATTGGGGAATCTGAGTTTGTCCATTTTGGCT